>JAULUF010000038.1:17675000-18255000 GCA_031834385.1 Semotilus atromaculatus | reverse complement strand
CATTAGAACACCCTAGCAACACCATAGCAACCACCCAAAATACCTTAGAACACCCTAGCAACACCCTAGCAACCACCCAAAATACCTTAGAACACCCTAGCAACACCATAGCAACCACCCAAAATACCTCAGAACACCCTAGCAACACCCTAGCAACCACCCAAAATACCTTAAAACACCCTAGCAACACCCTAGCAACCAACCAAAATACCTTAGAACAGCCTAGCAACACCCTAGCAACCAACCAAAATACCTTAGAACAGCCTAGCAACACCCTAGCAACCACCCAAAATACCTTAGAACACCCTAGCAACACCCTAGCAACCACCCAAAAATAAATTAGAACACCCTAGCACCACCCAAAACACCCTAGCAGCCACCCACAATACCTTAGAATACCCTAGCAACCACCCAGAAACCCTTAGCAACCCACTAGAAACACCCTAGCAACTTTAAATTACTTTAAACTTTAAACTAAGTTAAACTTTAAACTAAGTTAAACTTTAAACTAGAAACTACTTTAAACTATTTTAAACTTTAAACTACTTTAAACTAGAAACTACTTTAAACTTTAAACTACTTTAAATTTTAAACTAAGTTAAACTTTAAACTACTTTAAACTAGAAACTACTTTAAACTTTAAACTACTTTAAATTTTAAACTAAGTTAAACTTTAAACTACTTTAAACTAAGTTAAACTTTAAACTAATTTAAACTAAAAACTAATTTAAACTATAAACTACTTTCAACTTCAAACTAATTTAAACTTCTTCAAACTTTCTGGTCCAAACTTTCACAAGCCAACTTAAAGTTTGTCTCGACGAACTTTTTCTAGTTATTCTTCTTCTTCTTATTTTTCTTACCCAAAAAATTCTGACTCTAACTCGTCCTAGAGCTTTAACTCTACAAACTCCAAACTCGGGTCAGACCTTCAGACTGTTCTGACTCGGCGTGCTATATCTTTTCAAACTGATTTGACTTTCAGATTTCTTAAAAATTAATATGAAAAATCATAAAAATCCCATTGACTTTCATTGCAACAGTTCAAATTGAGCCAAGACTACGGTGGCCCAGCAGTGGACACCAAATAAACTCAAATCTAAACTCCTGAAGCCCTAGACTCAATTAAACTACCATTCTATATGTACTAATAAACTTATCTATCTATCTATCTATCTATCTATCTATCTATCTATCTATCTATCTATCTATCTATCTATCTATCTATCTCTTTCAACTATCTATCTCTCTTTCTATCTATACATCTCTTTCTTTCTTTCTTTCTAACTAATCTATTTTTTCTTTCATTCTAACTAATCTATCTTTTTTCTTTCTAACTAATCTATCTTTCTTTCTAACTGATCTATCTTTTTTCTTTCTAACTACTCTATCTTTCTTTCATTCTAACTAATCTATCTTTCTTTCTAACTAATCTATCTTTCTTTCTTTCTAACTACTCTATCTTTCTTTCATTCTAACTAATCTATCTTTCTTTCTAACTAATCTATCTTTCTTTCTAACTAATCTATCTTTCTTTCTAACTAATCTATCTTTCTTTCTAACTAATCTTTCTTTCTTTCTAACTACTCTATCTTTCTTTCATTCTAACTAATCTATCTTTCTTTCTAACTAATCTATCTTTCTTTCTAACTAATCTATATATCTTTCTTTCTAACTTATCTATCTTTCTTTCTAACTAATCTATCTTTCTTTCTTTCTAACTACTCTATCTTTCTTTCATTCTAACTAATCTATCTTTCTTTCTAACTAATCTAACTTTCTTTCTAACTAACTAATCTATCTTTCTTTCTTTCTTTCTAACAAATCTATTTATCTTTCTTTCTAACTAATCTATCTATCTATCTATCTTTCTTTCTAATCTATCTTTCTTTCTTTCTAACTAATCGAACTTTCTTTCTAACTAATCTATCTTTCTTTCTTTCTAACTACTCTATCTTTCTTTCATTCTAACTAATCTATCTTTCTTTCTAACTAATCTATCTATCTTTCTTTCTAACTAATCTATCTTTCTTTCTAACTAATCTTTCTTTCTTTCTAACTACTCTATCTTTCTTTCATTCTAACTAATCTATCTTTCTTGCTAACTAATCTATCTTTCTTTTTTCTAACTACTCTATCTTTCTTTCATTCTAACTAATCTATCTTTCTTTCTAACTAATCTATCTTTCTTTCCAACTACTCTATCTTTCTTTCATTCTAACTAATCTATCTTTCTTTCTAACTAATCTATCTTTCTTTCTAACTAATCTATCTATCTTTCTTTCTAACTTATCTATCTTTCTTTCTAACTAATCTATCTTTCTTTCTTTCTAACTACTCTATCTTTCTTTCATTCTAACTAATCTATCTTTCTTTCTAACTAATCTAACTTTCTTTCTAACTAACTAATCTATCTTTCTTTCTTTCTTTCTAACTAATCTATTTATCTTTCTTTCTAACTAATCTATCTATCTATCTTTCTTTCTAATCTATCTTTCTTTCTTTCTAACTAATCTAACTTTCTTTCTAACTAATCTATCTATCTTTCTTTCTTTTTAACTAATCTATCTTTTATTCTAACAAATCTATTTTTCTTTCTTTCTAACTAATCCATCTTTTCGTTTTGACTAATCTATCTTTCTTTCTAACTAATCTATCTATCTTTCTTTCTTTCTAACTAATCTATCTTTCCTTCATTCTAACAAATCTCTTTCTTTCTTTCTAACTAATCTATCTTTTTTCTTTCTAACTAATCTATCTATCTTTCTTTCTTTTTAACTAATCTATCTTTTATTCTAACAAATCTATTTTTCTTTCTTTCTAACTAAACTATCTATCTTTCTTTCTTTCTAACTAATCTATCTTTCTTTTTCTTTCTAACTAATCTCTTTCTTTCTTTCTTTCTTTCTTTCTAACTAATCTATCTTTCTTTCTCACTAATCTTTTTTTCTTTCTTTCTTTCTAACTAATCTATCTTTCTCACTAATCTATCTTTCTTTCTTTCTTTCTTACTAATCTATCTTTCTTTCCTTTTTTCTTTCTAACTAATCTATCTTTCTTTCTTTCTTACTAATCTTTTTTTCTTTCTTTTTTTCTAACTAATCTATCTTTCTTTCTTTCTTTCTAACTAATCTTTTTTTCTTTCTTTCTAACTAATCTATCTTTCTTTCTTTCTAACTTATCTATATTTCTTTCTTTCTTTCTTACTTTCTTTCTTTCTTTCATTCTTTCTTTCATTCTTTCTTTCTTTCTAACTAATCTATCTTTCTTTCTTACTAATCTTTTTTTCTTTCTTTCTTTCTAACTAATCTATCTTTCTAACTAATCTTTCTTTCTTTCTTTTTAATTAACTTTCTTTCTTTCTTTCTAACTAATCTATCTATCTTTCTATCTTTCTTTCTACCTAATCTATCTTTCTTTCTTTCTTTCTAACTAATCTATCTTTCTTTCTTTCTAACTAATCTATCTTTCTTTTTCTTTCTAACTAATCTCTTTCTTTCTTTCTTTATAACTAATCTATCTTTCTTTCTCACTAATCTTTTTTTCTTTCTTTCTTTCTAACTAATCTATCTATCTTTCTATCTTTCTTACTAATCAATCTTTCTTTCTTTCTTACTAATTTATCTTTCTTTCTTTCTTACTAATCTATCTTTCTTTCCTTTTTTCTTTCTAACTAATCTATCTTTCTTTTTCTTTCTAACTAATCTCTTTCTTTCTTTCTTTCTAACTAATCTATCTTTCTTTCTCACTAATCTTTTTTTCTTTCTTTCTTTCTAACTAATCTATCTTTCTCACTAATCTATCTTTCTTTCTTTCTTACTAATCTTTCTTTCTTTCCTTTTTTCTTTCTAACTAATCTATCTTTCTTTCTTTCTTACTAATCTTTTTTTCTTTCTTTTTTTCTAACTAATCTATCTTTCTTTCTTTCTTTCTAACTAATCTTTTTTTCTTTCTTTCTAACTAATCTATCTTTCTTTCTTTCTAACTTATCTATATTTCTTTCTTTCTTACTTTCTTTCTTTCTTTCTTTCATTCTTTCTTTCTTTCTAACTAATCTATCTTTCTTACTAATCTTTGTTTCTTTCTTTCTTTCTAACTAATCTATCTTTCTAACTAATCTTTCTTTCTTTCTTTTTAATTAACTTTCTTTCTTTCTAACTAATCTATCTATCTTTCTATCTTTCTTTCTACCTAATCTATCTTTCTTTCTTTCTTTTTAATTAACTTTCTTTCTTTCTTTCTTTCTTTCTTTCTTTCTAACTAATCTATCTTTCTTTCTTTCTAACTAATCTATCTTTCTTTTTCTTTCTAACTAATCTCTTTCTTTCTTTCTTTATAACTAATCTATCTTTCTCACTAATCTTTTTTTCTTTCTTTCTTTCTAACTAATCTATCTATCTTTCTATCTTTCTTACTAATCAATCTTTCTTTCTTTCTTACTAATTTATCTTTCTTTCTTTCTTTCTTACTAATCTATCTTTCTTTCCTTTTTTCTTTCTAACTAATCTATCTTTCTTTCTTTCTTACTAATCTTTTTTCTTTCTTTTTTCTAACTAATCTATCTTTCTTTCTTTCTTTCTAACTAATCTTTTTTTCTTTCTTTCTAACTAATCTATCTATCTTTCTTTCTTTCTTTCTAACTAATCTATCTATCTTTCTATCTTTCTTTCTACCTAATCTATCTTTCTTTCTTTCTTTTTAATTAACTTTCTTTCTTTCTTTCTAACTAATCTATCTTTCTTTCTTTCTTTCTAACTAATCTATCTTTCTTTCTCACTAATCTTTTTTTCTTTCTTTCTAACTAAGCTATCTATCTTTCTATCTTTCTTACTAATCAATCTTTTTTCTTTCTTACTAATTTATCTTTCTTTCTTTCTTTCTTACTAATCTATCTTTCTTTCCTTTTTTCTTTCTAACTAATCTATCTTTCTTTCTTTCTTACTAATCTTTTTTTCTTTCTTTTTTTCTAACTAATATATCTTTCTTTCTTTCTAACTTATCTATAGTTCTTTCTTTCTTTATTTCTTACTAATCTATCTTTCTTTCTAACTAATCTATCTATCTTTCTTTCTTTCTTTCTTTCTTTCTAACTAATCTATCTTTCTTTCTTTCTTACTAATCTTTTTTTCTTTCTTTTTAACTAATCTATCTTTCTTTCTTTCTTACTAAACTATAAACTAATTAAACTTTAAACTTCTTTAAACTTATTGGTCCAAACTTTCACAAGCCAACTTAAAGTTTGTCTCGACGAACTTTTTCTAGTTCAGGTTGATATCCATAATATACAAAAAATCAGTTTGAATGTCCTCTGAGGAAAGAGATATGTTCGTTTATATTCCCTTTTGTCTTCCTTGTTCTGACTCACTCATAAAGATGGTCTTTGCCGCCATCTAATGTCGTAATAATGTAACTTTCACTGAAGTCCACATCAAGATCACTGACCATTTCTCTATACCAAACATGGCATATTATTTATATAAAACAATATTTATTGAACAACAACATTTAAATTAACAACAATAACCATTATAAAAGACAAGCAAACAATTCAGTCAAACGTACAAGCAGCACTCTACAGGATTAAAGTGAAGGCCTAAATAGTTATGAAGCTTAATGTTTCCCTTAACCAAAATCGATTTGCTCTGGAACAAGTAATATATTGATAAGACCAAATATTGCCCTTTTGATATGAATTATATCTTATCATGTTTAAACGTAGCCTACTATCTACATAAAAGCCAACTGCTAATTCCCGAAGGACTGGCCGAGATGATGGGTCAGTAGCCTATATGTTTTTATTTTATTTTATAGAAAATAATACTTTTCGTCAGCAAATGACATTTTACACTGTTTACTATTTTACTGATTTACTGATTACTATTTGAAATAAATGTTGTTCTTTTCAGTTTTCAATTCATTTAATCCCCCCCCCCAAAAAAATTATATTATGGTTTCCACAAAAATATTTACCACAAATGTTTTCCACTCTGACAATAATAAGAAATGGTTCATGTGACACTGAAGAATGGAGTAATGCTGAAAATACAGCTTTGCCATAACAGGAATAAATTACTTTTTGAAATATATTATATTTAAACTCGATCCAATAAATGCAGCATTAATGAGCTTAAAAAAAAAAAAAAATCGCACAAACCCCACATTTTTGAAAAGTATACATGGATTTAAAGTCAAATTTTTGTTTTTTTTGTGTTCACACTTAGCCGGTTTGGTTCGATTGCTCATTTGTGCAGTTCATTTGAATAAATGTACAGATTTGAAAACAATATTATTGGAAATGTACTTTTCACAACATAACCCCTGTTCTCTGTAAGCCTTTGCTTAATCCCTCAAATGAACTATGATGGTTAGTCAGTTTGCATCATTGTCTGATGGCAATAGACATTTCATACCTCTTCAAGCATGTCTTATTTTAGATCATACATAAATCAAACTTACGCAAGCATGCAGAGCTTGCTTAATGTTGTTTGCTTGGGTAAATGTTGCTTCATCCATGTATCTTTCACAGGTTCACCTGTCAGCACAACTGAGGTTCTGATTATCCCAACAAAGCTGACCCTTGAATCCTGGTCAGATGCAGGCTTTACTGCAATAGGTCTAAACTACAATACAGTATTCAATTGCATAAACAGATATTTGGTCTTATAGTGTTCTTGGACTAGTCTTTTCGTTTTGTCTATTTTGAGATGCTGGTTCTAAATATGTCCATGAGGGTGACCGTGAACAGAGCCAGAAACACCACCCCGTCTTTGGATTCCTCTCCAGATCTTCCTTCAGCCAAACAGAGAGCTGTGTACGACCATCCATCTGTGACTTGCAATCAAATACTTCTGGAACCCTGAGAACTGAAATATCTCTAAATGAGAGAAAGTGCTATCTCACTAACTCCAGACAACAACTGCACACTGCTGATGCTGATTAGCATTAATCATAGTAACTGGCTGCACTTTTGGAATTATACTGTCACACCTCTTCTGCATATCAGTAAGAACTGAATGGAACAGTAACAATGTGAGGTCTGTCATTACATACCGCAACAGAACCAGTGTCCTTTTCTTCAGAGCAATGAAATGAGGTTGACATTTGCCTGTTGTCTCTGGTGTATCTCTGCCAGCAGATGAAAAGAGGAAAAGGTCTCTCATTAACAAAGGATGGGTTAGTGTGTACCATATCTAGCTCATGCATTATACACTATGGTATAATTACCCTACAGTTTCATAAGCAGTTAGGTTGTTTTTCAATAAAACTGTCACTCCAATTCAGACGGATGTGACAGTAAATCTAATCTGAATTGATCAATAATAACCATTATTTAAATGGTATTTAAAAGTGCACGGTGTGAAAAAAAGAGTGTGAAAGCATGACCTTGTGAGAAATAGTTGTTGGGTAATGGAATTATATGGAGTTATGTGTAAACGGGAATGGGATCTGATTCCCATGTGAGTCCTACTTATACACTATGGTAGGCATATGAAAATGTTTACTTGTCACAAAAGACAATACAAACTATTACACAGTGTCACACGTTTCCAAATTGGGCAAACATTTTTAAGAAATTATGTGTAAAGTAATATCAACAAATTGAATAATTTCAGAAATGCTTAGGCCTATTATAATCATAAACGCATGGGGGCAGCAAACCTCTGCAATGAGACGACTGGTCAAATAACTTGTAAATATATTATCAAGTGGAGAAGCTAACATGGTCTACTTTAAAAAAGCTATTTGTAATAATTAATACGAACTATTTGTATTAAAGCAGTCTCTGTGGTTTATAGTGAGTCTAGTCATGATATGTAGGCTAACTGTAAATAAATAACTTCCTTGGGAAAAAAATAATAATTCATTTAAATTGTCATTATTATTATTAATGCTATTTGGTAGGGTCCGAACATAACTTATAATGTCCATGTTGTTTTGATTCACTATAAAAACGGCAAAATATTTTGTATAGTTAAAACCATTTTTCCATTATTTTATTGTACAGTCTGTCTATATGTGTAAAACCATGTTTAAAACTGAAGTGAGGGGCTGAACAAAGTGAAAATAAAAGTAAAAAAATAAATAAACCAAACGCAAACCAAAGCATAAAAATGCATACAAAATAATAATTTAACAATAATTATAGAACCTGATGTTGTACGATTTAAATTAAAAGGAACATTGTATTGTAAATGACAAATATTTCTAAACAGGAAGTGGAATGGTTACGTATGCCGTTAAGTCCAACCTCTTCCGACTCTTTCAAGGATGTATAGACTGTTGCTACAGAGCATTATGACTACAACAGATAAACATATAATATAAATGATATTACACCCGACAGCTGATCTCAGACTGTATAATGGCTGAATCTCCAGACAGTCGCAGTCTTGTTTCTGCGTCCTCACAGCTCAATTTAATGGAAATAGAGGCGGTAAGACTGAGCTGCTTCAGTGTTTTTCTGTAACTTACTAGTGTATGGTTTTGTTGCATTTTGTTAATTATTTTAACAAGCTTTGTGTTGTCCGTAATGACACTTTACTCATGCAGTGTTTGATATCACTGCGTTTAATGCGTTTTCGTTTTTCTTAGTCAATTAGTTCGTGATTTGTGTCATATGTTTTTGTAAATGTTAATGTTATTTTCAAATGTTAAGCTGCTATTATGTACAGAATGTGTGGTAAGAAGCCACAATTATTCACACAGTCATTGCATGCATCTTGCTACTTTGATACATGTATGTACTATTAAGTATATTAGTATTAAGCATCATTTACCTCTTAGATTGATGATAAAGAGTTCGACATCCCTCAAGTGGACACTCCTCCGACCCTGGAGAGCATTCTGAATGAGGTCAGGTTATCTTTTACCTTTATTGTCAAAATGTTATCCTCTCATATCCACTAATATTGTCCATTACAATTATAATTAAAATGGTTCATATAGAAGTTTATACTGTATGTAGACACAATTAATATACTTCCGTTGGAAAGTTTGGGGCTGGTAAGCTATTCTAATATCTAAAATATTCATTCTAATATGCTGATTTGATGCTAGACATCTTATTACTATAAATGTTGAAAACGGTCTGTTGTGCTGCTTAATATTATTGTGGAAACTGTGATACTTTAACAAACAGCATTATTTGAAATATAGTATAAATATTTTGTAACATTGTAAACGTTTATATTGTTTTATTCGATCATTTTAAAGCATCTTTCCTGTCCCCAAACTTTTTAATGATAATCTATTAAACTAACTGCAAGAATAAGCCTTTAGGCCATGATCATCTAAATTCAGCTATATTCATCCAAACTTTTCACTGGTAAAGTGTGTATGCTTTTTTTTCTCGTTATATCTGTATTTCACAAACCAAAACCATTTGGTTTAATAGTAAGATTTATAGTCTTTGTTTTCTATTAGTGTTTTAACATGCTTAATATTTCAATTGTCAACATTGTTTTTTTTTAGCCTGAAGATGAGGACGAGCCATTTATTCTAGAGGATACATGTCTTTTGAACACCGAGAACATTGATGCCCACTCCTGTGAGACCTCTTCTCTGGCCAGCTCTGACAGTGGAGACCGCACACACTTAAAGAGGAACGGACACTTTCTTTACCTGGCTACACATTGACAGAACATGCTCTATATTGATGTTGTGATGCATGTTTGTGATCGAATATAGTATTTTTCCTTTTAGTAATTAGTCCGTGTATGTTCATCTCAGGAGGAGGAAAGCAGTGGAAACTAACGCTACAGTACATGGATCTGTTCTTAGACGTAGTGTGCTGAAAGGCATCTCAGCCCAGATAGTATCTGCTGCGGTAAGGGCAATAATACTTCATCTACTGCTTATACACTGATGAGCCAAAACATTATGACCAGTCACAGGTGAAGCGAATACCATTGATCAGCTCCTAACAAAGCCCAATTAAGGATCTGGGTAGATTAAAGAGTAATGAAACAATCAGTTCTCCTAATCAACGTGTTGGATGCAGGAGAAATGGGCAGGAATAATGAGCAACTTCGACAAGGGCCAAAATGTTATGGCAAGGTGACTGGGTCAGAGAATCTTTGAAACGAGAAAGGCTTGTGGGATGCTCCTGGTCAGCAGTGCGCCATTTACCTGGGGAAGTGATGGCACCAGGATGCACTTCATGTGGAAGATGACAAGCCGGTGGAGGGAATGTGATGCTCTGGGCAATGTTCTGCTGGGAAACACTGGGTCCGGCATTTTATGTGGATATACATTTTACGTGCTGCCACCTACCTAAACATTGTTGCGGACCAGATACAATCCTTCATGACAATGGAAGTGGCCTATTTCAGCAGGATAATGCACCCTGCCAAACTGCACACATTGTTCAGGAATTGTTTGAGGAACATGATGAAGATTTCAAAGTGTTGCCCTGGGCTCCAAATTCCCCAGATCTCAATCCAATTGAGCATCTGTGAGATGGGCTGGACCATCAAGTTCGATCCACGGTGGCTCCACCTCGCAACCTACAGGACTCGAAGGATCTGCTGCTAACGTCTTGATGCCAGATACCAAAGGACACCTTCAGAGTCCATGCCTCGACAGGTCGGCGCAGTTTTGGCAGCACACAGAGGAACAACAGCATATTACGCAGATGGTCATGATGTTTTGGCTCATTGGTGTATGCTATGCTATATTATATACTATACTATACTAAATATGCTGTGTGTAAATACAGTATGTTGTATGCAAGTCAAGTCATCTTCATTTATATTGCGCTTTTAACAATGGATTGTTTCAAAGCAGCTTTACAGAGACAAACATATACTTTAAGGTAACATAGATTGTTTTGGCTTTATAGCGGTTCTTGAATAATGTTATTTCCAGTTAAAGTTAGTTTTGATTGATTCACTTCCGTCGAAATGATCATTTGTTATTAAATTAGGGGCCGCTAAGACGACGCCGTTCTCTATAAACAGACTTTAAACGCGACAAATATATGTAATAAATTAATGTATTATTAAAAGCTATACTATACAGCAGTACAATTTATATATATATATATTTTATTTAATTCCATTGCATTCCTTAGTTCAAATTCAGGCATTGCTAATTCAGTTCTGTATAGTGCACTATCCTTTTTTTAATAATTTAGAGCTCTTTCAAAAGAAATTTCCTCTATGCCTGTGAAATTGTTTCTCTCTTTACTCTAATTCTGTGCTTTTACTCTCTTTTAGGATAAAGTTGATGCTGGCTTGCCAACTGCAATAGTGAGTATTTGACTTGTGTTTTGTAATTATTAATTAATTCTAAAGAAATTTTTTTTCTTCATGTCTGAAATGCTTTTGTGTTTGCAGACAGTTTCAAATGTGATTGCTGTAGGAACGTCACATGGTCTGGCCTTAGTATTTGGTAAGCACATCGTTCAATTCTGTCCTGTTGTGTTAGTTGATAAAGGACACTACAGTGGAATTTATTTAAAGTCCCCCTGTAGTCAATAATCTTATCCTTTAAAGGAAAAAAATCCTTTGATCACCAAAATTACATATTTAAAAGTTTTTTCCTTTTGAAAAAAAAATCTTCATGCCTTAAAATAGCTTGAATGCAACTCTACACCCTTGCTTCATTTAGTATAGCGTATCTATGAATATGCAAATTAGCCACGCCTCCACTCTCTTACGTCAGCTCACAGATTCACTCGGCCAACTTACTGAGGTAAACGCTGCAGAATGGTATCGCTCTTTACAATGTTAGAGACAACGGTAATTAATATGATTAGCCTTTTGCTTGACTATGTTATCAAACAGCTTATAATGTGTTGCTCACGTTACACAAATTACATTCCTGTTTGCCATTAGACTGCCTTTTAACAATCATCAGAAACGCTTTGAACAACTCAGAACGTCAGTGGAGAAAGGCATATAGTTCATCATAACATCGTAATATACATCATACACCTGCTAATTCTACCCGATTTTTCATATCAACAAAAAAATATACCGGGATAACCTGGCATCTCTTGAGACTCCCCTGCTAGTTCGCTGTTAAGGACATGCTTAAAGCCTGCCGGCACGTTGACGTGATTGGTTACAAGGTAGTTTGTGACGCAAGAAACGCTGTCGATATTAAACCGTGTTTCTTTTTTTAGGAGAAAATACTCAGCTTTGTCTTAAAGCATATTAAAAACACCACATAGACATACAAACAACATTAAAAACTTGATTTTCACCACAGGGGGACTTTAAGATATTATGCAAAGATGTTATATTTTTAATCATCTATTAATCTTTTGCACTTTATCAGAGTGCTTTATCGCTGTGCTTATCACTTATTCTTAACATCAAAATGCAGTTTTATAACTCTTTAAATGTACTACTATAATAGTATGTGTTTGAGTGTTTTAAACTACTATCTCACTGCTTTGGCTTGTCTGGGGTGGATTTTTCAGGAAAAGGTAATGTATTAATATAGTAACATTTTTTTTGGTAAATTTTTTCCATTGCATCATGTTTAGCATTGCAATACAGTAATGCCTGTTTCAAACCGGATGCTTAAGCAGAGCAGAAGCGACACAAAAAGCTGCATGTGTCTGTTGTACTTTCATACTGGGCGTTTCTAGTGCACAACTGAGCCGCAGATTATTGTGTAGTCGTCTGATCATCGTCAGCCTGTTACTTTTTTTGTTTAAAGGGATACTTCACCTCTGGAAAGATGAATTTGTATTTAAAATGGGTAATTTATGTAGAATAAATAATAATTATTTTTGAATTTGGAGCTTTCTAGACTGAGAAAAGACAGAAAATTTATTTTTGGCTTATGTGGATGAAAGACAACAACTCCCAGAATGCACTTGCTTCGCTGCCCTAGGAGGCCACGCCTACTGGTAACAGAGTGCAGTAGTTAAACAACAAGGCTACTAGTGAGTCTCCGTGATGAGTCTGCCCAGGATTCGGCTTTTGCGTTCTACAGTCGCCATTCATCATGTTTACTGTGGCGAGCAGGAAGAGACAGAGGGTCGTGGGAGAACAGCGCAAGGCCGGTGGCGTGATTACTGATGAGCGACACCTGTGAGATGCACCGGTCTCGGATCTCTCACGGAGGAGCGGGAATTTTCTTAGCAATGTTAAAACGCACATCAACCGATCACTTGTTTAGCGTTCATGTAAACACTACATTCAGATTCACTAGTCAGAATGAATTCAGTTAGATTGAAACAAAAGGTGTGCATGTAAAATGAATGGCGTCTGCAGAAAGCAAAAGCTGAATCCTGGACTTTTTGGACGATCTTGACGGTCGGACATGTCCGGGAAAAAGAGGATGGGAACAAGAGCCTGCTAGCTTAGCTTCTAAATAAAAGATGGCTGACACTGTGTGCATTCTGTGAGTGAGATCCCACCCTCTGTGGGCGGGTTGAGAACATGCGGGACAGCCCCTACTACTGGCTGTAGTCTTTAGCCTCTGGCCAAAAAATCCTCTGATGACGCAAAATGACTATTTTTGATCTGAGGAAAATCTGAGGATTTTTTCCAGACAAAAAATACATAAATCTCTCGTCTCAGGAGGATATGAGGGTGGAAAGCACCGTAATTCAAAAATACTACAGGTTTTCTACTAATACAATGCTTAATGCTAAATCCTGAAGTATCCCTTTAACATCACCGCCACCATACTCTTCTGTGATGCGATTATGTCCCCCCCCCTCCCTACACACACACACACACACACACACACACACACACACACACACACACACACAATACTGTACCATTCTGTGTAGTGTAGTTAATACAGTATGGTAAAATTAGTCTTCAGCTTAACATGTACTTCTAGTTTAAATCATTTAAATAGTTCCTGTGGTTTTTGCTACTGATGGGACAATATAGTTTTATTATTATTCATTTTAAACTTTATTATTGTTACATTTTTTCATTTAATTTACAAAAACAGTTACTGTTTCTGTAAGTGTTAAAACAGTATGGATTAAAATAACTAAATTTCAGGAGTCCATAAGTTTTAAAGGGGTCAATCAAATTTGCCTTTATCTTTTGACATAAGAGTTCTTTGTACTGTTAAAACATCCTGCAAGTTTCATGGATTAAAACGCCGTCCTCATTATAAACAAAGCATTTATTTAATCAAGCTCCAAAAATGTCTCGGTTTGATATTACGGGATCTAAAACATCACACGGGCAAATGCATTGCAAATGATCCTTGATTAAGAATTTTTTTTTACTCTCTCATTTTCTTCAAAATAACACATTTTAGATCTTGGCATATCTAGAAAATTGTATTGTTTTACATTACCTGACCAGGTATAGAAATCACACTTAAAATAAGGCTAGTTAAAATCACACTTTTCAAAGACAACTAATTTTTTTTGTTTGTAAAAAAAAAAAAATCATTTTAAGTTATCTTAAGGCCCGGGAAGTTTGCTGGAGCCCCCTAGTGGACCCAGGACCCTTGGTTGAGAACCACTGCAGTAGACATACGCTGATCTGCCACAACATTAAAACCACCTGCCTAATATAGCATATATCCACGTGCTGCCAAAACCCTCATGCTGCCAAAACAGCTCTGATTTATCAAGACATGGACTAAAAAAAACCTCTGAAGGTGTCCTGTGGTATCTGGCACCAAGACAGAAGTAGCAGATCCATTATGTCCTGCAAGTTGCGAGGTGGAGCCTCCATGGGTCAGATTTCTCCATGGTCCAGTTCTGACGCTCATGTGCCCATTGTAGGCACTTTGATTGTGAACAGGGGTCGTCATGGACAGTCTACGGCTACACAGCTTCATACACAGAAAACTGTGAAGTACTGTGTGTTCTGACACCTTTTTATCATGGGCAGCATTAAGTCTTTCAGCAATTTGAGCTACAGTAGCTCTCCTTGGGCACCATGACCATGACCATGACTCTGGTTCACCAGTTGTCCTCCCTTGCACCACTTTTGTTAGGTACTAACCACTGCATACCAGGAACACCCCAAAAGACAAGCCGTTTTGGAGATGCTCTGACCCAGTTATCTAGTCATCACTATTTGGTCCTTCAAAATCAGTCATTTAGATCTTTTCACTTGCCCATTTTTCCTAATTCCAACACATGCAATTCAAGAAGAGATTGCCTAATATATCCCAAACCTTGACATGTGCCATTGTAACAATATAATTGTAACACAGTTTAAAGGCTCAGGGAAAGGAGGAGGTGGGAAACGACAAATGATAACTTTAATCATAAAATAAACAAACAACAAACCGAAAGTAAAGCGGAGGCCTCTCACAGGCGACTGCCACTTAATTTAACACAAAACACCAACATAAAATCCAGGCCTGGTCCTTTCTCGTCTAGCACTGTCATTACTCCTCCTTTTATTTTTTCGGAGCACCTCCGTGGGCTAATTAGCACTCCCTCCACCAGCCCCGCCCTGCTTGCCACATACCCCCATCACCCCTAACAGGCTGGGGGGTTCCCTCGAAACTGAACAGGTAAGGACAGACGAGGCGAGAGAAAAGGAGACTGAAGGATGAGCAGAGACAGAGACAAGCCAATGTATCAAACTGCTAAAATCACGTAATTTCAGTAAACAAGTCTTCGTTACGTCATAAGCGTCTAAATTTCAATGGTTCACCGCTGTTCACCCCCAGCAGTGAACCATTGATGAAGTGTCTATGGGTTTTACCTGATCTCTGATCAGTTTTATACATTTGTTAACGTTTTAATTTGACATTACTTTTAATTAAAAGGAATTATGGTAGTTAATAGTCTCTTATTGGCCTGTTTAGCTGAGCCATCCATGGAACAAACAAAACAAGCACTGAAAATTGATAAAAGGACACATACAGACACTTGATCTGACCAGCAGGGGTCACCAGCGTTGTAAAGCTTAATTTTTCCTATCACTAACTTGCAACTCACAAGCTGCTTGAGACTGAGAGGCGGCTTGTGTGCTCCACTTATATAGATCATTGGTGTGCACGCTTTTGGTGTGAGTGCGAAACATGCAAGAATTAGTCAAATTATGCACAATACAAGCCCTTATTATCGGAGCCAATAAGACGAGGAGGCGGGTGTGTGTCACTTCGCCGTCTGAGAGAAGAGAGCGAGAACACGCAGCTAATGTTATTGTCTGTGCCACTGGCATCAAAACGGACCGGATCGGAATCAGAAAGCTGTGTAACTGACCGGTTACCGTTCCGGGCCAATCATGTGGAAAATTGTCTGATTCCGATCCTTGGCCAATCGGTGCATCTCTAAACAAAACAAAAGTAAAGCGACAGCCCCTCATGGATGACTGCTGCTTAAATTAAAACAAAACACCAACATAAAGTCCAGGCCTGGTCCTCTCTCATCTTGCACTGTCGTCACTCCTCCTTTTATCCTTCTGGAGCTCCTCCGTGGGACTCGAGTTTGTGCTCCATTTCCACGGCTCTCCGCGCTGTCCAGCTTGCCACAATAATCAGTGTTATTCACTTCACCTGGTCTTAATGTTGTGACTGATCCTTGAATATGTTTTTATAGTGAAGTTGTTAATTGGCCAGGAACAGTGCACTGTCACTTTAATTCAACATGAAAGCACAGCAAAAATTATTGTGCACTTTGTGCAGTGTGAATGCTCTAACCTGTTTGCATGGGCACCAAAAAATACATGCTGCTAGTGTGATGTCTAGTGTGAAATGACATAAGAGCATGTTAAACCAGCTAAAGCATCTTTTTTGTAGTAGAATAATATGGGTTTGAGAAGTTTGCCATGGCTGTTTGCACGCTTTTTGTTTGTTTGCATTTAGCTTGCGGCTGCGTTTGCAAGTATCATTACAAAATGACTATTTGCGTAAATTCTTTGCTTGGACTTTCCTTTTCCTAATTTGTAAATTATGATTTCAGATCAGAACCAGGCTCTGCGTCTCTGCCTGGGCACCACAGCGACTGG
Organism: Semotilus atromaculatus; assembly: GCA_031834385.1. Lineage (NCBI taxonomy): Eukaryota > Metazoa > Chordata > Actinopteri > Cypriniformes > Leuciscidae > Semotilus > Semotilus atromaculatus. The sequence goes on along the minus strand of JAULUF010000038.1, from coordinate 18,238,096 downwards.
AGCGGAGTATGGTGCGGTGTCAGCTCTCAGTATTAATCACGACTGCACACGACTACTGTGTGGCTTTGCCAAAGGACAGGTGAGCGGCAACAGACCCTTAAACTGACTAACAATCTTGATTGTGAATAACTTTCATAATGATCTGGTGAGATAAAATGTTTATGTACATATTTAGTGGGAAGTGTCCATTTCTTTCTAATGCAGATCACCATGTGGGATCTGGCCAATGGGAAGCTGCTCCGCACTATCACAGACGCCCATCCACCCGGCACTGCCATACTACATGTGAAGGTTCTGCACAGCACTTATGTATGTACTTCACACACTTTGTTGTTCATTGACATTGAATAAAAGCACTTTTCTCTCTCTTTCTGCAGTTCACTGACCACCCGGCGCTAGCTGTATGTAATGACAGTGGCGGATCAGTGTTTGAGCTGTCATTCCGGTGAGATGTGTTTTATAAAAATCAAAATATGATTGAGTACATCGATTCGGTTTATATTACATGTAATAACTTGAATCTAATTTGATAAACAAAAGTGACATTGTAACATTGTAGTACAGATAACTGTTGGGCAGGGGGCAGTAGAGCTTCATCCACTGCCTGTCTGACAATGACCCATAGGCTGATACTGTAAACTAAAACTAAAAACCTAAAACAACATTTTTATCACTTGATTTCATGATTTCATCTAATGTTTGGAAATACTTTTGTACCCTTCTCCTGATCCACAGAGAGATCCCAACTCATCCTTTATAAGCTCTTTGCAAGTCAGGCTTTCACAATAAAATACAGCCAGGAAAATACTAAGAATGTCCTACAGAAGCATCTGAAATGTATTCAGCATTATAATTACTTTTCATTAAGAGTTTGAATGTGATTGGTTAATGCCAAACAGAATGCCATGCCTCATTTAAAAGGGTTTTTGCATTTTAAATGTTTTTTTTTTTTTGCCCTAAAAGTTTCTATTTGTTTGTTACATGATGTTTGTTGTTTCAATATTACATTAAAAATAGAAAAATATTCCTTTTTTTTTGCTTGTTTTGAAATTTTTATTTTATATTTATTTTTATTTTTATTTAAGCACTAACTGAAATTTTTGTATTATGTTAAAATTTGTATCATATTTCAAATGAATTTTCTTACAATTTTTCAGAGCTTTTCCTGCCAGTGGCTTAGAATAGTGCTCTGTCACACCCCTCGACTTAATCATTCAAAGTCCAATAGATGCCAACAGAAATTGAATTATCTGAATCCGTATCAATTGATGAATGTTGTTATCTCTGTAGTCTTTCATGCCTTATTGGAGATTTTCCTTCATTCTCCACCGAATGCCTTTGTTTAGTGGAAAAAACCCCATCTTTATAACCTGTCAAGGCATCTTATCATTCACTGCTGTAATGCTTGCACTCTATTATCAGTGGTTCATAATCTCTCTCTCTCTCTCTCTCTCTCTCTCTCTCTCTCTCTCTCTCTCTCTCTCTCTCTCTCTTTCTCTCTCCCACCCTCTCTCTCTCTCTCTCTCTCTACATCTACACCTACCTGCCTACCTACCTACCTACCTAGGAGGGTAATGGGAATGAGGACGTGTGAATCCAGGTGTTTATTCAGTGGTTCTAAAGGTGAGGTTTGCTGTGTTGAGCCTTTACATGCTGGACCTGAACTGAAAGATCATCCCATTACCCAGTACTCCCTTCTGGCCATGGCATCACTCACTAAGGTATACTCATACAGTACAGTCTACTACTGTACTCTCTAGGTTTGTCACAAAACCTTCATTTGTGTCTCACGGTACTAGCAAAATTTATAACAATGTTAAGTAGTATTGCGATATCAATTATTGTGTGGATGTGTCATTATGACTTCTATTCTAATTTCAGAAAAATCCCCAATACTGACCATAGCATTGTATCTTTCATTTAAATGTGGTATTATAATAATACAATGGCAGCTGTGGTTTCTACAAAACAAATTACTGTATTTGGTAGAGCTGCACGATTCCAGATAAAATGAGAATTCCATTTTTTTTTTAAGTAGAGATCACGATTCTCCCACAATTGTGAATAAACAATTAAACAATAACATTTAATTTACTAGAGGTTCTGACAAAACATTAATTGCTGCAATCTATTTAAATATATTTAATTAATGTGAATTAATTAAAACAATCATTTTGAATGAATGATTCAACGACTCACTTAAATACTTCACTTGTTTCAATACTAGATTAATCTGCAATTTTGAACAAATCTTTTGAAAAAATAATTCAGTGACATAAATTTGTTGCAATGAAATCGATACAATCTTTATTTGATCCACCAAGTTACTTTCAAAAGGTGGTTTACTCTATAGTTCAGATATAAGTATACTGTAGTGAATAAAGTAAAACTTCTGTGATAATTTGAATTATTTTAACACAAAAATTATGGTACTGTGTGGCTGAAAAGACTGGTGGTGAAGCTGTTTTATACATGACAACTGCTCTCTCTGGGTTGTGGTCATACTTATCAAAGGTTTAATAGACCTAGCCCATAGCCTCATTTACATTGAGAATAAACATGGTTTGTGCCAACTGAAAAAATTGTCATCGTAGGTGCATGTCCACTGTGAGAGACATAATCTAAACAAAAAAAATCCAGAAATCACAATGTATGATTTTTTAAACTATTTATTTGTATGATACAGCTGCAAATAAGTATTTGAACACCTGAGAAAATCAATGTTAATCAGGGCTCGAATTTCGGCCCGGGGTTGTGGGGATTGCGCATAATTTTAATAATTCACGCAGGTCTCCCACTTGTACTGCAGGAAATTCCCGCAAACATTGATTCACTTTAGCATGTAGGTTGTATTAGTAAATTAATCCACGCAGATTATAAAATAAAATCAGTCATTTTAAAACTTTCTGCGAGACGCAATTTCACAAGCAGCGCGAGTGATTCAGTGGTGCTGCGTCTCTCTCGTCTCTCAACATGGGCTGCACAAGCACGCTGCAGGCGGCGATAATACACTCTCGCGTTTCGGGAGTCGGAATAGACGGAATTGTCACTTGCATAATCGGGCCAGCATTGCATCATGAGTAACTGAAGTTTACCATTTGCACATCTTTTTAAGTCTTACCAGTTTAAACATTCACGGGATCTTAAACTATCGGTAGGGCAGGCTATAGTAGGCTACTTGCGCAATGTCTGTCGATGTTTTTTTTTTCATCACACATACAAGCCGCCTCACAAACCGCTCGCGGGTAACAAACGTTATCTTCCGTGAATTATATCGCTTTAACAGTCAAAAACATGCGAAAATCATGTAAATTTTGGTCTTGGTGAGTATCCTCTAAACACAGTCGGTTATGTCTTAAGCATACATCGCACGTGACCACATAATGTTGGTGGCTACAGGATCCATGCACTAGCTCTTACAGTGACAGCAGCCATATAGTCTCATTAATTTGGTTGTCAAAACAACAAAACATAGGCTATTAATCCTGATTCCTTAAAATGAAAGCTATGTATTTATAGTCAGGACTAAAATACTACCCAGTGTTTTTTTTACATTTCATTTCTTTATTCAGTCTCTGTAGTAGGCTACTATTTCTGAATACTAGTGTCAGACCTAAGCAAAAACTTTTCTCTTTATAGGTATCTTTATTCTATTGTATTTATTTGTGCTACTTTTTTCAATTTAATTCAAAGATTGAAATCAAGCTTCCTTGTTTTGCATAAATTCTTAAGAACAAAATTACCCCATTGTAAAATGCAATGAGTTTAAATGCAAAAAATTATTTTTTATATGCAAAAAAAATGCATTTATCTCCTAAATACATTTAGGAGATAAATGTAATAATAATAAAAAAAAGTCTAAACTCCCCCCTCAAATTAAAAATTCCCCCCCATAAGAATCACCTAAGGGGGGATTTCCCCCCCCCATTTTCCAAAACGAAATTCAGGCCCTGAGTTAATATTTGGTACAGTAGCCTTTGTTTGCAATTACAGAGGTCAAACGTTTCCTGTAGTTTTTCACCAGGTTTGCACACACCAGCAGCAGGTTTGCAGGAGGGATTTTGGCCCACTCCTCCACACAGATCTTCTCTAGATCAGTCAGGTTTCTGGGCTGTCGCTGAGAAACACGGAGTTTGAGCTCCCTCCAAAGATTCTCTATTGGGTTTAGGTCTGGAGACTGGCCAGGCTTCGCCAGAACCTTGATATGCTTCTTACAGAGCCACTCCTTGGTTATCCTGGCTGTGTGCTTCGGGTCATTGTCATGTTGGAAGACCCAGCCTCGACCCATCTTCAATGCTCTAACTGAGGGAAGGAGGTTGTTCCCCAAAATCTCACAATACATTGTTCCGGTCATCCTCTCCTTGATACAGTGCAGTCGCTCTGTCCCATGTGCAGAAAAACACCCCCAAAGCATGATGCTACCACCCCCATGCTTCACAGTAGGGATGGTGTTCTTGGGATGGCACTCATCATTCTTTTTCCTCCAAACACGGTTAGTGGAATTATGACCAAAAAGTTCTATTTTGGTCTCATCTGACCACATGACTTTCTCCCATGACTCCTCTGGATCATCCAAATGGTCATTGGCAAACTTAAGACGGGCCTTGACATGTGCTGGTTTAAGCAGGGGAACCTTCCGTGCCATGCATGATTTCAAACCATGACGTCTTAGTGTATTACCAACAGTAACCTTGGAAACGGTGGTCCCAGCTCTTTTCAGGTCATTGACCAGCTCCTCCCGTGTAGTTCTGGGCTGATTTCTCACCTTTCTCAGGATCATTGAGACCCCACGAGGTGAGATCTTGCATGGAGCCCCAGTCCGAGGGAGATTGACAGTCATGTTTAGCCTCTTCCATTTTCTAATGATTGCTCCAACAGTGAACCTTTTTTCACCAAGCTGCTTGGCAATTTCCCCGTAGCCCTTTCCAGCCTTGTGGAGGTGTACAATTTTGTCTCTAGTGTCTTTGGACAGCTCTTTGGTCTTGGCCATGTTAGTAGTTGGATTCTTACTGATTGTATGGGGTGGACAGGGGTCTTTATGCAGCTAACGACCTCAAACAGGTGCATCTAATTTAGGATAATAAATGCAGTGGAGGTGGACATTTAAAGGCAGACTAACAGGTCTTTGAGGGTCAGAATTCTAGCTGATAGACAGGTGTTCAAATACTTATTTGCAGCTGTATCATTCAAATAAATAGTTAAAAAATAATATATTGTGATTTCTGGATTTTTTTTTTTAGATTATGTCTCTCACAATGGACATGCACCTACGATGACAATTTCAGACCCCTCCATGATTTCCAAGTGGGAGAGCTTGCAAAATAGCAGGGTGTTCAAATACTTATTTTCCTCACTGTATTTTAATACATCTTGATTACTCCCATAACATACAATACTGTTCAACAGTTTGGGGTCAGAAATTAAGAAATTAATACTTCAGATTAAAAAGAATTAATAATTCAGGAAGGATGCATTAAATTGATCAAAAGTGACTATAAAGACATTTATAATGTTACAAAATATTTCTAATTCAAATAAATGCTGTTCTTTTGAACCTTCTATTCATCCAAATAAACTAAACAGAATGTATCACTGTTTCTACAAAAATATGAATCGGCAGCTGTTCTATACATTTATGATAAGAAATGTTTCTTGAGCCCCAAATCAACATATTAGAATGATTTTGGGTCATGTGACACTGGCAATTTTTTATGTTTGTCTTATGCAATTTTTTTATTTTTTATTTTCAGCATCATTCAGTCAGTTTTACCAACCCTAAACTTATGAATGGATGTGTATATCATAAATGTATATGTCACTGTATCACTGCATTAAATTGGGTGACATTTGTGTTGTCAAAGGGCTTATATTTTTCTTTTATTTGGGTGAAATCTATAATATCTTGTGCTGAGTTATAGGCTGGTTTGCTTTAAAATAAGTTCAGTTTTATTTAGCATGAAAGTAATTGATATCAGTATTGTCAGATGAATTACTTCTGTTTCAGGCACCAGTCAGCCACTAACATCCAAACACAATCAGATCCTCTCTGTCTGACTGCAGTTTTGTTCAGCCTCTGAACTCTTTATTTTGACAGATTTTGCTGATAGGACTGAAGCCTTCACTCAAAGTGTGGATGACTTTTCCCTACGGCAAGGTGCAGTACACACTTTCATTCTCAGAGTGTGTTCATGCCTGTTTCTGTTTTTCCAGCAGCTATTGACACGGCATCTAAATCATAAACTTATACCCTCTGTATTTAAGATTTATGTTAGTGTTTGTTTTCACAGCACGTACATTTGATCGACTGCGTCCCTAGTGTTTTTCCTCTTCTCAACAACTGCAAATACAATGTACAGGTTGATACATTTATCCTGCAGTACCTAACTTTATACAGCCCTGATCTCAGTATAATCATGCATATTTTAAGGTTAGTTCACACCACCCAGACAAACGCCAGCAAACACGTCTGTTGGGTTTTGTCGGATCAGTATGTGAACCATGTTGGTGTTGGTCGAGTTTGTTTTCACCCGAGTGAACATGTTCAATCAGCTTTTGTTGGTGTCTGTTGGGGCAGTGTGAACATGACAGTTATTCTTCATAAAATTCTAACTCCAACAGCAAACTTGTTTGTTGCTGTTTTTTGGCGTCTGTCTGTGTGGTGTGAATTGGCCTTTAAAGAATTAGTTCACCCAAAAATAAAAATTCTGTCATTTACTCAGTCGTTTCATTCCAAGCCCATTAGACGTTTGTTCAACTTCAAAATTGCAATTGTATTTGACAGCCAGTGATCATCATGCTTATGAAAAAGATCAGATTTGTTGAATTTCGAGCGACATGAGAGTGAGTTTTTGATTTTAAAGTTGGTGTGAAATAATAATGCAAAAAGACAAATCATGTTTAATTTCTTATGTTACTGGTGTTACTGTAAGGGATTCACCAATGCACATACATGTGCAAATTTTTTCCCCATTTAAGAATTGGTTATTCTGACTAAATTTAGACATGTCAGTGCATGATTTCTGCCACATCATTTTAGATAATCACTTTTTTTATGTACAATAACTGTAAAACTTTTTATTGGAAGTTACATTTAAATTCCACATTGGTCCTTAAGTGACTGTTTAACTGGATTCATCTGGTCTATCGTCTCCTTTATGCCTGTGTGGAGATTGTTCTCTTCAATTAAATTTAGCTAAATTTGATTAATTTACTACAGAGCAATTGAACCATCTGCCCATTAGCATGCAAATATCACTTAATTTTGCCTTCACATGATTGATTTGGGTTATGATGGAGTTTTGTGGTTCCTGCAAACATTTTCTTTGTATCCTTTTCACAGAGGAAAAGTCAGTGTAGTGAGGAGTGATGATTATTTTTGCTTGGGAGGAAAAGATGCCAATAAAGTGCAAAGTCTAAAAAACACCAGCTAGTGTGGCAGTATGAACATAGTGCTAACAATGAAGTGGCAGGATAAATCTGTTTTTGGTCTGGACTTTAATCATTGCAGTTCTAATCATCTCACACATTTTTACGTTTTTGTATGCAGACGGATCCTACGAGCGTTCCCTTGTTGGCGTGGCAGTTTGTGGCAGTACAGAAAGCAATCAACCCTGTTCTGGCCTTCTGTAGAGGAGACACCATCCACTTCCTGCTGGTCTGTTTGAGCAACACTCTTTTAAAAGTTATAAATGGAATCTTGACTTAAGGTGACCTGTGTCATTTTTATTCTGTTCGAACATCTCAAGCGGTTGAACATACTAATGGTTTGGGGAGGGACAACTGTACATTTGTCCAAAACAAGAACATAAATGATTTAAGGAGAAAACTACACAATGATGAGCCAAAACATCACAACCACCTGCGTAATATGCTGTTGTTCCTCTGTGTGCTGCCAAAACTGCGCCGACCTGTCGAGGCATGGACTCTACAAGACCTCTGAAGGTGTCCTTTGGTATCTGGCATCAAGACGTTAGCAGCAGATCCTTCGAGTCCTGTAGGTTGCGAGGTGGAGCCACCGTGGATCGAACTTGTTGGTCCAGCACATCTCACAGATGTGGAGCCCAGGGCAACACCTTGGACTCTTCATCATGTTCCTCAAACCATTCCTGAACAATGTGTGCAGTTTGGCAGAGTGCATTATCCTGCTAAAAGACCAACACCAAGACAACTAAAACACCATTGTCATGATGGGGTGTACCTGGTTTGAACCAATGTTTAGGTAGGTGGAAGGTCAAATTTATGTCCACATAAATTGCCGGACCCAGTGTTTCCCAGCAGAACATTTCCCAGAGCATCACATTCCCTCCACCGGCTTGTCATCTTCCACATGAAGTGCATCCTGGTGCCATCACTTCCCCAGGTAAATGGAACACATGTACACATCTGTCCATATGATGTCAAAGAAAATGGGACTCATCAGACCAGATGACCTTCTTCCACTGCTCCAAGGTCCAGTTCCGATGCTCGCGTGCCCATTGTTGGTGCTTTCGGCGTTAGACGGGGTTCATCATTGGCACTCTGATTGGTCTGTGGCTACGCAGCCCCATGCGCAGCAGAGTGTGATGGATTGTGTGTTGTGACACCTTCATCCCTTAATCATCATTCAAATTTTGTCTGACTTGTGCCACAGCAGACGATTGGATCGAACCAGACGGGATAGCCTTTGTTGCCCTCGTGTATCGGTGGGCCTTGGGCACCCAACACCCTGTTGCCGGTTTGTGGTTTGTCCCTTTTCAGACCACTCTTGGTAAATTCTCACCACTGCTGACCAGGATCACCACACGGGCCTTCACGTTTCAAAGATTCTCTGACCCAGTCACCTTGCCATAACAATTTGGCCCTTTTCAAAGGCTGCGTTTACACTTGGCATTAACATGCGATCACCGTGATCCGATCAAGCAGATCGGATCATTAGCCAATCAGGACACGGTGCGTTTACATTTGTTCATATTAAGTAGCCTCTGTATCTGGATAACTGATCGGATTTCTGTTTTTGCATAATATTTAAATTAGGTCAGTAGCCAAATTAAGAGTAAAGATTATACAAATTAAGCAATGTCCCAATGTACTTTCCTATGCAATCTCCAGTCTTATATCAAATTATGTTTTTTGAATGAAGGAATATTTCAGAGCTGATCAATGTACAAAAATAACTGGGTTGATCATGTTAAACATGTCACATCATCGATCATCGGGGTTTAAGGTTATAGCGTGCAATGGCTATATTAACAGAAATGGGAGATTAATAAACATGCTGAAACATTCAACGTTTAAAACATTAAAAATTAAAAAGTGTATTCCCATTATTCCCAGAGCGCACGCTCTTCATTAAGATCTCATGACTCACAGCTGTGATTGTACAGGCGATCTCCTCGTTCAGTTAAAGGGGTCATGACATGGTTTTTTGTTTTGTTTTATTATGTTCCCTTAGGTGCAATTATAGTATTACTATAGTTTTTTGTACAATTTTTTTTTTTAAATGTAGTGATTTATGACATTTTCCCACCCTGTTTCTCACCTCTGATTCAAACAGTCTGTTTTGGACGTGTTTCCCCTTTAAGAGTTCAATGTTAACGCCCACTGTTATGATTGGCTAACGTCAGTGCTGCTTATGCATAAATTATTAACGTTAATAGGCTTGTTTGAGATGAGCAAAATCTGCGCAGAATCGATCACCGGTGATCAACGCGAGATGCATGCCGGTTAGAAATGTGTCCGAGAGCGGTCCGCCTTGCTCTGATGTCATGCTGACGTATGTCAAAAAACTCTCGCGAGCGCAAGCCGCACGTGTCGGGTTCTGCAGTCGCGCGCAGTTGCTCTCCACCGACTGCGCTGATCAAAAGCATGATGGGAAACGACTTGCTGACGACACAGCTTAATGCTCATTGGTTTAAACAACCGTGATGTATTGTTCTTTTTTAAAATGTTCGATTTTAAAACTCTGGTATCATTTGTTGTGTAGGCTATTTAATAGTACATCGATCTCTTATATACCAAAAGATCAAGGCAAATTTGGTTTCTCATGTCATGACCCCTTTAATGCTGCACAATATAATGAAAAAAATAATATAATGACACAGTGTTTTAAATATTGATGTTTATTTGTAAGGTTAAAATGTGTTTTTAGTCTTTTAAGACAAAAATTTTGTCTTTAATTGTCTAAACTGCATCTGGTCATTATTTTCTGACAGCACGTGGGGAGACTGGGCGGGGATTTAAATGACGTGCACCTGTGAATGCAGACACGATGGCTGGATTGCGCCGATCACAATGCGTCCTCAACCACCTCTGAACCAGGACACGCTGATCGGATAACATTCCGATCAGAAACGCGTTTACACTTGTCTTTTCAATGTGTATGTGGACAACATCCAGATACAGGTCGCATGTTAATGCCAAGTGTAAACGCAGCCAAAGTTTCTCAGATCTTTATTCCTGCCCATTTCTCCTGCATCCAGCACGTTGATTAGGAGAACTGATTGTTTCATTACTAATCTACCCAGACCCTAATATGTGGCTTTGTTTAGGAGATGATCAATGGTATTCGCTTCACCTGTGACTGGTCATAATGATTTGGCTCATCTGATTGGCACACAAGGATTTTTAGGACCAAATAACCAGAGCCTTAAATTAGAGGTGCACGATCAATCAAATTAAAACTGAAATCCCAATATGGCTTGGTGAGATTATCAAACTGTGTCTGGGAGTAGGGTGTGCTCAGACATTTTTGGCCAAACTGTGCAATCCTGAAAACAAGCATAGCAAACCTGTAGCCTATTTGTTTAAATTTAATTATAAATAGCAATCTGATTTTTTTCCCTCTAATTGTTCAGCCCTACTGCTAATGCCACGTGGCTAACCACTGTGGAGCCACAGAAAATCTGGGCACTAGTTTAACATCTGCTAAAATATATTTAAATCAGTAATACATATGTTGCTTGCAAAAACTTTTGAGTTTTAGCACTATTTAACAATATCCATTTAATAAAATTAAATAAAAAACAGAATAGCAAAATACAATGGATTAATAAATAAATGCTATTGAATATAAAATAAGTAAAAACACCTAACTAACTAACTAACAAAAAAGGCCAATATATGCATTCTTGGGCGTCAATGGCGAACAGTGCTTTTTGGAACCAGATGGTGTAGCTACAACATCTTACAGCATTGACTAACTGGACCGTGCTAACCAATCAAACCTTGACTCCTTGGTCCGAACCGTGGCAAACGAGTGGCATACTTCACCTTTAATAAAGGTCATACAATAATCAACCCAATTTTTTGTTTTGGTGCACAGGTTAAAAAAGATGAGTCTGGCACCATCCATGTCATCAAACAGAGACAGCTCCAACTCAACTGTGACCTCATCAATCTGAGCGTGAGTCAGACCCTCACTAACATTCATTTGAGTATGATTGCTTTTAAGGCAATGTGCAGTTTCATGTTTTCTCTTGTCTATTGGCAGTGGATAAACCCCCGGACGCTTGTGTTAATGGACAGCACAGAGAAGCTGCGAGTGGTGGATCGGCCCAGTCAGGAGGAGCTGGAAACAGTGGACATGGCCGAGCTGCAGCTGGTTTACAACAGCAGCCATTTTAAATCCCTCGCTACCGGTGGAAATGTCAGCCAAGCACTGGTAAGGACCAGGATGATGACATGCCAAAGTTTGTAGCTTATAATGTGCAACAGCAAGTGCTCCTTTTTTTCACGAGCTTGGTTTTATTTGAAGGATACAAATATTTAAGCATGGGAGAAAAAGTCTTTGTTTACTATACCTAAAGAAACAACAAACTATGTGAATGATGTCATTGGATCAAAAACGGCATTAAAAACCATTATACATAATTTTTGTCATTTGAAGTAAAGCTAAAGTAAAATAAAACATACCCCATTGCTATAAATTAACAATTATTAAAACTGAAATAACACAAATGAAAGTATTAAATATAAAAAAAAACTAATAAAAAGACAACATCATATAAAATAAAAAATAAATGTTAATTCAAAATATTACAAAATACTATAATAGTATATAAATAATACTAAATAGCACTGATCAAAAACAACTGTACATACTCAGTCACAGTCAAGTAAAAAATATAAAATTATTTTAAGTTTGTTGTGAAATTTCAATTATAATTCTACTATGCCATTCACGTTGCTTCATGGAAGTTGCATGTCAGTGCACTCTTTGCTGCATTTCTTATTCCCATGGTAACAACTTTAATTGGATCAAGGAAGATTTCTCTTTAGAACCTCATATATTTCTGAGGAAATTAATGGAAGTTTTTACTTCCAGAATCATACTGCTTTATTCTGGCCTTGAACTATTCATGTAGACATGAAGGTTAATTTGAGCCCAGCAGTATACAATTTACATCTGACACACAATATACTTTAGGCTGAGACCAGGTTGAGAGAGCAGAGATTTAAGATTCATGGGTCATTAGGTTCAGAAACGCACGAAGAACCCAATTTATGAGATGTGAAGCTTCTTTCTGTAGTTTCTTAAAATTTTCTGTGTTAGGCATATAGAGTCAAATGAGTTTTTGTTGTTTGTGTATAGTGGTTAAGACATTAAATCACTTTTCCTATGTACATCTTCAGGCACTAGTTGGAGAGAAGACATGTTACCAGTCTGTTTGCAGCAATGCAGGGCAGATTATGTATCTGGGAACAAAGGTAAAGCCACTCATGATAACACTGAACACAAGCACATAAGAATGGCCTACTGCCTACGTATTTCTGCTAAACTTTCAGTTCTACGCAATTAGTATTTTCCCATAGTGACTAGCAAACTCCCTCTGTCATATTGCTGATAACTAGCAATCACAACTAAATATAGAATTATTGAAAAACAAAACAAAAATTAGCACTATTTTAAAACATAACGTTTTAGAATGCATTAAAGAAACTGGAAATGCCTTTACCATAAAGGTGGATTGTATCAATATTGTTTTATCCTGTTGTCCTCAGAGTTTAATTTTGTGCTGAATTTTCTCAAAATTTTGATACACTGCGTTGCAAAAGAGGTTGCGGTGGCCACTGAGGCTAAATGCAGAAGGAGCAATGCATAGAGTCCATTGTCTCCACCAATACAATTAGATATGTGGTCAATCAATATTTCTGAAATATTTGGTTAAGTTAATTTACAATCCCTCATTGATGCAATTGAAATAAATGCTTGTCGTTTTGCTAAGTTTCTGAGCAGAACTATATATTTTGTAATGTTTTAGCTGTAGTGTTCTGTGTCCTTCTTTCCAAATAGAAACCACTTATAACCAAATGAAAAGCTAGTTTGTTTTTTTATTTATTTTTTTAAAGAGGATCCTATGCTGTGGGCAGCTACATCATTAACCAAATACATGCACTTAGCTCTGAATCTGTATCTAATTTGACAAAATTGCAAGAATAAGGATGCGGATCTGGCACAGTCACAGCAGTCAGCACGTGACTTTTCTTTCCCTCATAAGAGCCTGTGGGGACAGGAGAACAGAAAGGGGTTGTAACTCATCTGCAATTTGGAATGTTTTGATCTTTGGCTTCATTCAAAATTATCAATGTATTTTTTTTATTAACTGGTTACCATTTAAAAATATAATGATCTGGTATGGCCTCTCTGTGAGGTCTGTGCCCCTCTGTGACTTCTTTCCAATTCCCGGTTTTGTCAGTTAATGTAATAGACTGCTATCCAAAAATGTTATTAAAGTTTCCAAAATATAAATAATTTGAAAGATCTGAGATTTGAACGTTGATATCCAGTCTTGTTTTATGATATAGATGCTTCAGCAACAGTAATATAGCTATTTATGTTGAGAGCACAAATTAAATTAAATCCATAACACCCATATGAATCCAATCCACAGAACTTTGGAAAATTGTGCTTGAAAGAGTTATCCTGTCATTTTTATCCAAGAAATTATGCAATCTGAACACCGTTTAACTGTTATAAATTAGAAATATATACAAAATTAGCCCACCTCCAAAGTTTCTGTATAAAAACAAAGTGATAGTTTTACTCCTAATATACAAGCAGTGTGATGTCTTGAGATCATTTTATTTGTGTACCACCAGCTTTTGTGATACATTTTTTGATGGACAAAACGTTTAGCCAATGAGAAGACGGGCTGAGAACAGTGTGTGGGATGTTTTTCCGCATGTGAAAAGAACACGGTTTGAAAAACTGGCTGAGAAAATTGTTGGGCAAATCATTTGAAAAACTGGCTAGTGGAAATTCCATCTTTAAAAAGCTAATTTGATGTATATATTAAACTAATTAAATGTTTTGATCTGAACTAGATTATGAGGGATTATGCCAGTCGCCATGTCACTCCGTGTTGTCCCTGCTTAGCTTGATCCTCAAGATTTGCCTTGCCAAAGACACTGGGACTTGTCATTTATAGATATTGTTTATGAAGATTTAGCTTTGTTGTATTCCTTTTTTAGGTCTACATCAGAACTATCCAAGAAATAATCTTTTTTTGTTTGTTTGTTTTACATTTGTAAAAGTTGTGTAATTGATACATGAGATTTGCAAGGGTATCTTGTGAACTCTGAGACCGGTAGCACATGCTGTGTGGCTTGTGTTCGGCTGTAAGTTTGGCTGACTCCTCCAGTGCCCCCTGACTGAGCTCTGGCACACTCAAGTGCTATTATGCTAATCACACATCATGCATACCCTGAATATTCATCGAGGTCTGCTCTCCGCAATGTCCTTGCTGAACTTCCTGTTACCTGCAGCCAGAGCGAGGGAAGGGGAGAGAAGAGAAATGGAAGGAGAGAGGGGCAGCTGGAGGGAGAATGAGGAAGAAGGATTGCATTAAAATTGCCCGTGGGTTATCCATTAGACATGGTAGTGGGCCAGCTTTGGGAGGTCACATTAATTCTTGTGCCCTGTATCACTTCACCCAAGTGCTGCTTATTTAATAGTTCAGCCAGTGCTTGAATAAACACCTCAGTTTTATGAATGAGTCTAATTTTATGCTCTGCCAATACATTTAATGGCAAATATATGTACCTCACTGGGCTCAGACATTTTTTTCCCTGCTTGTTCTGGTTTTTACTTTCATTGCCAACATTTTCACTGGTCCATTCATAAATATAATAAATATTTTAGCAGCACATGTGAATAAAAGTATAATATTCTAGTGTTTTTATTTATTAGTAGTATTCTCATACTACCAATCAAAAGTTTGCAGTCAAATTTTTTTTTTTGTTGAAAAAGTCTCTTATGCTCACCAAGGCTGCATTTATTTGGTCAAAGATACAGTAAAATGGTGATATTTAAAAATATTACAATTTCAAATTATTTTAATATATTGAAAATGTAGTTTACTCCTGTCAAGATGAATTTTCAGTATCATTACTCCAGTCTTCATTGTCACATGATCCTTCAGAAATCATTCAAATATGCTGAATTGGTGCTTTTTCTTTTTTCTTTTTGTATTTACTGTCACTTTTGATTAAGTTAATGCATCCTTGCTGAATAAAAGAAAGAAAGAAAGAAATCTTACTGACTGGCAGTTTTAACAAAGTTCGTTGATAAGGGAAGGAGGAGGTGGCAACCGGCACATTTTAACACAATTTTAATCACAAAATAAACACAACAACAAAACGAAAGTAAAGGGGCAAACCTCTCACGGGCGACTGCCTCTTAAACTAAAACAAAACAACAACATAAAGTCCAGGCCTAGTCCTCTCTCATCTTGCACTGTCGTCACTCCTTCTTTTATCCTTCAAGAGCTCCTCCGTGGGACTCAAGACCAGTGTGGCGTACTGGTGACTGGTTAACACTCGCGCCACCGGGCTCGCTCCGTTCCCATGGATCCCATGGATCTCTTTCTTTTCTGTTTTCTCCCTCAAAAAGCATCACTCGTCTAAAAGTTCGCCATTCCTATATCAAACCTATAGAAAATTTGATGTATTTATATCATCTCAATTTGAAACAACGTTTAATTCAATACAGAGTTTGCAAGATATAAAAATCCAATTCGTAAAATGACTCTTAAAACTCTCTTACACTGCCACAGGTCATTAGGCTACTCTTAATGTTGAGCCCTTTATTAAATCTGTTGATTAATCACTGTTTTTTCTTTTTTAATAGTCTGTGCATATCATGACCCTGAGGAACTGGCGAGAGGTAAGACATTATTTTATAACACATCACTGATATCAGATTAACATTGGTGAATCTGATAGTGATGGGAGTCGTTCTGATGTCTTGCAGCGTGTGGACCATCTGTTGAAGCAGGAGAAGTTCATGGAGGCTCTGTCTCTGGCCTGGTCCTTCCATGAGGGCACTGCCAAAGCTGTGTTAGGTCAGTCCTTCTGTACACCTCCACTCTAAAATGTGTTTCTGTTGATTTTTTGTTTAATTTAAATTATTTATTTATGTGAAAATGCTTGCAGTTTTCAGCCACCTCAGTCTTTCATTTTCCAAGACCATAACAGATTTTTTTTTTAAAGCCCACCAAAAAAAAAGAATGCTGTTTGATTAGAATTAGGGTTAAAACAGATTTGAATGCTCCAATTAAATCACAAAATACTCATAGGAATTAAGACCTAATGTGATGCGTTTATGTTACAGGTCTATTTGCAGACCCTGCTAAGAGAAAAGGTGTCGTTGCGGACAAGGTAAGACTCTTGGAGTTAATACAATGACATTTGAAATCTGGGTCTCACCATGAACATAGCCATAGAAGCTTGAATGGTGTTAAAAATGAAACAAAAAAACCCCAAAAAAACTGACACGGGTATGTTTACACAACAATGATGTGCTAAAACTGGAAAATGAATACGATCCTCATCCATAGTAGTGTATCCACTGCGTTTCAGAAAAGATCTCCGTCCACATTACATGACCAAAAACTCATGTCACACGACTATTCCTGCACACTGGGCATGCGCGTAGTGTAAACAATTGCAGACTGTTTTTGATTGCTCTAATAGCTTGCTTCTTGCACATGTAGGCAGCTGCAGTATTAGCCTTTACAATGCAGAGTTTAAAGGTGACCTATAATTCAAAATTGAATTTACCTTGGTATAGTCAAATAACAAGAGTTCAGTGCATGGACATGACATAGAGTGAATCTCAAACTGGACTGTTTTCGCGTTCTCATTTAATTCACGTTTATGAAAAACACCCCTGTCCCTGAAAAACGGTCGGATCTCCACACAATACCGACTGTGACGCAATAGTCGGGATCATTAATATGTATGCCTCCACAAATTTGCATATGCCAGCCCATGTTCAATGACAAGCGGAACTGCGCAGTCGAAGCATAGGAAGTTTTGCAGGGGAAGATACAATCGAGACTCAGGGAAAATGGCAGACCATGGCAATAAATGTTATGTCCCAGGCTGTGCAGGGAATGTGACTACTTTTCATACCCTTTCTTCAGAAAAGACATGTCAACAGGCGTGGTTGATGTTTATTTACAATCGAATACCGCAACACTTTAATTATAAACTGTTAGTTTGCTCCGCGCATTTCACCTCGGACTCATTTACAAATCTGGGACAATTTCAAGCAGGCTTCTCTAAGCGTCTTTTACTGAAGAAGGGGGCAATTCCAACTCTAATCCCGCAAGCGGTAAGTAGTGATCTTATTAACGATGATTTACACTGTTATCTAGATCCAGCGCAACACCATAGTACAATAACATAATACTCCAAGTAACGAGTCAACGTATAACAAGACGACAATTACTATATTGAATGTCTTCTTCAATGTACTTTGGTTGGCTAAATAAATCGTCTTTAATAGGTTAAATTAATGTAAATACGTTCCAGTCAACACATTCACGCGCTACACAATTCGCTGTTTTTTAGTCTCGATTCAACTTTGAAAACCTGTCATATTGAAATTATACGGTTAGTTTATACTAATTAACATGTTTTACCATGTTACAAATAAAATTGTGACTGCTGACGTTATGAGTTAATGAGTAAAGCTAATGCTACTTAACGTTTAGATAGAAGTTCTAGCATTGACGTGACAGTTGAGTTCTTGCTCTGAGCTACTGTAATGAGCCCGCAGTGAAACAGCCAATCAGTGCAGAGCTCTTCATTACTATTCATGACCCTTCCAAATAAGGTAAAAACAGACCATTTCATTCTAGGGGCAATTTCTAGAGTTGAACATGGACCTGTAAAACCATTTCTGGACATTTTAAATGAACTAAAATATGAAATACCCTCTATGTAGATATCAAAGACCAAATTTAAATATTATTTCAAATCATTATAGGGCACCTTTAACTGCACAATGGCTGCTAAAAAGGACAACAAAGTCAGCAAAGTTTGCTGCTCCGTCTCCATGTTATTGTTTACACGGTCATCGAGGCTGGACAGAGCTGTTGAGAGAGATGGCCCTGGTCTGTTACGGTGCGTGTCCACTGGAGCAGAGCAGAGCGAGCGTTTTTAATAAATTCCTATGATTCCATTTCTTGATTCACGATGCATTGATTTATTGTCCCAGCCGTACACATTAGAGTAAACAAGGCCTGAACAAGAAAAAGAGGCTGGTCTAGGCCATAAAGTTCCACTTGAGGTGTTCTGAAGACAGTTAGGAGGTCTTATGGCCAGTCTTCAGTTCATCATGCTGGGGTTTTTAGGCCCCAAGTAAAATAAGTCCTCCTCACTTAGCCAAAAGTCATTTTGCTGCACCCTCTGGTTTTCTTTAGTTTGCTAATGGGTAATACCTAAAAAAAAATGGGTAAAACCTAAAATGGGTAATAATCTTATTTCAGTTCAGAATTATGCGTATTTATTTTGTTTATTCGTCTGACATTAGCCAAAGTACTAATTTTCATGTTGTACCTTTAAATCACGCCTTGTATAGTTTACACACGTGAACGTTTTTAGCACTGTAAAGGTTCATACGAATAAACGTATCTAATACCTAATACCTTACCTACTATGGTATGTTAATTAAATATATGTTTCAATCTAGACCACACACACAGACTCTCTTGTATAATATATAACTTTAAACGTATCCATAAATCCAATAATTAACTCTTTGAGTTCTACTCTCTAACTCAACTAATGATCTAATCGGAATCCTGCCTCTATTATAATAATAACTTTTTTTTTTCCTTTTGAGACTCGATCTGTAGTGCTGTAAATGACAGTCATGATGGCTAAATTAACTTCTTATAGGTATATAAAAACTATTCACCATTTATTTTTTGAGCAAACAAAAAGGCAAATTCCTCTGCTGCTTTTCTCTCTTCACAGATGGTGGAAATGTTGTTACAGTATGTGGATCGCTCTCTGAAAAAGTGTCCAGAGCAAGGGAAAATCCAAGTGATGGAGCAGCACTTCCAGGTAATGGGTCACCCAGAGAAGCACTCTCAAATGCTGTTATTTTAGGGAATCATTAGGTTTAGACAGAGCTCAAGAAGTGAAATATTTTTCCATATTGTTATTTAACAATTTTGATATTATTTAGTGAGAGAGTTAGACTGAGCTGAAGAGTTTTTCAGTGTAATAGAATCTTTTTAGAGAGGAGAGCTGCAGACTCATAGAGCGATGCAGTCTCCTTTATGTCAGATTTTTGGCCTGCGGCATCCATTTTTAAACTGCATCTCATCATAAGGTGGAAACCACATACAATAATGGCTCACTAATGTCATCTCTCCTCTGCCTCTGGGTCTCGCTCGCTCTCAGATTTCTTTTTGCCATTAAGAAGCACTCTGTCATCACAAAAATAAGGCACTCACCATAGCCAAATGGCATATTTAGCTCTGTATATCTAGGGCAATGTGGAATGTTATGCTGCTCTAACTGCCTGTCTGTCAGGACACACTTTTTTACCGCAAAAGGAATATGCACATTTAATTACTTCACCCATGTTCATTGGACTATGATTCTTTAGTAATTAGGATATCCACAATTGTATGTTGTTTAATTAAGAAATGTAAAATAATTATTTGAATGGGAATGTTTTATTTGGACAACAGAACATGTTTATCACCATTGGCCCACAATATGCACACAGGGTATTACTCCTCTGCGTAGCCTCAAACAAATTATGGATGCAATTTTCCCTGGTCTGTTATCAGTAATCAATAAATGCTTATATGTCTGCCTTAAAGATGCTGTGGTTCTAAGCTTCTATAAAAATAAAAAAAAATCTAGAGCCTACATCTCTTTCCAATTTTCAACCAATTTTCTTCCTGTCTTTTATTTCAAAGATCATGGAGAAAGTTGTCTGTCTTATCAGATAATTTGATCAATGACGTTTTTTAATCAGGTTTTTAAAGGGCACCTATTATGGGATTTAAAATGTTCCTAATATTGTTTAGGGAGTCCCCAACAACAGTTTTACAAGCATGCAATGACAAAAAACACTTTTGTTGTTTTATAATATGCATTTATTTTTACCTGATTTGCTCAGTGACTCCCATATGAATCGTTCAACGACTCATTTTTCCAAACCCCGCCTTTGCGTGATGCTAATCTGCGGTGATTGGTCAGATGACCCAGTCAGTTGGTTAACACGGAGTACAGTGTACAATGCTTTTATCAATTACATTGTGTTATAATAATGATTATAGTGCACCGCTTTGTAGTAAAAAAATTCTAAATAAGAGAAGGAATTTAAGTGGAGTTATGTTAGCGACCATAGCCCAAAGTTCAGTGGTAAAAGCACATTCAGTCTTTGTTTGCATTAGCCCAATGCATAAACATATTGATAATGCAGTACTACGAGGTATTGCTCTATTCTTTATGACAACTCCAATAACAACGACAAACACTTCACATATTTCAATACAATTGACATTGAAGACTATAGAAGCTGTGCTGTGCGTACACAACACACAAAATAATTATTGAGCATGCTACATAAAACATAAAAAAAACAATTATTAATATTAATAATACTTACAGGTTTTGATTCGGAGGAGGAAGCTGATCCAAATAAACGTAACCTTCCTTCAATATCAGCCGGCTCGCGAATCCACATTTTACAGCATTATGTTTGTGAAGCAATCGTCTTCAAAATGACGCGAACAAAGCACAAGGTCCGGGCTAACGTATACTTCTGTGGTATAGTTGTATATATGAACTGTAGCCACTTAGTCTTCAAATGCTCCTCCCTGGGCAGATGAAAAAAGTTCGCTTTTGCGTCGCACTTTAGAACACAGCGTCTCGTCGCCATGATGTTTTCAAGTTTTCCCTGGGGTCTACGAGCACAATAAGTGGGCGTATCTTATTCAAATAACTTGTCAAGTTGACGTCATCTAGACAGAGAAAAAGCATTGGTCGTCTATCGATTCATATCAGTAACTCAGAGTCGACTCTTACAATATCTTTGTATATGGTGAACTTTCATATTTAAAACTTTGCAGGATGTTTTTGCATGTCCACTGTGAGAGACATAATCTAAAAAAAAAAATCCAGAATTCACAATGTATGATTTTTTAACTATTTATTTGTAAGATACAGCTGCAAATAAGTATTTGAACACCTGTCTATCAGCTAGAATTCTGACCCTCAAAGACCTGTTAGTCTGCCTTTAAAATGTCCACCTCCACTTCATTTATTATCCTAAATTAGATGCACCTGTTTGAGGTCGTTAGCTGCATAAAGACCCCTGTCCACCCCGTACAATCAGTAAGAATCCAACTACTAACATGGCCAAGACCAAAGAGCTGTCCAAAGACACTAGAGACAAAATTGTACACCTCCACAAGGCTGGAAAGGGCTACGGGGAAATTGCCAAGCAGCTTGGTGAAAAAAGGTTCACTGTTGGAGCAATCATTAGAAAATGGAAGAAGCTAAACATGACTGTCAATCTCCCTCGGACTGGGGCTCCATGCAAGATCTCACCTCGTGGGGTCTCAATGATCCTGAGAAAGGTGAGAAATCAGCCCAGAACTACACGGGAGGAGCTGGTCAATGACCTGAAAAGAGCTGGGACCACCGTTTCCAAGGTCACTGTTGGTAATACACTAAGACGTCATGGTTTGAAATCATGCATGGCACGGAAGGTTCCCCTGCTTAAACCAGCACATGTCAAGGCCCGTCTTAAGTTTGCCAATGACCATTTGGATGATCCAGAGGAGTTATGGGAGAAAGTCATGTGGTCAGATGAGACCAAAATAGAACTTTTTGGTCATAAATCCACTAACCGTGTTTGGAGGAAGAAGAATGATGAGTACCATCCCAAGAACACCATCCCTACTGTGAAGCATGGGGGTGGTAGCATCATGCTTTGGGGGGGGGGGGTTTCTGCACATGGGACAGGGCGACTGCACTGTATTAAGGAGAGGATGACCGGGGCCATGGATTGCGAGATTTTGGGGAACAACCTCCTTCCCTCAGTTAGAGCATTGAAGATGGGTCGAGGCTGGGTCTTCCAACATGACAATGACCCGAAGCACACAGCCAGGATAACCAAGGAGTGGCTCTGTAAGAAGCATATCAAGGTTCTGGCGTGGCCTGGCCAGTCTCCAGACCTAAACCCAATAGAGAATCTTTGGAGGGAGATCAAACTCTGTGTTTCTCAGCGACAGCCCAGAAACCTGACTGATCTAGAGAAGATCTGTGTGGAGGAGTGGGCCAAAATCCCTCCTGCAGTGTGTGCAAACCTGGTGAAAAACTACAGGAAACGTTTGACCTCTGTAATTGCAAACAAAGGCTACTGTACCAAATATTAACATTGATTTTCTCAGGTGTTCAAATACTTATTTGCAGCTGTATCTTACAAATAAATAGTTAAAAAAATCATACATTGTGATTTCTGGATTTTTTTTTTTTAGATTGTCTCTCACAGTGAACATGCACCTACGATGACAATTTCAGACCCCTCCATGATTTCTAAGTGGGAGAACTTGCAAAATAGCAGGGTGTTCAAATACTTATTTTCTTCACTGTAAGTAATGGCTTTCAAGCTATTTAAAAAAAAAAAAAAAAAACTAAACTAAAAGAAATCTGAAATCATTATATTTATCACTAAGGAAAACAGTGCTTTTGACTTCTGCTTTCTCACCCTATATAATACACAGTGTGCAAGGAATTTGGGCATGCAATTTGACGGCAGTTTAAAGTTTGACAAACAAATTGCTGCTGTTGTCAAGCCATGTTTTTATCAACTTCGCCGCCTCAGTAAATTTGAGCCCTTTTTATTTTTAGCTATTTAAATTTTTCAGTCCATGCCTTTGTACCATTTTGACTTGACTACTGTAATTCACTGTATTATGGCGCTTCTCAGGATTCCATTTCTCCTCTGCAGCTGGTACAAAACACGGCTGCTAGACTGCTCAAAGAGATGTGCAAATATGACCACATTTCATTTCATTGACATCCTACTCACTGTCCTTAGAGTTAAACGTAAAAAATTGTGGTGATCGCGTTTTCTCTACCGCTGGACTGAAACTTTGGAATAGCCTTCCTCATTATATTAGGCATGCCCAATCTATAACTGCTTTTAAATCATATCTTAAGACATATTCTCCCTGACTTTTAACTTTCCTTAATTATGTTATTTTGGGTCTATCTTGTATATTGTTGATTGCCTATTGTTTGTTTATTTTGTTTTTATCTTCTTCCCCATTTAACTAATTGTGATTCTTTTATTCACTGTAAAACACTTTGGTCAACCTCGGTTCTGTTTAAATGTGCTCTGTAAATAAACATTGATTGATTGATTTGCTAGACAATGAAGACCAGTCTTAGTCAGTCAAATTAGGTAAATGAGCCAGCTGTGTTCAAACATACGATGTCAAAAATATTTATATTATGAAACCCTGTTCTCAACCCATTTTAGTTCTGTAAATGTGACATTTCTGGTACACTCGTTAAGTTAAAATGCAATTAATTTAGCAATTAATTGGATAGGGAAAGCGGGTGTTTCAGATAGGGGTGGGCAATATGACTAAAATCTTAATTCACAATACAATAACTTTTATGATAACAATATATATCACGATACAGTTGTTGTTTTGTTTTTATTTTTGTTATTAAAAATAAGAACAAAGAAGCAAATGACAAACAATATGACAAATTCAATAGAACTTTTCAGTTTTTTAGGTATTGTAGGTTTATTTAACATGTAGTAAGACATACTTTTATTAAAACTGCAGATCCAATGGGTGGAGCTTGACATCCAGCCCCCCATCGTTGGATGTAATGGGTGGAGCTAGACGGTCCAACTACACCCTATCCCTACCATAACACTATCGCTAAACAGAACTCCACCCATTATGTCCAGAGACGGGGAGCTGGACATCATTTGGCTCTGCACTGAACACCACTGGCAGAAATGTAATAATCTAATGTAAAAATAAAACACATAATATTCACTGTATGAATTAAATATAAATTGATTCTTATTAAAGATGGCCTACAAAAGTTATTCAGTCAAGAGCAGTGAGAGTTTTACTTTTTGTCTTTTGTCACCTGAAGGACAGGCGGCCGCAGGTATAGGCTGCTGTCACTTTAAGACCGAATGCACTGATTTACTATACTGACACACATCCAGTTGTTTACGTTCACTTAAGACATAACCAACTGTGTTGATGTGAAATCTCCAAACGATGGACATTTTGACATAATTTTTTTGTATTTGGCTGTTCAAGCACAATCTGGTTCGCATTCGGTCTGAGAGAGGCAGCTTTCTGTGCCTCTTCTCTTTCTTTTCTTTCAATATTTCTATATTTTGTCATACCGCCCAGCCCTTGTTCCATGTTAGATTAAGTCTAGGGGACACACACATTTCTTTCTCATTCTCTAGTTCACTTTGGCAACCCTGATGTAAATAGATTTATTTATGCAGTTTATTACAGTATGCATCTGAATTCATTAATTATCTCCTCACCTTCTCATAACTCTCTCTTCTTCTTTTCCTTCAAACCCTATCACTCCATCTTTTCTTGCTCCTGCTTGTTCTTTCTTTTCTCTCGTCTGCAGGACATGGTTCCTGTTATGGTGGATTATTGTCTCCTTCTACAGAGGACGTGAGTGTATAGACACCTTTTTTCCTACACGCATACAGTACAAACACTTATAAAGAATGGTGTTATGTGTGCACGCGGGACACAGTAGACTCTGAGCTTGTTTATTTTCTGGGAAGCATGAGTTTGCCAAACATGTCTGAAGCATTAATTAAATGTTCTGGTTTCAACTCAACAATTCAAACATACTCATTTTCCACTAGATATTTTCCTCTATATCTCATCAGCAATTTCGATTTCGGCACGCTCTGCAGCTGCTGACCACTAAGGAGCGAATGTACAGTGACGTGACATCACTGCCAGATTCGCACTGTGCTTTCGCGCTATGTCTGGCACTGAGCCAAAGACGGACGCGCTCAGCACTTGTCATTGGCTATATCACAACTATTCAGTGTTTTTAACCACATAATGTTTATTTTAGGTTTCAGACATTTAAATAAATATAATTTATTGCATTTATAGTTTGTAAAATACACAATGGTGTCTATGGAAGCAGCAATAACAATCATGTCTTCTGTTCTGTCACTGTCAGATATAATCTGCTTTGCGTGTGTGTGTAAGTGTGTGTGCGGGAGTGCTAATGAGAATCTAAAGAGGGTGAGTGGATGTATGTGCATGGATGTGCTTGTTTGTGTTTGCTGATTATAAGGTGGGAGAATATCTTTAGTCTTGTAACAATGTGTTGCTCAGTGTTAAGGCATAGTTTGTTTGTCTTTGACTTTACTGTTTGCACTCACACATATAACCCAGCAGAGTGGAGCTTTTTAACTTGAGAAAGAAGTGTGATGAAGAGCAGATCTCAACTCAGTTGACTTGTTGCCTCGCTGCCTTTTCAGACAATTACTTCGCAGGGAGCGTTTGTGAAGGAAGGTGGCTCACAAAACTGATTTCGGACAGACTTCTGGGGCAGCGTAACGGTTTAATGATCTAATAGAGCTACAAAATAGAGAGATAACCAAGCAAATATTTAGTTTCTGCAGTAGTAATTTCTCGCTAGAAATAACATCAAAGTGGGAAAAAGTTGGTCTAAAACGTTCATTTGCACAGAAACTGACCATCAACTTTCAGAAGCCATATTTATTTTTAGCTCAACTCTCAAGCACAGGATTGTGAGGTATCAAAGGCGGTGGACGATACATCTATGCTGCCTTCAAATATCGATCAGATGAAGGTATCTCAGGAGACAGGAAGTTAAGCTAACATTGGATTCAGACTTGCCTTGATGTCTTCCTACCTTGAAATACTTATTTTAGCTTTTGGACACAGCCCCTATCCTGTTAGCTCCAGCAGCCCCTCAGCCCAATTTCACCAGCAGGTCTCAGATCAACAGGATGCACCCCTGACCCTCGTCCATCAACTTCCAGCTTTTCTACATTAGTATACGCACTTAATTCAACCACACAGGATTTATAGCAGGTTTGTCAAAAGTTAATCTTCCTCTTATTCATTTTGAACAACACTTATTCCATAGGTGGTATTTTGATGGTATTGTAGTAATACTGCAGTACTTTGAGTAGTTCAGTGGTTTCAGGACCTCGATTTTACATTGGACATCAAATGGTGAAACACTTATTTTCTTCCACAGAATAAAGAAACTCATTCAGTTTTGGAACAAGATGAAAATGATTAAATCATGACAGAATTTCAATATTTGGCACGGTTTATTTTCCTATTTTCCGGGGGGGGGGGGGGGGGGGGGACTATCCCTTTAAACTTAATCCCTTTAAACTTAATCCCTTTAAACTTAATCCCTTTAAACTATCCCTCATTTTTGGGTGAACTATCCCTTTAAACTTAAGTGATCTCACCTTAAGCGTTGTTACTTGAGGGTTTCTTTAGGTAGAGTGTCATAAACCCTTTTCAGGGAAATCAATTTTACATTTGCTTCTTTTTGTTGTTGTTGTTAATGTTTACATATAAAACTGGGATAGGGAAAGTATTTAAAAAAATGTTGGGGGGTTTTCGCTGCAAGGGGTCGCTAACCTCTTACAATAACAAAGGCGTAGGTTGATGACGCATAAGCGGAATTATGGAACTTGTTGTCATGCCGATGGATCTAATAATGTTTATGGATGAGTGAAAACATTAATGCATTTTAACATGACTGTGGTATTAAGCAGGTTGCGATTGCTAATGAGAGACCGATATCAGCGCCACTCGGATAAAAAGAAATTAAGGACATTTAATTCTACCGAACGCAAGTGCTAAATTACTACTCACACAGGTCAGTTTATTTGATGAATTAAACTTGTGAGGTAACGCAGCGCTGTTTCATTTGGTCTAACGTTACACTATCATGCTAAACTATGAAGGTAGTTTTGTTTCTTTATTATTCAATAAAAAAAAAGGTTGCTTCAATCCAAAAAAATATTTTCAATTAAAAAACCTACACTTCAATGAAAAAAAACTTTTCAATCAAAGAAAATAAGTATTTGAATCCAAAAATATATTTGAGACTAAAAAAAAAATACATTTGAACACTGCTTTTCTTTGATTGAAAATGTTTTCTTTGATATAAGTCCTTTTTTTGTTTTTGTTTAAAGCAACCTTTTTAATTGAAGTAACATTGTTTTTTGATTGGACCATATAATGGGTAGGACATTTGTGTCTTTATCATTCAATCAAAAAAGAAGTTGCTTCAAACAAACAAACAACAGAATCAATAAAAAAAAGTCACTTCAATGAAAAGATAAACATTTTCAAATATAGAAAATCGTTTTTGAATGCAAATAGAATATTTGAGACTCCAAAAATTGCATTTGAACACTTTTTTTTATTTTTTATTGAAAATGTTCTCTTTGATTGAAGTAATCTTTTTTGTGTTTGGGCCATACATGGGTAGGACATTTGTGTCTTAATCATTCAATTCCAAAAAAGTTGTTTCAATCAAAAAAAATATTTTCAATCAAAGAAAAAACTGTTCAAATGCAAAAAAAAAAATGCGTTGTTTTAGTTGTTTTTTTTTTAAGTGCAAAAAGTTTTGAAGTTCAAATTTTTTTTTGATTGAATCATTTTGACACAAACGTTCCGCAGTGGGCGGGTGCTTCTCTATTGGTCAGACATGTTTGATTGACAAGTGTCTACACCAACGACATCTTTCTGACAAAGAAGTCATGTTCGCCACTCGCCAGCAAGCTTTTTGCCAGCAAGTGTGGAGGGAGCAGCCGTGAAGTTGTCGGCGTATTACGGAGCCCTGGAAGTCACCTGTTGGAAAAATAAAAACAATCCGTTCCCACGGGTTTGTAAACTGTACTCACGGATTTGTGGCTCCTCCCCCAGTCTGTGCCGGCAGATTTAGGCTACGCATTGCGTTGTGTTTATAAACTTTAATTTTCCAAAACTGTAAAAGGTTGTAATAGGTTATATAAAAATAAAAAAATAATTATGATTATTACATTTAGGCTACATATTTAGAAGATGCTTTTATCCAAAACGACTTACAAAAAGAGGAACACAGCAATTAGTCAAATGTCAGTCAAAATACAGGTTAGACAATAATTTTTATTGTGTATTAAGTGAAATACATCAAATTGTCTTATACTGCATCTGCATGCTTCAAGTGATTCTCAATAGTAGCAGGTATGGGGTGGAAAAGGCCTATGATTTAATATGAATGACGTGCATAAAAATCTTTTGTGATAATCTTAGCACTTTATTATTATTGTCTAACCTGTATTATTACCTATTTTATCTAAAACTGTAAAAGGTTAGGTTATAGACTAATAGGCTAATAAGCCTATGCAAATAAAGCATTGATAAATTATTTTATTTAAAATTATTTTATTTTATTATTTTATGACAAACGTATTACTGTATTACTAAGTGAACTCATTTATAGTTATAAACTCTACTAATTATTATTATTATTAGCCTACAATTTAGGCTACATATTTAGAAGACGCTTTTGTCCAAAACGTACAAAAAAAGTAACAAAGCAATTCGTCAAATATAAGTCATAATACACGTTAGACAATACTAATAATAAAGTGCTAAGATTATCACAAATAACCACAAGACTTTGACGCTCATCATTCATATTAAATCGTCTATTTCAACATATTCGTGGAGCGCGCACTGCATGGAGGCGCCGGCGAGATCACTTACATTTTCCTATCAACAGTGGAAACAACTTAAAATACTCTGGTCATACAGAAAAGAATAATACATTTTATTTGTGTTAACTCACAATAACAAGAAAACAATGTGCTTTTGTAAAATAACTTTCATGGTCTCCGTGACATGGAGCGCGTCTCATAAATTAACTGAAAAACAGCGAATAGCCTCACAGACATAAAAATACCTAGGCTATATAAAAGCTTAAATGTCCACTTTTAAACGAACAAATTAGAATCGAAAGCAAATAGCATACCGTCTGATTATGTAATCTGTATCAAAAGGTGCATTTCTCAAGGCGCCCCTTTACAGCGGTGATGGCGGGGATATGTTTGCTGGCACTGATTTAGAAAACATTATAATTTATTAATAAAGAATTAAAATGCCACGTTATTTGTAAAAAACAAAAAAAACTAATTTATCAATAGGCAACATTTAGTTGACATTATTTACTTAGTAGCCTAATTAGTATCCAGCTCTTTACATTAAATTAGTTGAGGTAACATAATTAGGATAAAGAACTAATAAAATGATCAAATACAGATTCAATCAAGATGCTAAGCATATATTGCATTGCTTGTTCCACCACACAAAGGACTGTTTTTAAGGTGACAATCCTGTCTTG
Organism: Semotilus atromaculatus; assembly: GCA_031834385.1. Lineage (NCBI taxonomy): Eukaryota > Metazoa > Chordata > Actinopteri > Cypriniformes > Leuciscidae > Semotilus > Semotilus atromaculatus. The sequence goes on along the minus strand of JAULUF010000038.1, from coordinate 18,208,393 downwards.
AAGATGGTTGTATTGTATCTTTTGTTATAAAGATGAAGATTGACATTTTGTTAATTAAAAAAAAGCACATAATGTTGTAAAAAAAAAAAACTTATGCTCTGTTAGATGTGTTTTTACTACTTTTTGTATAATTATATCTATAGGTAATGAATATATATTAACAAAAAATATCGTATATATACACACCTGCCAACTTTTGAACTCTACTCTAACTCTCAGTATTAGGCAAGGTCTCTCTCTCTCTCTCTCTCTGCTGTTCGCGCGCCCTACGCGGTATGAAGCACAGTCTCTGTCTCACATGCACGCTCGCTCTAGATTACCACCGATTTGAACGAATTTGCGGTATAACTATTCATCACGAGTGCCTCAACACGTTGATCTATAGATAAACTCATCTTTCAGGCATTTGACCGACCGGGTTGACACTTCAGCGTGAGAAATCGGGGGTGTGGCGTGTGAAACCATTCAAATGCGGGTGTCTCACGGCCAATGCGTGAGAGTTGGCAGCTATGTATATACATATAGTAGGCCTAGGCCTATATAAAACTTATACAATATATATTTTGGCTCATTGCCAAATGGTCTCATTGAGCCTCATTGGGGCCCAATGCAAAATTAATCAATGAGGCTCTTTTTGAAAAATATATATTTTATAGCCTATATATATAGTTTTATATATAGGCCTAGGCCTAATATTAATATTCAGTGTAAGTTCGCCTCACCCCATACCCGCTACAACTGAGAATCACTTAAAGCATGCAGACGCAGTTAAGACAGTTTGATGTATTCCACTTAATACACAATAAAACAATATACAATAAGATTCGTTAACAATTCCCCCTGGTGTTCTTCTAAAATGTGGGCGAGACACAAATCCGTTAGTAGCCTACAGTTTACAAACCCGTGGGAACGGATTGCGAAAGCGTGGGCACGGTTTATGAATTTGTGGGTACAGATTGCAAAAACTGAAGGCACGGTTTACAAATCTAAGAGCGCGGATTAGGAACTCGTGGGTACGGTTTATTAATCCGTGGGCACGATTTGTTAAACCGAGGGAACAGTTTGAGAATTCGTCAGAACGGTTTATAAATTGCAAAACCGTCCCCACGGATTGTTTTTATTTTTCCAACAGGTGACTTCCCGGGTAGACACTTGTCAATCAAACATGTCTGACCAATAGAGAAGCACCCGCCCACTGCGGAACGTTTGTGTCAAAATGATTCAATCAAAAAAATTTGAACTTCAAAACTTTTTGCACTTCAAATAAAAAAAATAAAAAAACACATTCTCTTCAATACTTTTTTTATTCACGGGGTAATTTTTTTGTGTGCATTTGAACAGTTTTTTCTTTGATTGAAAATAATTTTTTTTGATTGAAACAACTTTTTTGGAATTGAATGATTAAGACACAAATGTCCTACCCATGTATGGCCCAAACACAAAAAAGATTACTTCAATCAAAGAGAACATTTTCAATAAAAAAAAGTTTTCAAATGCAATTTTTGGAGTCTCAAATATTTTATTTGCATTCAAAAACGATTTTCTATATTTGAAAATGTTTATCTTTTCATTGAAGTGACTTTTTTTTTTTGATTCTGTTGTTTGTTTGTTTAAAGCAACTTCTTTTTTGATTGAATGATAAAGACACAAATGTCCTACCCATTATATGGTCCAATCAAAAAACAATGTTACTTAAATTAAAAAGGTTGCTTTAAACAAAACAAAAAACGGACTTCTATCAAAGAAAACATTTTCAATCAAAGAAAAGCAGTGTTCAAATGTATTTTTTTGAGTCTCAAATATATTTTTGGATTCAAATACTTTTTTTCTTTGATTGAAAAGTTTTTTTTCATTGAAGTGAAGGTTTTTTTAATTGAAAATATTTTTTTGGATTGAAGCAACTTTTTTTTTGATTGAATAATAAAGAAACAAAACTACCTTCATACTAAACTGCATTTGAGTGTGTAGAAAGTTCTAATGTTATTCTATGTGTTAGCCTAGTTGATTTTTTTTGCCATATGAGACTAGCAGTAAGCTAGATCAACATTAGAATAACATACTGATCATATTCTAACATTTCATCATGTTGTTGAGCTATGCAACATTGATTTGTTTTATGTACATTTGATCACCTGTCTAATAAAGTACATGCAAGAGCTGCGTATTTGTCAAGTCGAAGCTAGTCGTGGATGTGGAACTCTCGGCATCTCGAAAACTCCACGCTGATATTGATCCTCATTTTAGTTCTTCTTTTGTCCCAAAGTCTGCTTGCCATGGTCCATAATGTTTGAACGAAACAACAACAGCGTGAGTGTGCCGCTAGACATAGCGCAGTTGTCCACGTCTGTTGCCATGGTTACTATGGCAGCACAAGGCAAGCGGAAACCAGGGATAACAAGGCGACAATGACCAGAAAAATTAGAATTTCTCTGAAATTCAAAATCTTGGGGAACTTTTGGGATATTGTTAGTACACAACTGCAGGAAATATATCACACTGTGCAAGTGAACTTTGGTTATTTTATTACAAAAATCTTATGTATTGTACCTTTAAAGGTCCACTGAAGTAGCCTGGTTCTACCAGACTCTCGTACATTTCATTTGTACAGAGAGTCTGGCCTCTCTCCATTGAGAATCGCTAACGTGTGGTCGTGACTTATGTCATGCGCCAAAACCGGCCGGAAACAACAAGTCCGAATGATCAGAGGATTATGTTTAGAATAAGATGTCTGTCAACGAGAGCTGCAGGTTTTGTTCATCGAATTTAAGAGTTCAAGGAACAATTGACCCTTCGGAAAGACCCGCCCCCCTTAATTACTGTCGCTATGTCCGACAAGCTACGCCGCTCTCATGTTCTCACGCAGTGAAAAATACATCGCGGAGCAGAAAGGAGACTTGACAACACGCTGACAGACAGGACAGACCAGGTTACTTTTCGGTTACTTTTGATATTAAACATATTAAACAAAGTCTCACCTTTCAAATTTGGTCTTTTTCTTAAATAAATTTAAACAAGAAATACCGTTTTGTGGCTCTTTAATGTGTCGTGACAGAACGCTGTAGAGCATCAGTTAAAGCCGCTCGTGATCCGATCATCTCTTCCTTCTAGTTCATTTATAGCATCAAATAAACATGAAAGAACATAAGAAGGAATGTTGTTTTAACCGCGGAAAGGCGTCAGTACACTCCGTTTTTCAAGTTCAAATCCTCCCATGTTAATCTACTAACTCTCCTGACTGCTTTGTCGGACAAAATGGCGGATGGCCAAGTATGATTGGTCAGATCACCTGTCAATCAAGCTCTCTGCAAACGGTCAATTCTAAATGTATATTTGACACTAAGGACAGTGATGTATTCAGTCAACTGTCGAAGCTGGGTCTAATCCTTAACAATACACCGCTGCGGTCGTTTCGGATCTGCAACAACGGACCAAATAGCTTTTCTCACGTCTTTCTCTGCTGCCATTACTGAACTCCAACTCAAACTGACGCACTACATCAACGTCATCGTTCTCAGCCACTCCCTCTATTCCCTGATTGGTCCTAAAAAATTGATTTCTGGAAACCTAAGAATAAACAGCAGTCCCAGACGTAGTACTGAAGGAAAATGAAATTGAGCGGAAGTGCGTAGGAGGGCGCAGCCAGGCTTGAAGTGCCTTGAAACGCGCAGCGTTTTTCAATGTGGTGACGTGATTTCTACTGAAACAGGAAGACCGGGTGGGACATAGAGCAGCTCCTCCCTTTTTTTTATGATAGCCAATTGCGCTACGCTTATTTTATAGTTGTCCAGAGCTGTTGAGCTCGACAAAGCCGCATTTGACAGTTTATGACAGCCACAGTCTAATAGATTCCCCACTTCAGATTTAATATGAAACTGTTACTAAAGCAAAACAGTGATTGTAGTTTGTGGGAAATTTATTTTTGTTGCATGCATGAGACTTTCTTTTTGGTGCTGTTTCTATTGCCACATCTGTTTAACCGTTTCTCCTCGTAATCTCCTCCATATCATTTTAAATTACAGCATTCTGTGCAGAATTCAAATGGGTCCAATACATTTACTGGTCTGCGCCGACTTGCCCATATGATTCGCTCCGTGTTATTGTGTCTCTGGACAAGAGAAGATTGTGTGGGCGCTGCGATGGTTCACGTGACACTAACGTGAAACCAGACTTTATTCGCCCCAATGGAAAGCATATTTACACTGTCTGAATCGTTCTCTGTCCCCTATATATATATAGTGCACTATGCGCCATACAACATATAGAAAATAGTAATAGTGTGAACAAGTGACCTATTTCAGATGCAGCTTCAGCGTCTATTTATAGTGTTGGGGGCGACCAAGGTTTTTTCCTTAATATTCCATTTGTATAGTATAAATTATACAGTTCTGTAAGAAATGATCAGTGAATTCATATCTTTGTAAACGGCACATAATTCATAAATATGTTCTGTTCTTCCTGCTCTTCCAATCTTATTGTTTTCATTGCCTGTGGCTTGTGAAGACCCTGGAATAATACACACGCACGAGCACATGCATGCATGCACGCACATACATAAACACACAAAGGAAAAACTGGCATCACATATCCCTGGGCCAAACTCTCCGACATCTCATTACTGCCCTGCACATCTCTTTCTCTCTCTCTTTTTCTTGTGCTGATTATCATCTCCATCTGCTCTCTCTCTAGAAGTGTGTCAGTGTTAGTCAGTGTCAGCAGATAACCCCATCTCCCCCCTGATCCAGGAACAGTGTCCTAAAGCTTTTCCCCAAAGTATGTTAGTGGAGTGCAGCAACAGTAGTTTTCCCTCTGCGTGAGTCTCAACTCCAAATTTAATCCAGGTTTTCTATTTCTCACTTTCTCCTAACTCACTTGGTCAAGAGTTAAATATTGTTGCTCTTATTTTGTTTTTATGAAATTGTATATTAATTGTTTTGTATGTTTGAGTCTTCTGTGCAGCACTTTGGTAACTTTGTGTTTGTAAAATGTGCTATAGAAATAAAGTGGATTGGATTGGATCGGATCGGATTGTTAACTCTTTCCATGCACATTTTTATTTGCCAGTCAGCACCAGCATTTTTTTTTTGTCATAAAATGACCCCTACAATATTTTGCTGTGTGAATATGTAGACAGTCAATATATCAAAAGAAAGAAATTAGCCTTTGCTTTATAATTCTAGCTTTGTTAATTCTTTTTATTTTATTTTAAATCAACACTTGAATGTGGTTACGTTTTATAAAATAAAAAAAAAGAACTAACAAAAAGCAGGGCAAATTGTGTTTTTTATCAGATTCAGATCCATGATCAAAACATACACTACCGGTCAAAAGTTTAAGATCGGTAAAATTTTTTATGTTTTTAAAAGAAGTCTCTTCTGCTCACCAAGGCTGCAATTATTTGATAAAAAATACCAAAAAAACAGTAATATTGTGAAATATTATTACAATTTAAAACAGCGGTTTTCTATGTGAATATATATAGTAAAGTGTAATTTATTCGTGTGATCAAAGCTGAATTTACAGCATCATTACTCCAGTCTTCAGTGTCACATTTTTAAAATTATTATAATATGAAATTATTATAATATGATGCTCAAGAAACATTTATGATTATTATCCATGTTGAAAACAGTTTTTTACATTTTTATTTCAGGATTCTTTGATGAATAGAAAGTTCAAAAGAACAGCATTTGTGGTTTGACATCAGAACCTCTTTGTGGTTTGACATGTTTCAAATTCTCTGTAACATTAGGCAGTTTAATGTTTGGTGATCACGTTATTAAAATGCAAAAAATTGCACTAAAAATACATTTAAAATATCAATGGTATTTGTTATACTTTCGCAATTACACTTAAGTACTAAAGTCAAAATATACTTTTAATTAGTGTATTTATAGTGTATAATTTTTACAGTTTTCTTTACCACAAAAAGAAAGAATGTACTACAAATATACTTGTATTTAAGTGTTTTTTTAGTGCACTCAAGTACACTTTTTTTTCACCTGGGCTGCTGTATGATTTCAGAAGATCCGTATAAGCACCCCTACAACATAACAGGGAAAATACAGATTGACGGAAAAACTAGTCAATGGCAGGGAAGAGTTGGGTTATAAATTAGGGAAATCTTATCAGAGGCGGGGGAAGAAGTGAGTTAAGCTCACTTTGCAGCATTTGTGACAAAATGGTAATTAACACAAAGAATTTCGGCCCGTCCGTTCTTTTCAAAGATGGAGGTTATGGAGAGGTATTTGCTGTAGGAACGATGGGTACGTTTACACATCATTGATGTACTAACACAACAAACTCACCCAGAAGCATACACCTAGTTTCTAGTAGATGTGTGTCAAATGAGAACAGTCTGAAGCTAGTCTGTAGTCCATCATACACGGATTTTCTGTGAAATCTGTCAACTCTGACTGCCCAAAAACTGTGGACTGACTCTGACTTTCAGCAACTAGTTTCAACTCATTCTGACTGAAATTCTGGGCAAAAGTTGTTTAGTGTATTCTATTTTACTTTAACGTTAATGTTCAGGCAAACATGTGACTCCATTCCACGTTGCCCAAACCACCTGTTCCCAGATTAGCTGTGGTATAACCCTTAATACGCAGATGACAACAGTTCTTCAAATATATTAAGAACCATGAAATTAGATTGTGTAAAGAAGCTGTACAATTAGGGTGATGTTGTATTACTGCCTCACACTTTCAACCTCTACTCTTCTCTGCCTCTCCTCTCTTATCATCATACACTCATGTCATTCCTTGTTATTGTGTTGTACATGACCAGATACTCCATGGTAATCCATCTGAAAATCATATATAAGCAAGTATAGCTGTTAGCAGCAGTTGGCGTTATCCATCAGGAAATTTAAAGTTGAATAAAACTGATGTATTTTGGGTGGTTAACTTTCATCTACTTCTGCAATTCTCAGTCTTTTTGACAACATTTCAGTAGATTTATATTAACACTTGGTTGCACTTTATTTTGTAGAGCTGTTAGATGTCATCCTTCCAGTGCATGGTTTAGTCCCTCCCTGACTTTCAAATATACTTACCTAAGGTTGTGTGCAGTGATATGCACTGTGGATAGGTGAACAGGTCATTTATGTTATAGCTGTTTCTATACAAAGTGTAAATGTGTTTTTGTAAATGTGAAAATTGTGTAAAATGTGTCAAAGTAAATTCGAGATTGTAATAAAAAAAGTTAAATTAAAAGGACATACTTGAAAAAAGAAATGTTGGCATACAGTGGTGTGAAAAAGTGTTTGCCCCTTGGTAAATATGAACAAAGATGGCTGTAAAAAATAAATCTGCATTGTTAATCCTTTTGATATTTTTTTTTTAAAAAAATTAGCAAAAATCGAACCTTTCATTGAAGTAAAAGAATTGAAAGTTGGGGGGAAAATCACATTATGAAATAAATGTTTTTCTCCAAAACACGTTGGGAACAATTATTTGCCCCCTTTTATTAAATACTTTTTGCAAACTCCTTTTTCCAAGATAACAGTTCTGAGTCTTCTCCTATAATGCCTGATGAGTTTGGAGAACACTGAGCTTTTTTTGCCGCCAAAAAGCTCTTTTTTTTGTTTCATCTGACCATAGAACGTTTGAAAAGTAACTGACACTATACTGGAACTTCAAACGGGACGGGTTCTATGGTCAGATGAAACAAAAAAAATTGCTTTTTTGGCAGCAAACACTTAATATGGGTTTGGTGCACACAGGGATAAAAAAGTACCCCATGTGTAGAATGAAATACTCTGCTGTATCTTTAATGTTGTGGGCCTAATTTCCTGCCAGAGGTCCTGGACATCTTGTTCAGATATATGGCATCATGGATTCGTTCAAATACCAATAGATAAAAAATCAAAACCTGACAGCCTCTGCTAGAAATCTTATAATGGGCCGTGGTTGGATCTTCCAACAGGACAGTGATCCAAAAACAAGCATCAAAATCAAAACAAAAATGTGTCACTGAGCACAAAACCAAGCATCTGCAATGGCCAGCCCAGTCCCTGACCTGAACCCTATAGAAAATGAGTGGCTGAACTGAAGAGAAGAAGCATCAACATGGATCTGGGAATCTGAAGGATCTGGAGAGATTCTGTATGGAGGAATGGTCTCTGATCTCTTGTCAGGTGTTCTCCAAACTCATCAGGCATTATAGGAGAAGACTCAGAGCTGTTATCTTGGAAAAAGGAGTTTGCAAAAAGTATTTAATAAAAGGGGGCAAATAATTGTTCCCAACGTGTTTTGGAGAAAAACAATTATTTCATAATGTGATTTTCCCCCCAACTTTCAATTCTTTTATTTCAATGAAAGGTTAGATTTTTGCTAATTTTTAAAATAAAATATCAAAAGGATTAACAATGCAGATTTATTTTTTACAGCCATCTTTGTTCATATTTACCAAGGGGCAAACACTTTTTCACACCACTGTAAGTAGTCTGGCATAATCTGTATTATAATTTATTTTAAATAATGAGTGTAGCGGTTTTGTTTTGAAATAATAATATTTGAAAGTGTCTGCCAGAACCAAGTCCGTGTTAAACCAACATGCATGTAGCTTTCTTGATGTGTGACAAGAAAACCATAAACTCCTTAAGTCCCTTATAAAGTTGAGGTCAGAATTATTTGCACCCCTGGTAAATATAATCAAAGATAGCTTTAAAAATAAATCTGCATGGTTTATCCTTTAGATCTTTGATAAAAATAAATAAAAATAAAACTTTTATTGGAGTAAAATAATTGAAAGTGGGGGTAAGTCACATTATGAAATAAATGCTTTTCAAAAAAATAGACCCACATCATTAAAGATCCAGCAGTATATTAACCGTGGACATGGGGTACTTTTTATCCCTGTTTGCACCAAACCCATCCTGTGGGTTTGCTGCCAAAAAGCTCTTCTTTTTTAGTTTAGTCTGACCATAGAACCAGGTCCTGTTTGAAGTTCCAATCCTGTCTGACAACTGAATATATGAATAATTGTGTCCAACGTGCTTTAGACAATACATTTATTTCACAATGTGATTTCACCCCCCTACCCCCTACCCCCCACATTATTTTTACTGCCATCTTTGATCATATTTACCAGGGGTGCCAATAATTCTGACCACAACTTGTCAAGGTCAATTTTGACCTATTATGTTTTTATTTAAAAATCTATGAAACCAAACTGAATACAACTATTACATTTAAGAACTTGGTTTATATTCACATGTTAGATGTTGTTTTTTAAACTAGATTTTTAAACATTTTCTCATTTTTATTATTGTCATTGAGGCACACATAGAGGGAAAGGTTATGCAAGGAAATGTCTCATTTACTGTATGTGCATGTTTGATGGTTTCTGCTTTTGTCCTCATATACACTGTTGATTCATGTTTGAGGTAAAAATGAGATTAATGGTGCTGTCTCTAGATGTGAAATATACTGACAGCTGTGACACTGTGTGTCAGTTGTTATAGTGGGTTGATGCATTCCCCGATGTTGTCCTGTTTAAAGAGCCCTGCTGTTCACAGAATGCCAGAGTCTCTCAACATAATTGTGTGAATGTGTGTCTGTGTGTGTTGACATTGATGTGTGTATATTTTGGGGCTTTCGAAGACCCGTCCCCTTCAGGGAAATGTGTTCTGTCATATTGGGACAAACTGTGAGATCCTCCCACTCTTGAGCAAAACATGTCTCTCTGGTAGGTCTTTTCAACCAGAATGGTTTGCGTTCTGGAGCCAGAGCCCATTCTTGGCCAGTTCTTAGCCGGCAAACTGGAGCCTGTCAAAAATTAACTGTGAGTTTCTAAAGACTTGCAAAACGGTGACCTGATGCTGCAACGTGTTGTTTACCTGACTATAACCAGTGTTATAACAAACATTGCATGTCCTGGTGTTTGTGCAGGCAGTTATGTTTTACATAATGGGAGTGATTCTAGCGTCTCTCATAAAACTGACATAGACGGTATGAGTATTTTTGCCCCCCGTTCTCTGACTCAGTCCGAGACCAGGACGTTTTTAGGGCCGGAGATGAACCGATCTTTCTTTGGGACCGGCCCAGACCCCGAATGCGAACCATTCTGGTGGAAAATTGCTATGGGTGGGTCTAGTTCACGGTCATGGCAAAACTGGAAAACTCTTTAAATTGCGATGACTATTAAAATAAATAAAAAGTAATTTGATTTTATGAATAAAATCTTTAAGAGTCATTGAAATTTCTGTCATTATGCACTCAACACTGCTTAAGTAAAATATCCTAAATCATGTATCTTAGTTTAGTATTATAGAAAGAATATATAAATATAAAAAAATAATAGCCTAAGCATTCACTTATAAACACTCACTCGAGCGCCATTCCAGCTTGTTCAGTTCCAGTTGAGTCACCGTTCGAGTGATTTGGATGTTCAAGAAAAACCTCAAGTTTTAAAAGAACTGCGTTTCTCACTGCATTCCGTTTCAAAGTTCTTGAAAGGATTTGAAATGCCAAAAATGCAGCGAATATTTGTTCAATGTTTGCAAGTTTGTTCCCTACATTCACTGTGAAACACCCGTTCAGCGCCATAGGTGGTATTTCTTCAAAAGCACTAGCCAACAAAGCATTGTGTACTACAGTACAAAACCGTAATACATACAATAAATTAACAGTTGCTTACCATTCAAATTATTGGCCAGAATGCTTTTTCTACAGTTTCTACAGTTAGGGTAAACGTACCTATTAAGCTCACCAAAATCTACATTGAGACATTTTTAGTACACAAGATATTGGTTTTAGTGCAAGAAGTTATTTTAAAATAAAATGTTAATCTCTCACACTATAATATTTCATTTTATTTTAAACAACAAAAGTATTTCAATTAAGATGTACATCATTAAATATAAAAAGTCTGGCTGTGCTTAATGGGTACGTTTTGTACCCTTTAAGCACACCCCTGTTGCCAATAAGCTCACAACATGTTTTATTAAGAATTTGTGCTTATTTTAAACAACCTTTTTTAAAGAATAATTGAAAAATGTTTTATTGGAAGGTACAGAGTCAATCACACACAAAAAACAGAACTCTAAAATCAAGCACATATCCTAAAAGATCAGATCTGGTACTCCACTTGCGTCTAAAGTGCAACTTACGCAATTGGTGACGTCAGAAGTAGCAAAGTGTGTCATGCCGTAGCGTAAATATTAGCAGTGCGTCACAATACTCGCATAAGTTGCGCTTTAGACTTAAGTTGAATCCGTATGCTAGTTTGGCCGTAAGCTAGTTACTTTACTTCATAAAGTTTTAAATATGAATATTTTTGGCTTTGACTCATGGCTTTGCTTCAGAAGGCCTTTATTAACCCCCGGAGCCGTGTGGATAACTTTTATGATGGACGGATGCACTTTTATGATGGATGGATGCACTTTTATGATGGATGGATGCACTTTTATGATGGATGGATGCACTTTTATGATGGATGGATGCACTTTTTTTTAGCTTCAAACTGATGGTTGCAATTCACTGCCATTTATAAAGCTCGGAAGTGTCAGGGTGTTTATTAATATAAGTCTGATTGTATTCATCTGAAAGAAGAAAGTCATAAACACCTATGGCTTGAGGGCGAGTAAATCATGGGGAAATTTTCATTTTAAAGTGAACAACTCCTTTAAACGCCTCTGATTGGCCAATGCGTTCACACGCTCAATATATGTCTGTGATTGGCTACAATGATCAACGCTTCAAAAACATGTTGTCTTCACCGATCGCTTTTCTTATCGGTGTTTAAAAGCTATCAGAGGATCCCTAATATATCCACTGATAATACCGCTGCTTTCAAACGCTCCCGTGTGTAAGAGCTCTGATGTCGGTAATTCAGAATAAACTAGTTCTGTATAGATTTTGTCATGTCAAGGCTGTGAAAATAAGTAATTAATTATCTTATAAAGATTAACTTAAAGTGACAACCATCAGTTAATATTTAAAGTCTGTTTATGAGGTATTTACATAGACGTTAAATGTGAATGAGCTTAAAGGGAGCACACTGAGCTTAATTGGAGCAGCAACAATTTTTTATTAATAAATATTACGTGAAATTTAAAGGACAAGATTTTGCTAAATAAATGATCTAGGTCATGTATTACATTTATACATATTTTAATATGAACAACTATTATTTACAATATCAGTGAAATTATACTTTTTCTAATTGATGTCACACTGAAGCTCTGTGATTTTCATAGTAGTGCACCCTTTAAGCTCACCTTACAATAATATGAAGTCTTATTGAAATTAAAGCAGTGTAAAATCACAGACCATCAATAAACTGTAAATGTATAATATTTTGGATTTAAAAGTACAAGCCATTAATGCCTGTTAAGTAATATATTAGTGTAGCACACAATCTTATACAGCTAGTAAGGTAACTGTGTTCTGTAAGCATCTGCGCTATGTTGCTAAAACTATCTTTTGGATCTATCTGTAATTATTTCCAACATCCATGTCACAGGTTATAATATGCAAATGTATAAACATTAATCTCTTAATTTTGCAGTAAATAGTTATACTAACCCAAAATAAAGGCTTAAACATTTTAAAAATGCAGATTTAAGGGGCTCCTCTTCTGGTCAAAGTTTTCAGACAGCTTTCAAAATGGCCACCAGACAGTGTGAACACATAGAGACCCATATCTCAGTGTGCAATGGTCTGATTTGCTTGAAATAACAGGAGGTATGTAGTAACAAACACATCAATTGGTTAAGACATCAAGTAGGATAAAACATAATTTTTTTCTTCTTATAATCTGAGCTAAAAGATGGTAGTGTGCTTAATGGGTACTTGAGCTTAATAGGTACGTTTACCCTACTGTTTTAATAGAAAACATTGTTACTGTCAGAACATTTCTTTACAGATCTGTTGAAGGAAATCAACATGTGCTGTCTTAAATAGTTAAGAGAAGCGTCTTCTCATAAGATCAGGACATCAGGTAGTTTTATAAATAATTATGAGACACCGATTAGTCATCAGTTTGAAGATGTTGCAGAAGTTGCAAGAAAACACCACATCCTGCTGACACACAGATTTTCAATTTGTAAATAGTTCAAAAAGGCTTACAATCAACCAGTTTTATCCTACAATTAAAACTAACAGGTGCTAGCGTGCAACACACAAATAATCTCACAAAATGTAGTTTAGTGTTTCATGACCCTTTAACTCTCAACCTTGTAATTATGCCCCAGGTAATTGAGTCTCCCACTGTTGTCCTTGGCACTCTGTTCTCTCTCTGTTTTTATTTTACACACATTTTTTGACATTCACTCTGTTGGGCTCTTTCTCTTTCTCTGTGAGGAAAAGAATGGCATGAATAATAATGTTGAATGGATTTGACTTCCACAATGCTATAAAAAATCATCCATCCTGTTTTCCACAAACCCTCAAACAAAGACACAAACCCAGGGTTACATCTAGTTTGGTGATTATGAGTAATAGCATTTATCTTGTTTTCTACTTAATACCTCACTGTAACTGGGTGGGCCAAGTGTCTAATCACCATATAGGCATGAGTTGTCATACACAGAATTTCGTCATTTTAAATAATTTTCGTTCAGCTTCAGATGTATTTGCAGTCTAAATATGGGCTGATACCATGCACATGTAAAGACTCTTTCATCAAAATTCAAAGATAAGTGAAGCGTTTTGTATCGAATCAAAACAGAACTCAATTTGTCCAGTGTTTTTCATACGTCAATGTGTTTTTTCCCCTAGTGATGGAGCGTAGGGCTCAGAATGGAAAGTGTTGGGGGAATGCTGTGCCTTATTTTGTCACATTGAAAGTGGCAACCCCAATTACATAATCTGTTATTGACGTGCCTCTTATTTTGACATCAAAAAGCTTTTCTTTTTTTTTTTTTACTTTTCCTCCATTTCCTACTTTTTCATTCAAAATGTTCAAAATAAAGGTAGTCAATTCTTTTTATACCCGCCACCATGGCTATTGCTTTTAAATTTTTTGTCTAAAACTAGGCTAGTCTGATTAAAAGGTTCCCGTAGCATTTGTTCTTATATATTTAACAGATTATTAGACATAGAAATCTCTTTTAGACATATATAAATTTCTTGTGGATCAAGCTGTCAAGTCTGTTCTGGGTTTTTGAGTTGTTTGAAATTCCAGTTCAGTTTCTTGTTGTCCTAGGGTACGTTTACACTACAACGATGTACTAAGAATGAAACATTTTTTTTCTTTGCTTTTTTATTTTTTCATGTACAGACGCCAGAACGATCCAAGAAAATGACAAAAAAAATGGTGTATGATGCATGCCAGGCCAGTACATGGCGAGGTCACTTTGTGAGGAAAAACTATGCACCTATAGACTGAACATGTAATACGCATGTGCATGACGTCATCATTTTCATAAATTTGCAATTTTGTAGTTTACACAGAGACAATAACAGTATCGTTTTCAAAACCTTGTTCTTTGAAACCCGTTTCCAGGCCCCCAAAACGCCCTTGCTGTTTAAATAAATGCATAATGCATAAAAAGATTTGCATTATTAGTTGAAAAGGTATAAACGTTCATTTGTTGCCATGGTTTTTGATTTGCTCTCATGTGTCACACCTGTGTCTAGTTTATTACCTCGTTTGGTCCCTAGTGTTCCCCTGTGTATCTAAAGCCTTCATTTTCAGTTGTTATTTGTCAGATCTTGTCATTATTAATGTGGTTGTTTTTGTTTTCTTAGTACCTGAGAAGTTTGTACCTTATGTTTATTTTTTTTATTTTTTTAACTGCTTGCAAATAGATCCAGCACTTTTATTTACGTCTTTATTTAACCCCAGCATGACTGAAGCTCAGTTGGATTTTTCTTCTGAATGATGTGTTCACAGTTTTGAGCTATAAAGCGGATTATTAAAAGATTATAAGGCTGCATATAAACATGTGTAAACATGGACTCTAATTTGGTGTGTTCCTTAATGATCTCAAAATAATTTTAGGGAATAAGATTTGAGTTCTGAAAGTTATTTAGTAATAAGTAAAGTAAATTAAGGCAAAGCTAAATGTGACCTTTATTATAATGTGAGAATTATTATGTTTGATTGATCATGATCAAGATTGCTTATTTTCTGTATTCAGAATACTGTATTCACACAGCATTGTTGTTATTGTATCAGTTGGTATCAGAAGATTCCATTAAAGAAAAATATACTATATATTTACTAAATACTTTGTTGATACTACTTTAATTTCATGTGTAAATATTATGTTTAATCTTTTAATTTATAACCACTTACACAAATAATATTAATTAATCACAGAAAACATATATATATATATATATATATATATCATATATATATATATATATATATATATATATATATATATATTATTTATATATATATATATTATATATAATATAGTTTTGTTGTTGTTCTCGTTGTTTTTTTAATTGATTCACAGCTTTTGTAAAAAAAAAAAAAAAATGTGGGGTGCCTCCTAATTTTCACAATATAGGTGTATACAGTCTTTAGCTGATCCATGAGATACACAAGCTTTACACTCCCACTATCTATCATACTGTCTCCACAGAGACTTTAACCCCTGTGATCACTTCCCCTTTTTCTGGTAGAGTTCTGTTCCACTCTCCCTTTCCAGGTGCATCTGACACTGTCGCCTCAGTAACTGATAAGCCCTTATCACAGTAGGTTTGTTTTTAAATGCATTTCCAGTTAATCAGTTGAATACTTTAAATGTCAGAATTCAAATCTGTCACTAATGCATTATACTGAAGGATGCATATAGTTTGTAGCTGTAGTTTGTATGCGCATTTTAAGGCTTTGTATACTGTGTTCAGTGTTTGTACTTTGATCAAGGAGCTCTTCTATAGCATGTGACAGACCTCTGCACTAGATAGACCAGTTGCCTATAATATTTGCCTATTGCCGGTGAAATTATGCCTTGCATGATCATTATAAACCGATAATATTTGGTTTATTTTTGAAAAAGGAAGATTTGCAGACATTTGTAGACTGGAGGTTGATGACAACCTTGTATGATTTTCAAATTTCTTTGCATATACCTTTAGGTCATGTGCCTTCCATTGTGTTTTGTACTTAAAGGCAGGGTAGGTGATGTTTTTCATAAATAGTTTTTGTTATACTGGTTGAAACACTTTATACTGATAGCAATCAATAACAAAGGTACATATCTCTTCTGGGGAACTCTTCAGGACCAAAAAATGGTTGTCCAATCATTGCATTCGGACTGAATAGGATGTCCTACCTGCCTGTCAACATGTATTTCCATACCTCCGTGCACCCTGCCCTCGCAGACATCAGACGGTATCAGCACGTTCCATGAGCCAACGAGTAAATAGACAGTTTCCGAGTGCCACAATCGAACAGTAGCCGCCTTTTACAGTTCCTCATGAACCAAAACAACAAGCTTATGCTGCGTTCACGCCATGTCGTAATTACTGTGATTAAGAGATGGTGACCCGTGATGTTTTAATCGAAGCTGTTTACATCCTTGGAATAATGCGTTTCTATGGTAACACGCAACAAATCTTCAGCAGTCAGGTGGTACAAGTCAAAGCTCTCTAAAGTGTTTTCTTTCATTATTATTGTAAAGTCATGTGCTTTGAGACATGAGGTAATTTAACACTGTTAGGCCTGTCACGATAAAAAAAATTGCTGGACGATAAATTGTCCAAGAAATTATTGCGATAAACGATAATATTGTCGTTCTGAGACAATTTACATCTAAAATAATGATAATGGCATAATAATGCAGGTACACCTTTTCAAAGATCAATAAACTTTTATTTCTAAAGACTATTTAACACTGAAAATGGAAAACATTTTAAATATCCACAATAAATGAACAAAACAACCAAAAACAATAAAAGCAGGACTCAATGAACTGCACTTGAATAAATACCAAAAACAATATAAATAAAATGGATGTAAACAAAACCCGACCCTACCCTATGATAAATGATTTGTTATTAAAGCATTAACACACAAACCACACTGTTAGAACATAAAAGCAAGTAGCGCGTGCATGGTTTGGCATGACTGAATGCGCCAAGTGCGCTCCCTTAATAATTCCTAAAAAGCTGACAGTTCATCGCAATCTCACACATCTCTGTTATTATCAATAAAGCTGACTGCACAATGAATCTTTCATAATATATTATATACACTTTATTTGTTATAATTAGAGGATTTGCCAGCAGCAGCACTGAACAAAAAGTCCGTTTTGAGCGGTGAGGGGAGTCTATCTTAAATGCTTCTGATTGGCCATTGCGTTCAAGAAATCAACACATATGTCTGTGATTGGCTACATCGCTCAACGCTGCAGACATGTTATGAATAGAAACTCTGGCCTGTAAATCGTTTCTATTTTGTTTTAGTTGTTCTTATTGCTTTTCTGCAACAGATGGATAAAAATCTATTAGTTTTTGTTTTATTCATAGATATTTCTAGTTTGCGGGAGTCCGGAGTCCCGCGAATCGCTTTATTCTCCCGCCCGCAACCCACACGTACAGAGTGAGTGCATTACCGCCCGCGCTCGCACTCGGCGTCTCGGCCATCAATCTAGTCCCGCGCCGCACTCTATTGCGTTGGGAGTGCACGTCTCTAGATCAAGGACCTGGCCCGGGTCAAATTCGGGCTCGGGCAGATAATCTAGACTCTAGTTCACTAGTTCAAGGAACCGAGAGTTGTCATCCAGTCTCTTTGGTAGAGAGAGAGAGAGAGAGAGAGAGAGAGAGTGAGACGAGGAAAACAAACAAGCATGCAAAGGGAAATTATCGCGGCCGGAAAAATTATCGAGCAAATTTTTTTTATCGTACGATTAATTGATTTATCGACTATCGTGACAGGCCTAAACACTGTCTCTCATGATGCTTCGAAGACTCTGCCCTGGCTGTGCGCGTTCATGTGTTTTGGAGAAGGCATTTGGATCAAATTCTTTCAAAGCTAGTTTTCTGTTACTTGCCTCTCTGAAAATGCGTACCCAAGCTTTAGTTGTTTTATATCAAATGCAAAAATTGTCACTTACTTTGTGACCTTGGCTATATAAGTATTTTTCCTATTCAGTTTGTCGATATAGGCTAGGCATTGCAAAATATTCTTAAGTAAAGCTTTTTAAGATCTGAACCAAATCAGTGAGCTCAGAGATGAATCACAACAATACAACCTTTAATTGCAACCCAACATCTTTGAAAATCGGAGAGTTTATAGCAAAATATTCAAATGTATACAAGTATTTAAGTTTGGGCCATAACAACTAATTGATAACGAAAATAATCAACAACGAATTGTGCACTAAAAACATATGCCAGTCACTTTACTTTACAGTAGTGAATAAATTGTGGAGGAATGCAAGTGCATGACCCGAATTGTCCTAAACATGAGAATGCTTAATAGCTTAAATCAAACCCATAAGGCCTGTTCACAGCAAGATCGATAACTATAAAGATATTAGCGTCCACACAAGCAGATGATATTGTCCAGTTTAAAGCGCGTGCTTGTTTGTCACTTAAATGCTCAAGCTCTTTACAGCAGGAAGGATTCTGATTGGTTGTCAATGTTTTCATCTTTCATTAGTTGGAAAAAATGTTCTGAAAGGGATTGTCATTTCTCTGTCTTTATCGTTATAGCTGTGGTGGACACTGCTATTCTTTAATATTGAGAATGATTTTTAGAACTGGACGGGCCTTTACACCAGGTGTACACATACTCCGTCTGCAGTGCGTATGCGGCGTGTATTTTTTTCCATTGCCCTTGTCAACACGTTAGAGCGTTCACACCTTAACGGATGCTTTAAGTGTTCCAGGAGTATTGCGTCTGCAGCAGTGCAGCGATTGTTCACGCACCTTCTATTTTTGCTGTGCTGCATGCGCTGAAGCATAGTTTTACATGGTTGGTGCTTCAACACAACCATGTATTTTTTTTTAAAAGGTTCAAAAAGTTTTACCCAGTGCATGAATTACATTTTATGGCTATATTGCGAGTATGTCCATTTAGCATAAAGGCTAGTCCAGATTGCAAGGGCCTTCTAGCCAGACCTTCAGACTGATCGCAGCTTTTCTTGGCCAAGGCCTGCCCAAGAGGACATTGGACTGACATGTAACGCAACCAATCACAGTTCGTTTTGTTCGACGTCATGTTTAGGGGTATGACAATTTAATGTCGATTTCCCTACAATTGCACACCGGTGTTTACTGCAACAATTGGGCTGCGAACTTCACATACTTTTGAAAATTCAGCGTTTAGTTGATCCTGGTTGATCTTCTTTCATGAGGGGTTTTGGCGTTATGTGTCATGGCATTTGTTTCCAGGCGGACCGATACGCGACATGCGCGTCACGCGGACATCCTGTAGAATTCAACCAATCAGATCACGACTTTGAAACTCCTGAAGTATTTCCAGAAAAGTGTTCCATATGCATCAGACATTCAGCCAACATTCCGTTAGCGTGACGTCTGAGGTTGAGGCTAGGGTCTGCTAATCTTCACAGACTTTACTGAACTAGTGGCGGCATGCGCATGTGCTTCAATCTGACCAAGCTCCATAGAATATAAGTACAATATACTGTACATTTTACTATGTTAAGTATGCTTTTTAATGGATGTGAAATGTACAGTAGGCCTGAAATGCTACATTAACATAAATAATTAAATTTTTATGATCAGTAACTGTAAAGGGAATGGGCTGTAAACATAATGGGCTGTAAACTGTAAACTAATTTTAGAATATCATCTCACTGGTGAGAGAGGTTTAGTGTTGAAAACCTGTTATGCTTGTGATGGAGTGGTATCAAAACAATCATTGAGCAATCTTTTGATCTATTTAAGCAATCTTCACCAACAGATTTATATATATTCTGACGATGAATTGTATGATTTTACATGTACTATAACATTCTGCGTTTATTTTCTACTGTTGTGTATTTGTGTATGCTTTTTTCCTGCTTTTGGTTTTCTAAACAAGTCTTGCTTTTTAAATCACATTACTTCAATTACCAGTGATCTCATTCTTAAAAAACTTTCTAATTTCTGCTCAGGGACCTACTGTTTAACCAAATCTATCCTCGGTTGGTGGAAAACTCAGTGGCCAGGGGTGTTTTTCTGGAGAGTCTGGAGCCCTACATTCTGAGCGAGCGGATTGGCTGTCTGACTGCACCTGTCATGAGAGACCTCCTCAGCTACTTCCAGGAGAACGGCATGATGGATAGTGTGGAGGGATGCCTGGTCCACATGGACATCACCAACCTGGACATACAACAGGTGTGTATGTGCGTATTTTTCATAGCTGCAGTACTTTATCATCTGTATTACATGAGTCAACATATGTCTACCTAAAAACATGGATGCTTGTAGGTGGTGCAGATGTGCTGGGATAACCAGCTGTATGACGCCATGATCTACGTCTTCAACAGTGGCATGAACGACTACATCAGCCCCATGGAGGTATGATTGTTTGTGTTCAATGTGCTTTGTGCTAAAAGGGGTTTTAAGGCTGGAATACACTACACGACTTTTAATATCTGAACAGATTTTAAAACACTAGGCATTGTACACTTGCCAAATTTGTAAATGGTTATCGAGAAGAATTGGGCATCATCATACACTATATGAGTGAGGATCACACAATTTCATGGCTTTCTGAATGCAACAAACTCATTCAGAATTATGCACCTCATATAGGAGACACATTACAGATGAAAACAAACATGTATGTCCCAGAGCTGACTGCAGAAGTTGCTGTAGTGACTTTGTGTTATGAATCGCGAAGATATCAAACCAAGCGCGTTTGGATTCGGTCTTGGTTGGGTTGACGTGGTCAGTATGGCTAATTAGTATGGCTAACCTTTTAAGTAAAGTGGCTGATACAATATGTCACTACGATGTCTTTTAAAACAGCTCAAAATATCAAACATGTTTGATATCCTCCAACTGGATGTAATCATAGTCTGAAGCTAAAAATAATCAGAATCTGAGCCCATCATTCACTGTGATTTTCTGTGAAATGTGTCAACTACAATGGCCAGAATCTGCAGACTGGCTCTGACTTACGGCAACTAGCATGAACCTCGTCTAAACTGCAAATTGGGGCCAAAAACTGAAAAACATTCATTCTAATTGCCACACAAAGCAGAAACCTGGTTAGCCGTTGGGGACACCTCAAGGGTGTGTGTGCACATTTTTGATGTGTACACGTGAGTTTTTGCCCATAGAGTGTGGGTTTTTAGTGTGTGTTTCTAACCATTAGGCTAGAAAAGAAGATGAAAGGCTTGTTATCCGAGGAATCTTCTGAACCCTAGATGAAAGGCGACCGAGAAAGGGATTCATTTGTTTCATGGCCAAAATGTCACACACATACACACTGACCAAACACTCGTGTGTGTTATGCTGGATTATGTGAACATGTTTTGGAGAATAGAGTGTTGTATACATTTTTATCTTCAACACGATATGAGAAACACTTTATCATTATGTTGTGAAAATGAAAAAAAATAAAAGATTGTTTTAAAGAGGTTGTAAACTGAGAAATCAAATTTTCCTTGATCTTTTGACATATAAGAGGTCATCACACTATAAGAATATCCAGAACTGAAAACTTCCTTACTAGTCCAAAAACAGCTTTTATTGTAATCAAGCCCAGCAAAAGACTCATTGTGGAATGTGCCTATGTAATAGATAGACCGCCTCTGCAGAAGAAAATCAACGCCTATTTCATCATTGCAACTTTGGCCCACTGGCGTGTTAGTGAGAGGAGGAGAGAGCGATACAGGATCACTGGACTCAAAATAACATTACCTTCCAATGGATCCTAATGCTAGGAATGTGGTTATTTATTTTTAACAATGTGAATGGCTCAGTTCTTTTTAATGTGGATCCGTGCAGGCTTTGCAAACTAGCTTTTTAAGATATGGACTCGACAGTAATCCCTGTAAGTGTAACATGTAAGTAAATGTGTTAATTCTAATGCCTGATCTGTGAACAGTGATTTCTGATATGTAATGATTCATGTACAGTCAGATGTTCACTGGTTACAGTTAGGGATGTTAATTTTCACAAATTCCCATGATCGATCGTCGTTTAAATTAACGATCAATTTATCCTTAGCCTTATTACTGCAATATGCGTCTACTGCAGTGGCATATGGCCAACAGCATGACTGGGTCTGCAAATGTTGCTCAAAACGACTAATACAGCGTGTCACCAACATCGCCTCAGATGCGTGCTTGTCAGAATGTGTACTCTCTTCCTGGAACAACGAGTTGAAAATGGCAATAAACCCAATAAATTCACAATGATTTAATAAAATAGTGTTCTCATGTTATGTAATTTGACAGTCCCAATCATAGTTATTATTAACCGTGCATTGCTATTTAAGCAGCGAGCTAAATTAACACTGGTAAAGAATGCTCCCTTCACAATCGCAGCGTGAGTAAATCAGTGCCTGAGTTCTGGACTCTTGCCAAAACTTCCATTATAATAGATGAATCTCTTATTTACATTGTGTTTGCACTTAGTTATAATGAAAGCATTCATGAGTGTGCAGAAATCGAGTTGTAATGATGAGATCACTGCATTCATGCACTCAACGTGTCTAGGATCGGCTACAATGCTCATCACTGCAACCTTTTATGCCACGATCTAAATACAATACTATAATCTACACAATCCACGATTATTTAACCTTGAGAGCTGTAATAGTAATAGATGTAAACGTGTTAAGTTTTTGAGGGAGACATGTACTAATACTTAGCTATTTCATATGCAAAGATGTTAGCTAATCACAGCAGTGGGCGTTTACACTGAAGTCTCACAGCAGACACTCCCATTAAAACAGAGCATTCAAATCATAGGGCTAAAATCAGGGTAGGAAAAATGCCTTTTATTTCTAAATTAGGACCGTTTTTTGATGTAAAAATCATACTAACATTATAAGTGCACCCCAGGAAACATTATAAAACAATGCAGTTCATGACCCCTTTAAGAGTTAAAGAATTAAATCAAACCCCATTTAAATTTTTTTTCTTCTTTTTTTTTCTGTTTGTATCATACACAATCTTCTCAGATAAAATCTAATTGTGACAGCTTGCTTCATCTCTGAAGTTACTATCCTTTGTAGTTAACGTTAATTTAATAGCTGATTATTGTTAGGCAGTAGCTAAGCAGCTATGGAGCCATTGAAACGTTTTATTGTTTTTAATTTCCCCACTTTTTCATAAATTTTAAATAAAATGGGTTCTGAATGCTGTATCATGTGAATCAATTTTTTTCTTTTCCCTGCTCTCCAGAAACTCTTTCAGGCAATTGGTCCTCATCTGCAAGAAGGAAAGCCTCTCACAGGTAGAACAGATAACTGAACTACACCTGCAAACATAAAAAACACATCCCACATACATCAAGACACCTGCTAAACTAGGGAGACAAGATGTCCCCATTTTTTATGGCTGGAGCTATCCCAGAAAATGTCCCTGTCCCTGTTTTTTTTATTTTATTTTTTTAACTGTGCATTGAAAAGGGGATTTTGTTGGATTAGGTATCATTAATTAACAATTTTATTAAACATTTATTAGTTTAGGTTAATGTTAATTTATAAATATAGTGATGATCGTTGTAGTGCTGAACTATTAGTCAAAATAAAACCAAAACCGTCATATGCGATTATCAAATCAAAAAGGCTGTGATTTAATTAAATAAATATAAGCACTGCGTGTTCCAGAGTGAAGCTCGGCAATGTGTTCTTGTACGATATGATTTTGCACAGCGTGTGCAGCGTCTCAGTTCACAGTAAATGTTGCTCCACACAAACTCCATCTCTGAGTTTGGGTTGCATTAACATGCATTTAAGAAAAGCAAATGTTGGCAACATGTGCCAACCATCTTGCATAAATATGCAAAAGCAGATGATGTAAATTCCTGTGAAATCTGACCCAACAGCTCAAAATCTGGAATTGGAATAAGGCAAGAAGATAATGTGAACACTGGTTGTTTGTTTGTTTATTTATTTACTTACTTGCACAATAATTGAATTAATTAATTTAAGGAAACATATTTTTATTGTTATTTTTTAAATGTATATATAAAAAATATTATTATAATATATTAATTTTTTTAAAATATATTTTTATTTAAATATTTATGTAACATTAACCAAGATTAATAAATGCTGTAAAAGTATCACGTACTATTGTCAAAATGTAAAAAATCTGCCAAGAACACTGATATTAATAAATGATTAAAAGTGTAATACCAGTGTAAATGCCACTGGTATTACACTGCTAAAGTAAAAAAATATATATATTTCTGAAATCTGCTCAGCTAATGCTGAACTGCAGTGTACATAATCACATTTTCTATTTGTTTCCTGTCACAGATGAACATGTTGTGATGGGAAATAAACTGCTGGTGTACATCAGGTGAGGTGACTTTGTACACAAGTGCTTCAATAATGCACAGTTGCAGGCCATAACACATCTGTTCTTTCTCCTCTGCCAGCTGTTGTTTGGCAGGACGTGCCTATCCGTTAGGTGACATTCCTGAAGATCTGGTGCCTCAGGTGAAAAACCAGGTAAGTAGTTTGATTAAACCCAGATAGCATTGAGTGAAAATGTATTGTTTGGTTAGCAAGTGTACTGCAAATTTCACCACAACACTCATGTCTGTTCTGTTTGTATGGGGTTTGTATGAGTCACGCCACTCTTTCTGCCTCAGTTATAAACAGCACAGATCTCATAGAAAAAACAAGCGCGCTCGCGTTTAGTATTCTCAGCAGTTTGCTCTCAGCAGGGCTTTTTCCTCTTTGTTGCCCATCCAAAGTGCTCAAGCGATTCGTTCTGGGATGGACGACCTCCAAAGGAACTTAAATACAGACATGGATCTCACACACAACCTAAAGCTAGTGTCTCTCTCTCTCTCTCTCTCTCTCTCATACAGACACATAGAGTGCTGTCAAACTCTGTAAGTTTGAGTGAAAAGCGTGACAGACTGTTGTTTACCTCGATGATGTGTAGAAATGATCTGTACTCAGACAAGACAGAATGTTCTGGGAAAAAAGCTTTGGGTTTCAAGATGGGCTGCAGGATACACACTGTAAGAAAAAAGATCCATTGAAAAACAGAAAATGTGCGGGTCATTTTCTTTCAGGATATTATCGGTTAAGTTTATAGACATTTCTTTTAACCCTAAACCACAACAAAACATTTGTGTAAACACACTTGTAAAAAAAATAATGCAACATTTTTAATTATGTAAAATAGTAACAGTACATTGGAACCCATTTTTACAGACTTTTTTTTTGTGCAGAATATATATATATATTGTTAAATACTATACATACTATACTATAATATTGTAGTATTAATATACTAATACTATATATAGTATTAAAATGAGAGAGGGATTTGTGACCTTGTGTGTGAATTTGGCATATGATCTTTGGGCCCTAAGGGATCATGTTCAAAGAGACACATGTGCCCATAGAGACTCCTGTTCCTCTTTGATCCTTCAACACACTGACACACATCCACACATTCCCCTACAGTGACACACACACACGTCACACACACACACATACCCCTTTTCCACCGAGGCAGAGCTGGTGCTGGTTCGGAGCCAGAGCCTAGTTTCAAATCGGTTCTTTGGTTTTCGACCACCAAAGCACCAGCTCCGAACCAGTAAAAGTGGTTCTTAAGTAGGACCAAATTATTGCTGGTCTAGAAGTAAGAACCGCTTACGTCAGCGGCTGGGGGCGGGGTTACCGTGGCCAACAAGATGAACAGAAACTTGTGACCGCCATTTTTGAATTAGCAGCTAATCGAGCTAATAGCAGCTCGATTGTAATCTCCGTTTATGCAAGTTACGACGAGCTGCACGAACACGTCGTTGTATTCGCCATGTATGGATGCCGATGTACGTTAGGTTTGCAAAGCCATGAGCATCAATAGTAACGCAACGGCCGCCATTGTTGATAGAAGGCTTGTTCGAGATGCATCGGAGCAGCGCGGTCCGATCGGAGCTGCGGGAGTGTGTGGAGAGCATACGACTCCTTGTGCTTTTGGGTCGCTTTTGCAGTTCTTTGATGTCATGCGCCAATCGGTCTGCGAGAAGCCAATGCATCTCGAACAAGCCTGGTGTGTTTGTGTTTGGCACTGCCACGCTAGCGTTGCTGGGCAACATGAGATGTATACAGTGACGTAAGACCTGGCTCTGTGGTGGAAAGGCAAACCGGTTCTTTGAAAGCTCGTCAGTCGAACCAACTCCGAACCGGCTCTAGCACTGGCTCTGAACTGGCACCTGGTTCTTGCTGGTGGAAAATGGGTAACAGTGTCATATCTACAGGTCCATGTCCTTGAGCCCACCCTCCTCCCTGCTGTAAAACACAACATTGGCGTCTCAAAGATGAGCACCTCCAAATGATGCCCAATTACATCTTTTTATGTGTGTGTGTGAATGGGAGATAATGACTAACCTTTTGGTACATGCTGCTCTCACACAAACACACACGCTAGTGGAAAACTGTACCACCTGGTCACCATGGCAACTAGTCAGCCCTGTACTGTACTCCGATGAGAATGGGTTGAATATCGATTTAGTTATTGTGTAGAGGGATTGGCCCCTGAGTATATATGCAGAACAAATGAAGAGATTTGAATATTACAGTGTTTTCTAACACTTGAAGCCTATAGAATTAATATTTTCATAATGTGTTCATGAATTCCTTGTCATACATTGTCATACATACATCTTTTTAGCAATAATTACAACCTCAGGTAGTACATTATGGGCCGGTTTCACAGACAGGGCTTAGGTTAAGCCAGGATTAGGATTAGTTCAATTAGGGCATTTAAGAGGCTTTTATAAACGTACCTTAGAAAAAAACATTACTGATGTGCATCTTGAGACAAAACAATGGCACAAACATATTTTAAGATATATCAGTGCAAGTTGCTTTCAGTTAAAACAGCTCAAACATGCATTTTAGTCCGGGACTAGGCTTAAGCCTTGTCTGTGAAACCGGGGGTATAATAGTTACCTTTTCATGGTTACACAATAATGCATAAGGTACACATTTGAAAACAAATGACATAACAAAGGAAATGTAGGTTGTTGCATTGATCAGAAGTGACATTAAAGACTTTTACATTGGTACAAAAACGTTTTTTTTCCCTGCTTATATATATATTTCTCAAAGAATACTGAAAAAAAGTATCACTGTTTCCACAAAAATATTGAGCAGCGCAACTGTCAACTCTGATAATAATAGGAAATATTTCTTGAGCACCAAATCATCATATTAGACTGAAGGATCATGTGACACTGAAGACTGGAGTAATGATGCTGAAAATTCAGCTTTGACATCACAGTAATTAATCACACTAAAACCATATTAATATTGTAAGCTATTTTAAATCGTAGTGATATCTCAAAATATTACTGGTCTACTATTTTTGTTCTTTTTTAATAAATGCAGCCTTTGTGGGGACTTCTTCCAAATCTTATCATCCCCAACATTTTGAACAGCGGATAAATTATTTTAGGCATCACAACATTATAATATACAGTATAAAAATGTATATTCATTTTGAGATTTGCTAAAAATTACATTGTTTAATTAGTGTTTTTAAAGCAAAAGTGTTTTTTTTAACAATTTAATATCCAGTATCGACCAATACTCTACCTCTTAGTTAAAAAACCCTCCAATATCTGCCTATAAGCAATATAATGTGATATATCATTCATCCTTAATTATAGTTAAACCTAAATATAGGTATAAATATAAAAAATATTTATTATCAATTTATACAGTACTAACAGGATTCATTAAAAAGCAGTGTTGTGCAATTTATATGCAATCTTTCTGAATCCATTCCAGGTGTTTGAGTTCCTCATTCGTCTGCACTCGGTGGAGGCTGCACAGGAAGAGGAAGTGTATCCCTACATCCGAACTCTCCTGCACTTCGACACTCGAGAGTTCCTCAATGTCCTGGCGCTGGTGTGTATCAGTTAATCCATAACTCAATAAGTATCACTCAGTACATGAGTGCTCTAGTAATGTGTTATATGTTCTAGTCAGGGTGTACTGTAGTTAATTTGCCCTTTCAGATCTGAATGTTAATATATCCTTGCTTCACAGACATTTGAGGACTTCAAGAATGACAAACAGGCTCTGGAGTATCAGCAAAGGATTGTGGACATTTTACTGAAGGTGACTGAAACATATTTCACACTTTGTTTTTTACCCCCCTTTGTCTCTCTCTCTCTCTCTCTCTCTCTCACACACACACTCACTCACTCACTCACTCACTCACTCACTTTGTTTTTGTGATTTATGAGGACATTCCATAGGCGTAATGGTTTTTATACTGTACAAACTATATATTCTATCCCCTTACAGTGCCCCTGTCCCTAAACCTACCCATCACAGGAGACATGCTGCATTTTTAAAAAAACATTGTTTTTTATGTTTTTTAAGCTATTTGAAATATGAGGACTCATGCGATGTCCTCATAAGTCACGTGTAAGTTGTTATACCAGTGTAATATGCATGTCATTATACACATTTGTGTCCTCATATATCACAAAAACAAACACACACACACACACACACACTTTCCTATTTGTTTAAAAAGCTTTAGTCGTTGGAATGTAAATCATGTGAATGGGATCATTTTATCTGCTGGAGAACCGGCTCAGTCCTGCAGTCTTCCTCCCTTTCCTCATCACAGCTCATTCAAGAGTCCTCAGCAACTCAAATCCTCATCAATCATCTCTCTCTATCTCTCTCTGTTTCTCTCTCTCCATCTGTAATCATTTGTTCATTCATATTAGACAGAGACTTCAACCTTGTAACCAGGCCCCAACTGAATCTCTCATAACTCTGCCAAAAATTCTGCAAAGCTTAATGTTTGTCATTTTCAAACTGTTTACCATTTTTGAATACATTTTACAGAATTAAACAGATAAAAAAAAATTAGGAAAAAAAGCTCTCTATTACATTCTGCTTGGATTAAATTAGGGATGCACCGATCCGATATTTGTATCGGATATCGGGTCCGATACTGCCATTTTTGCCGGATCGGGGATCGGTCAGACGAGGCCGATCCAAATCCGATATTGTGCGTTTACTATTCTGTGTTGTTGTTAAGCCCCACAAAAGGCACACAAACATTATCAGCACCATAAAGTTTTCGTGCACTATATTACAAGTGTTCTTAAGCCATTATAGTATAATGTGAGATAGAAATTAACATTTAAGTCATTAAATTCGAGATCACGTAAACTTTTCCCTCTGCTGCGGCTGTCAGTCATTCTCCATTCAGCCTTTCCAACAGCGCGTCGCGTTCGGTTACGAGTCAGTCAACGATGAAACTCTCTCCAAGATGATTCAATGTTACTATTATTATACTTGATCTGTAGATAAAGCTCTATGGTTTTGCATAAAACAACTTTATCTTGCTAGACTTTATTGCTGTAACTTAATCCTGTTACTTTCTACCGGGTGTCGGTTAGATCACAACACTAGAGTCAGCTGCACTATAATTGTTCTTCACTCGCACAGTAACTGAAATTTAAAACTGTTAAAAGAAAAGGCTCAATGAACTATTGCAAAGATAGATACTGTATAATACACTATGTATCAATATGTCTTTCGTTTGTGCTTTGAACTTTTCAATGCGGACTCGACGCGCTGCGCGCTGTGACTCTGTGTTGCTTCAAGCGCATCATTCTGCGCTCGGGATGCGCATACGCGCTTTGTGCCGCACTGTATTAGAGCCTTTCATAATCATAATACAGTGACGCAATGGAAGATTATTAATAGCCTTTCTTGTTCTGTTCTATCATATGTTGCTGCCTCATTAAACAGCAGTGCTATACATTTAAAACATGTCTCAATTGTATAGTAGCCTATAGCTATATATAAAATAATTTATCTTTTTGATTTTTATCTTGTTTTTCATGAATGTATTTTACAATACAAAGAGTAATGTGTAACGTTTTACCAGATTTAGTGTTACACTTATTGTCTCTTATTTCTTTTTTTCACTAAATGTTCAGATTTTATACTCATGATTTTTCTAGACTAAATTTTACTGTTGAATTATCCACTAATCGAGTTTATAATAGCATTTTTGTCATAGATTATGATCATATATTTTTTGGATTTGTTTTTCTTTATAATGAAATTGTCTGTATTAAGTAGATTGTGTTTAACACAAAAGAGTGCTTATCAGTTCAACACACAGAGAGTTACATAAATTCGACTTGATTTAAAAAAAAAAGTGTGTTGATATCGGATCGGTATCGGGTATCGGTCGATACTCTGAATTTTTGGTATCGGATCGGATCGATTCTGAAAAAAGTGGTATCGGTGCATCCCTAGATTAAATTGATCTAAAATTCCAAATTCACTTAAGTGAGTGATTATAGAAAGCCTGGGTCAATGTTTCTAAAGTAAGAAAAATTCGGAGTAGCATTTTCTTGAAAAAAGCTAGGAAACAAGCATGTTTTCAAGTAAGGCTACACACAATTTGTGATGGGTTTAATTAGAAATAGAAGTAAAGTTCTAATTACTACAATCGTTTTCTAGCCTGGTTAAAACCAGACCCTTCTCAGTTGAAACTGAGTTAGGGTCTGGCAAAGCTCCATAGACGAATCATTTCCAAAAGGGGCATCGCCAACGGACGTCCCTCAAATGCCTCTTGGCGCAATTGGATAGACCTAAAATCAATCAGAGCGATGAAGGAGATGACGTATGCAGAGCGCTCTCGCTAAGACAGTCTATGGCGAAGACCCACCCATTCGTTTAGTATTGACCAACGGGGCTCGTTGTTATGGGAAGGAGGAGGCGGAAACTGGCGAAAATTCACACATTTTAATAATAAAACAAATACAAAGTCCCTCATGGTCGACTGACTCCACCACACATAATAAAACAAAACATCAAATAAAATTCAGGCCTGTCCTCTCTCGATCTTCACCGTCGTCGCTCCTCCTTTTATGCTTCCGCTCCTCCGTGAGAGATGCGAGACCGGCCTCACTCACGCCGTTCTCTCACGTCCCTCGGCTCGATCGTCCTGCTCGCCACACTGGTATATCAGACTTTTGCCGAATCCAGTCGGTAAGACAGCGATAACATATTTTTGAGACATGAAGGCTTTGAGTGTTGTTCTTTGCTCGGGTTTATAACGAAAAGGATATTTTAAATTGCTTAAAACAGACGCTATAGCTGATTCGAACGAGTGATGTTCCACAGCGGCATCCATCTTTGTAATGTACAAATCTGCTTCACAGTTGCTGGCTGCGCTGTCGTCATCGTGTAAAGCCCGTTTCTGATTGGTGCCGCGATTTCTGCGGACTGTAAATGGGCTTGAATGAGCTCTTTGCCAGACTAACTTTCAGAGCAAATCTAAATTTGCCAGAAGTTGTCTGGGTTTTCCTAGGCTAATCTTTTTCATTAAAACTCCTGACTGCTTACTATTTTTGTTTTACGTTACTGTAATTCATTTGTGAAGTATTTATACTTATAATGTGTTCAGTAAAAATATCTGAACATAAGCCAATAACACGGACAGACAACATTTTACTTAATTATTTATATTTCATGTCTGAATTGTAAATATATTACCAATTTGTAAAAAAAAATAAAGCAGTTCTAGCGCTTACATTAATCGTCTGTCATGTTAAAATGTAAAATGAATATACTTACAAGCCAAACACAGATGTAGTTTGCTAATGACCACTATCTCGTTATGACTGCATTAGCTAGCAAGTCAGTTTGTTAGGATGTAAACTCAACTTGGTTGGCTGTATTAATTGTTTAACTCGGCAACATGTTAACTTGGTTATCCATGTGCATAAAAAACAGAACTAAAATTACAGACGTTATCCAAAATCCTGTTAACATTCAGGAGACCATGCACACAAACATAATCAATAACTCGATAAAAAGATAATGCACCATGACTTAGTTTCAAGAAAGTTAAATACTCCTGGAATTCGCTTTGGATGTCACTAAATGGCTTAATAATTGAAAATTGTACCACTTATCTCCTTCCTTGAGTGAAATCTTCTGAAATGCGATGGAAAAACTTGCACAAGACACATTGAATTAAATATGACTTTGAAGTAGAATGACTGCAATAGTATTTTCTTGCTAAATATACTCAAATAATCTTTGTTTTCTTTACAACTTCAGAAAAAACATGTTTACAGTGTCTATACACGCGCTAACAAATTCCCTGTGTGTGCACACTTTCCAGGTTATGGTGGACAATTCCGACTTCACCCCATCTCAGGTCGGCTGTCTTTTCACCTTCTTGGCACGACAACTTGCCAAACCAGATAATACCCTCTTTGTTAACCGGAAACTGTTTGACCAGGTGAATTGTCTGTATGCTTTTTTCACAGTCTTTTTTTTTTTTTTTTTACCTCACCTTTTCCATCTACAGTATTCTGTTTTAAATGTTTTATCAGAGCTGTAATGGTAACAGCAAAAGATTTCTAAGAAGGTGTTAGTTTTGGTAAAGACAATTTGCAGCTTCTGTAAAAATAGCTCACCCGCATTAGAAGCGTTATGCTTGTTTTTCTGCATGTTAAATATTTCATGATTTTGCACCCTGCACTGACTAAATTAGATCGCATCCATTTAAAATCAGTCTGGAAGTTTTTCAGCTACTGTCAGGAAAGTTGACACTTGTGATTTCAGTATGATTCTACCTTTCCTACATGGGAAGATGTTTTGTTGAAGTGTTTTTTATCTGTTGCTCATTGTCTTTTGCAGGTTCTAGAGTTTCTATGTAGTCCAGATGATGACTCTAGACATACAGAAAGACAGCAGGTATAAACACAACACCCGTCTTAAAACGCTGCTTAATTTGACTCAAGATTAGTTAAAAGATTGATTGATCATCACATGATGTGTTGATTTTGGTTGTGTCAGGTTCTGCTGGAGCTGCTGCAGGTCGGTGGCGTGGTCCAGTTTGATGAGGGCCGTCTCCTTGAGCTCGCAGAGAAGGCGGAGTTGTAAGAAATCTTCCAATCAGAAAGCAGAACAGTTTAGCTTCATCCACCAAACAAATAAACAGCTGAAGTGTTTCGACTTCATAGTCAAAATGAGTTTCCCCCCTTTTTTTTTAATGATGAGATCCATCTTCTACAGTACAACATAAACAAGCCATTTGTTGATCAAATCGTAATTTTTAAAGGTCCAGCATATGATTCATTTACATTTATTCATTTAGCTGACGCTTTTATCCAAAGCGACCTACAATGATGTGATTGATTAATTAAATTTACCTCAGTCAACTCACTAATATGCACCTTAATTAGGTTACTGTAATAGAACATTTCTGTTACAGATACATAAATGTTAGTTATATATTTTATAAGTGCACATGGGTGAGACAAGACTATGCCCAGATCATATTTCACCATGAAATCAAAATAAATTTTCTTTAATTATGTTTTAGGCCAAAGTTCTATTTTAAGCATGAATTAAAAGACTATGAAAGCATATTAAATTGGTTGCAAAAACAAAAACAATTCAAATAAATGCTGTTCTTTTGAGTTGAATGTATTCATCAAAGAATCCTGAAAAAAGTATCACACATTTCCACAAAGATATTTAGCTGTGCAGCTGTTTTCTTAATTGCTAACAATAAGAAACTGTGATTTTTAAATTGAAATAATAGTTCACATTATTACTGTTTTACTGTATTTTTTACCAAATAAATACTATTTCTTTAAAAAACAAAACCTTGAAAATATCTTACTAATCCTAAACTTTTGAACAGTAGTGTATATCTTGATAGTATTTGTTGCACTGACTTTATGCTGATTTAAAATAAGCAAATTTTGTTTTTAAGTATTTTTTCTTGCATTACAGTAAAGTAATGATAATCACCTTTAAGGATAATGAGGGGGAAAATGTGGTTAATTGTGTTGAAATGTCTCAATGCAAAAAGAAAAAAAAGTTAATTGCCCTAAAAATAGTCACATGGAAATCACTACCAGGAAAAATAGTTACTGTAAGCGTATGTGATTAAGCTAGACTTCAAAATCCACGAGGTTGCAGTTTAATCATAATAAATCTAATGACTGCAGTTGAATGTATCATATTGATTTCCTCAAGGTGAAGACATTGAAATTTGGTATTTATACTGAAGATCAAACCTTTCTATTGTTGTCAATCTTTTTGTTCTCTCTTTCAGTTATCAAATCTGTGAATTTATGTATGAAAAAAAGCACCTTTACGACAAAATAGTCGACTGCTACCTGAAAGACCCTTTGAGAAAGGTACTCAACCTCAATCCCTCCCTTTTCACTCTTTTCTTTCCTGTCATTCCTGTTATTCCTGTACTTAATCTTTATCTCTAACTCCAGGAGGAGCTCTTCAACTACATTCATAACATTCTGTCCATGCCGGGCTACAGCTCAGAGGAGAAACATTTGGTGTGGGTCAAAGCCCTTCAACACATCAAGGTGAGTCAAACAAGGCTTCAAATAATTCTTCCTCTAGCACACTCCAGGTAGAGAGAGCTCAGGCTTCAGAAAGCTAATTTTAGGCCCTATTCTCATCAGGCCCCGCTCTCTCTCATCTTGTTCAGTCAATGGTGTTTGTCTTCCTCTGATTCTGATTGTTCAAATTGAGAACACTAAAATAAGTCAATGCCACCGCATCGTTTGACAGTCTTTCGGTTGAGTCCACATTGAAAATCTCAGTTTAAACTTTGAAATGACAATGATCTACAATGATCATCATTTTGATCAAACTTGTGGAGTCCTTGTTAATTCGAGCCTACTGTATCATATTTGATACAGGCCTGTGCATTGCCTACATGATCAAAACTTTGCTGAGAGACCTGCGGTACACACATTTCAACATGCCTTCTGAATTGATAATTTATACTTTTTTAGTAGGTAAAAGGCCTTTTAGTATAATTTGAAAACTGTAAACTGGAAGAATAGATTTTATATTGTTAGTAATATATTTCAAGATGAACACTTACTGGACTGAAGCAAATTAGGGTCACTTAATGATCCATACATCATGTTTTAGAAAATGTCAAATGTAAAATGCAGTTCTCCTCTGGCCAACGAACGAACAGTGTATGATTATGATTTAGAGAGCATTACAGGTCATATTGGATTGGAACATTCAGTATTGCACTGCATTATATTTTTTGCCCCCCACAATTCAAACTACCAAGCTTTGATCATTAAATTAAGTATTTGAATATAATTTCTAACACATATTATGAAGAGATGGAGTGACAACTGATATTTAAAAGCATTTTATATAAGTATTCTGCTTCACTGTTAGAAAGATCTCATTGATTTATATTACAAGCTAGCAGAATTTAATCTTACTCTTTGGCCATA
This sequence comes from Semotilus atromaculatus, assembly GCA_031834385.1. Lineage (NCBI taxonomy): Eukaryota > Metazoa > Chordata > Actinopteri > Cypriniformes > Leuciscidae > Semotilus > Semotilus atromaculatus. The sequence continues at coordinate 18,173,033 of JAULUF010000038.1, read as the reverse complement.
TAAATATTAGCAACTGCACCAAATTGCATATTTTTGCTAACTTTGTGCATCTAAAAATAGTTTTTTTTGTTTTGTTTTTGTGAGTATGAGCTCCATATTCTACTATATGAACCTTAAAATTCAGGTGTATCAAAACTCAACAAAAACCAAACATACAAACTTTTTTTAAAATCTTTTTATTTTGTCTAAATGTTTCTTTAAAAAAAAAAGCTTTACAGGGGCTTTACAGGGTTAAAAGCAACAACAAAAATAGAAATAAGAAATTATTATGCCAATGACATATATATATATATAAAAAAAAAAGAGTTTATAAAAATTGGATGTATTTGAAACCTGATTTTTTTATATATTTTTTTATCTCATCAGTTCTTCTCATTGTTTTTCTGTTGTAGGATTTGGTCAGCTTAAACTCGGCTAAGACAGCTGAGCTGGTGGCCGTGCACTTTGCAGATGAGGTGCAGTCTATCATCACATCTCTGCAGGTATGCATTTATGACTTGACATTGACTTCATGGGAGTGTTAAAACTCCGCTATCCACATGTTCCAGACACGTTGAAATGAAGGTTCAAATCCACTAAATCCCTATACTGTTTTCTGATGGCATTCTAGTATCATCAGAACAATTATTACATTCTCTGAAAAATACAGAGAGACTTAAATTGAATGCACTCTGTTGCGCACACACACAATTTATCTTTCGACAGGCTGGACTGTTAAGAAAAGTCCTTCTAAAGAAGCCTGTCAGTGTTGTATCGTGTGTTTGGTGTGTGTTAATGTGTTTGTGCATTGTCTCATCTCCTATTCACTCATCTTAAGATAGTGTCGGTGAATGTCTGTGAGAGGGAAGAGGCCCCCCTGAGGCCCGTGTGTGTGTGTGTCAGTAGATGGATTAGGCTCTATCTGCAGTGCTGTGTGTAATTGGGTTTGCGTTATCTTTCGCACACTGTCAGGAAGGTGCTAATTGAAAAGCCTGCTTGTGCAAACATATGTGCCGATAAGAAGATACAAGGGGAATGAGGGGAAAATAAACAAGTTTTAAGTTTTTTTTTTTCACAGTCAAAGACAAGTGTGAGAATAACATTAATACTGTTTTAATGATTTGTAGTTCATTAAAGTATGTATCATTTGGTAAAGTGATGAAGATGATGAGGACAAGAATAATAATGGTCAAACTGAGCAGATTTTTACTCTCATAGGCTAGGCCCATGACATGCTCAGGGTTAACCATTTTAAAATATTTTTTATTATTATTATTCTTTTTTGCAGGATCTCAGTAAGCAGGTGCTGAATTGATAACTTAAAGCTGCCCTAGAATGTGAAATTGAATTTATTTTGGCATAGTTAAATAACAAGAGTTCAGTTCATGGACATGACATACAGTGAGTCTCAAACACCATTGTTTTCTCCTTCTTACTTAAATCTCGTTTTTGAAAAACAGGCGACTCACCACATAATACAGACTGTGACGCAACAGTCGGGATCATTAATATGTACGACTCCAAAAATGTGCATATGCCAGCCCATGTTCAATGACAGGCGGAACAGCGCAGCCGAAGCATGGCAGTTGTTCAGTGTTTGGATGTACAAATTAACACAAAGGTATTTAGTTCCTTCATCCGAGCCTCTGAAGAAACAATGGGTTAATTTTATTTTCTCTGCAAATTTCCAAACATTTCACAGATGAGACTGTTTCCTCAACTTGAGCCAAAACAGAGCTGGCCTCGATCGATCGAGCTACCAAGCAACACTTTCTGAATGTGTAATTGTTCAAGTTCAGACAGGTAATCTTTCTCTCAAAATCGTTCAATACTATATTTACATCATCGTGTTTGCATTGGTGAAAGCATTAGAGAGAGTGCAGAAACTGCGTTGCAATGATAAGATCTTTATTCTCGCGATCAACACACTGTCATCTGTTTGCTCAATGCTCACCACGGCAACATTTTATGTGATGGGAATAGATCTAAATACTTTAAAAACATCTCACGATTCGTTAATCTCGATAGGTGTAATAGTAAATATGTATAATTTCTGTAGTAAAAGTATTCGAGAGAGTTTCACATGTAATACGTAGCTATTTCATATGCAAGCATGTCAGCCAATCACAGCAGAGGCCGGTTACACACAGCAGACACGCCCCTCCAAACAGACCGTTTGGGCTCTGGGCTAAAATCAGGCTAGGAAAAATGCCTTTTATTTCTAAATTATGACTATTTTTGATCTAAAAACATACTAACATTATAAGGGCAACCCAGAAAACATTATACAATAAAAATAAAAACCATTCTAGGGCACCTTTAAGTTCAATGATTATAAAGGGAGCGCTCTTTGCTTGCTTTTCTTTATAACCATATAATTTGAATAAAAGTTTTGTTTTCCATGCTGCTCACTACACGGTGAAGTTTCTGGTTTTACAAATGTATTTAATTGTGTGATTGAATCCAAAACTGCTCTGATTGATGGTGATATAACCATAGCTTTAGCATAAAGGTACAAAACAATCGATACTGAATGTCAAAATAGATGTGAATTAAGTAAATGCAAACTATTAGACCTGCCACTTGTTCTATGTAATGTCTGAAAGTTTCTGCTAACTAATCACTTAAGCCAGCTACATAAGAAAGATAGATTGGACTCATTTTAATCTGAAAAGTAAGTCTAGATACAGTACTAGAGGTCAGCCGATATTGGATTTTACACATAACGATAAGTTTGGACCACACTGTCTGATAACCGATTGATCCACCAATGATTTTTAAAATGGAGAATGAATGAAAACAAACACATAAAACAGTTCTGAACTTTAATTAAAAAATAAAAAAAATAAATAAAAACAGTACCGAACCATGAACATGTACTGTACTTTTTAAATATAAATAGTAATACACTGCTTGGCCAAAAAAAGTCCCTGTTTGGATTTGAATGGGCAAATGCTTAAGAGTCTATGATTGGATCATTATTGCAGTGATTATTATGTTCCTGCCATGTTATGTTTGGCAACCGTTCTTCTAACCCTAATTGATGGAGCGTGTAGCTTTTCATTTCTTAAACAACCATGTAGGTAGACACATCATGGCCATATTCCAGGATAACAATATCAAGATTCATCAGGCTCTAATAGTAAAAGAATGTTTGGGAGGAAGCATGATGAATCATTTTCACACATGAATTGGCACCTCTGAGTCCAGACCTTAAATTCATTGAAAGTCTTCGGGATGTGCTGGAGTAGACTTTGCATTGTCAATACAAGATCTTGACCAAAAATGTATGCACCTCTCTGATTTTTTTTTTTTTTTTAATATCTAATCATATTAATATCAAATAAAATGTACAACATATGTGTTACAGTGGCAAATGCATAAAAGTGACCAGCTGGATATAAAGTAATGCAAAATAGATGGTGACAATCGTGGCATTAAACATTTGGGTTGGTGTTTTTGTACCACATTGTTTTAACTGCTTGAGGTACTACTAATGTTAGCGTCCTCTCAGCCTCGACGGCAAACATACTGCTGTTCTCCACTAATGCTGCATCTAGTCAACAAATGGATTACTTTATAATGATATAAACAGGGTTCGTACGGGTGCTTGAAATCCTTGAAAATGCTTGAATTTTGATGTTGTGTTTTCAAGGTTTGAAAAGTGCTTAAATTTTGGATAAAATGCTTGAAAGTGCTTGAAATTGTAACGGTACAACAAATACCTATCTGACTGAATATTTCGTTTATTAAATGGTGAAATAAATCGTTTGCTGCGACCCGAGCGCGCTTGTTCCCGGCGCCCCCGCAGTGTTGGTCTGGTTTCACACTCAACTTGATTCTATCGAATCCTGGTGCGTGCGTGCATCTTGTTACGTCATCACAAACGTGCACGCCGCATGATAGAAAGCAGAACGCGGGTCAATATATTGTGTTTTTTTTATTAATTTGGTGTTATTATGCGCAGCCGAGTGAACAACACAGGTTTACTGTGTGTCGCATTTGGCTTTCTGCTGATTGCAAACGCAGGAGACAGTGGATTTCCAATAATTTGTTGGCCTGAGTCCACGCGCTATGTGTGTGCGAATACACTGCAGACTCACACTCTCGCTCGTATCCAAGGTAAATCATCAACATTATCATCCCTATGTGTTTTATTAACTTAATACATCATAATCAGCTAAAACGCATGCGCAGGTTACTTTACTAAGTGCGCACCCGAGTCCGTGATTCTTTCACAATTACGCGAACCGCGGCTCGGTTCGGGAGCAGCCGAACTCAGAGCACCTCCTCCAGGTAGTCTTGGATTCGGTACCTGAGGCAAAATTACTAAATATGCAGCGCGAATTATATATTTCTAACTCCAAACAATTGGCCACTGAACCATCTGATAAAATCTTCATTTGATTCGATCCGTGAACTTGACACTCAAATGAACCGATCGCATTTTACTGATGCAAAAGACGCGCGCGCGCACACACTGGGAGCGCGGTGTGTCAGTGTGTACCGGTGTTCTGTCAATGTAGCATACTTTGTCAGAATAGCATACCGGAAGTTGAGTTTTAACACGGTGTCTGTCAATTTAGCCTACTTTGTCAAAACAGCATACCAGTGTTTGTGAAGGGTATGCTGTTTTGATAGCCCCCTGGTTTAATAAAAATACAGTTTATAATGGGGTATGCTGTTTTGATAGCCCCATGGTTTAATAAAAAATACAGTTTATAATGGGGTATGCTGTTTTGATAGCCCCACGGTTTAATAAAAATATAATATATAATTAAAATATAATATGCGATATAATACACCAACACTTACCGCTGGTATGCTGAAATGATGGTTTAAATCTAACGCATGCGCAATGCCACAAATTTCACTGCTGCGCATGCGCATTAACCGAAGGTATCCCATTCTGATGGGTATGGTGTTCCGTCAGAACACCGGCTGTGGTAAAGTAATGACTCAGTTACAAGGTGTGTATAATTTAAACTACTTAGTCGACATTAACAGTAGCTGCTGTACGGTTTTCATACTGCTCTCCTTCTAGTCACTTCTGAACGTCTCTTGATAAAGCTCCAGGTGACGGGTTGCCAGATATCACAAAAAGAGCAAAACAAGCCCCTTAAAAACGCAGTATAAGCAGACATGGCAAAACATGTACCGGAGAACACATTTAAACATATTAGTATTGCTAATATTATCCTACCAAATTAAAAGATAGTAACTAATTTATTATGAATAGAATAGTTCAATATAAAATATTTAGATATTATAAACTGATTGATGAGGTAAAGCAATAACATGAGATTGAAAAATTATTCAGCAACACTTTATTTAAAGTTTAATTGCACCTATGAGTTGTATTTAATATCAGTCAGTTGGGGGAAGTTCTTCTAAAAGTTGATGAGTGTGTTTTGTTCACTATATTTAGCTATCAAAATAGTTTACCAAATAAATTATTTGCCAAATAAAAGACAGTCAAACAAGGAGAAGAACTTTTCATTTCTAAAGTATTTGGGTTTATTTAGTATACAAAGCCATTTATGATGATTTTTCGAGAATAACTACATATATAAATAACTATATTGTGAAATATATCGTTACCGTGAAATAAAATTTTGGTCATACCGCCCACCTCTACTGCATGTCATTTGGATCAAATCCTCCAACAACATTTTTAAAAAATAAAACCTGTGTTTTGCTTCAATTTCTGATCCATCTGCTATTACGAAACACAATTTTGACTGTTTATTGCATATTATCTCTTTTAATGTGGAAAAAACGCTAAATAATAATTTTTACTATGTATTGGTATGTAATTTACGGTGGTGTAAGCTGCTGGAAAAAGCTTTAAAATGGACCTTGAAAGTGCTTGAAAAGTGTTTGAATTTGACCTTGGAAAAGGTGTACGAACCCTGTATAAAACATGTACTGTAGACATCAGGGGCTGTTTAAGGTCGACACAGGCCCCTATGCTCAGGGATTTTTAGAACCCCATTAATAATTTTAATTATAGCCATTAATAATTTGTATAATCGTTTATAATAATTGTATGATAGACCTAAATGTTTTTTAAACATTTACAAGGAGTAAGATAAACCCTCTAATCTTTAATTATCCTCACAGCACGTCGGTCATGCGGTGATACACTATAAAATAATTGTGGGGCATATAAATTGTAATATTAATTTAATAATAAAAGTAAACTAATAATAATCATAATAATTTAATACATTAATTGGAAAAGCCAAATCATTGTGACATTGAGGGTGATGTAACAGATTAATCCGTCATGCGCGCTATTCCCTTGTCAGTTACCTCTTATTTTAAAACCTCATTTCAGTAACATTTGCAATACATTGGAGGAAATATTTGCAAAAACAAAACGTTAAACAAAGGCCCCCTGATCATGTGGGCCCCTAGGCTGTAGCCTAGGTTAGCCTATGTGTTAATCCGCCCCTGGTAGTTCGTTGTTTTATATCCGTATCTGAAGTGTCCCGCTCTGTGCAGTGTGCAGTCTCATGTGTCAAAACAAATTCCACGAGGCGTCGCGTATTTATTTTTGTTTTTATTTCGCCTCTTGAGGACGCTCTCGTACTGTGTAATGACAGCCGACCCTTCTTCGCCACTCCAGCAACGGACGCAACCCAGAAAAACTGTCGGTATAAACTTTTGCCGATAACCGATTGTTGATTGTTCCAGCAGTCGGTTATTTGGTGCTGATTAATCGGCAAAACTTATCAATCAGTCGACCTCTACTAGATACCTATTGGATAACTGCAAGACTAGGTCTGCCCAGGTTTATGCAACTTATAACTAATCTCACAAGTGCCCACTGTAACTACTAGAGTCTTACAAGTGCCTACACGACAACATTGTCTGGAACAAAGACGCACTGTCTTGAAGGCTAAAATATCAAAGGTCACATTCTGGATTCTTGTAGTACATACTTGGACACTAAAATGTCTGCTGTACATATCATCTCATTTCAAACATTTAGTCTGTTAGACACATATATGGCTTATTATGGCTGTACTCTATTAACCCCTCTTGTGTTCAATCACAAGTTTTTTTTCTAGTCTTGTCTTCATTACAATGCTGCTGACGTGGTCGAATGTTGGATGCATTCTCTCCGGCCTCTGTCTTCGGTAGGGAAGCTAGCTGGTGCTTCCTCGCACCACTTCTTTCAACTTCTGAACCTCTTCTGTCACATCTTACCAAACTGCCTTGATACCATCAAATCACTCAAACTCTTGCGTCGCCCCCGCTATGTACACAGGGGCTCCCGATGTAAGTTTGTTTACATGGACCATGCTATTCCCACTGTTCTGTCAGACAGACGCTCTGTCGCAGTGAAACGTTGTCATCACAACAAACCTCACGTGCGTGCGTTCTGTCAATCTAAGGTTTCTGGTTTGTGTTGATGTTGCTTCTTCTACACTGCCTGCCTTAGCACTTATTAACAGGCCTGCAGTGTTCATGTTATTGAACACTCGTTCCCTAAACAATAAAGCACTACTCATACATGACATCATTACTGACAGGAAAATGGATTTTCTCTGCTTAACAGAAACCTGGCAAAATCAGCAGGATTTCATGACACTCAACCAAGCCACTGGCTATATGTACATACAGAAGCCTCGCTCTACGGGCCGTGGTGGTGGTCTGGCTGTTATACATCGAGCTGACATCCCAGTGAATGAACTTCCAGTGCCTAACACCACCTCATTTGAGTGTCTTTGTTTCACATTGGCTGGGCCTGCACAGCTCCAGGTGGTCCTTGTTTATCGCCCACCAAAAACCTCCACCATCTTCATGGCCGAGCTATCAGAGCTACTCATTCCCGTCTGCTCCATGTCTCCATCCACACTCCTGCTCGGGGTCTTCAATATGCAGGTGGACTCTAACAGCTCTCCCTTTGTTGCTGAATTCCTGTCACTATTGGACTGCCTCAACATCACTCAGCACGTCAAAGGTCCCACTCACACCAAAGGTCACACACTGGATCTGGTGTGCTCCATTGGTGCCACTCCGTCCCAGCTGCAATGCATTGACCTAGCTATATCTGACCATAGTGCCGTCCTTTTCTATGTTCCAGTCCTTCGGACCAAGTGACACCTCAAACATACCATCACATTCCGGAACATCAAGTCTGTTAATACATCATCCCTAGCCAGCACTGTAGGGACCCACATGGCCTCAGATTTCCCGGACCCCGGGGTGGATGGCTTAGTCGCCCATTATAATACAGCGTTGTCTCTCAGCCTGGACTCTCTTGCTCCCCTCAAGACCTGAAGTCCCCTTCCGGCTGACCTCAAGACCGTGTCTACTATTTTGGTCAAGGCATGCCTCCCTACCCTCTGTCCCATCATGGTGGACCTCATAAACACGTCTCTGGTATCTGGCTTGGTACCCTCTGGCTTCAAAACAGCTACCCTTATCCCTATTCTCAAAAAGCCGAGTTTGGACCCGGAAGACCTCAACAGCTACCGTCCGATCTCCAACCTTCCCTTTTTGAGCAAAATCCTGGAAAGAGCAGTTGCTGCCCAACTTCATCATCACATGAACCCCTTCAATCTGGCTTCAGAGCACATCACAGGACTGAGACTGCCCTGATTAAAATCATCAATGACCTCCTCATCGAGGCTTATTCTGGACATATCAGCATCCTCATTCTCCTAGATCTCTCAGCAGCCTTTGACACAGTTTCCCATGCCACCCTTCCTAACCGTTTATCTGAATGTGTTGGCCTCACCGACTCAACACTCTCCTGGCTCCAGTCATATCTCTCCAATATGGAACAGTTTGTTACTTTTAGAGACTCCAGTGTTAAGGCCCCAGTTAAACAAGGTGTGCCTAAAGGCTCTGTTCTTGGACCGCTCCAGTGGTCTTAGTTTCCACTGTTATGCTGATGACACACAGCTGTAAATCAGCACCAAACCATCCACTCAGCTTCCTCCACCATCACTTGTTGACTGTCTGAATGAAAGAAAAACCTGGATGTCATCTAAACTACTCAAGCTAAACAGCAGCAAAACAGAGCTAATAGTTGTGGCTCCCAAGCCGATGCTCTCGAGGGTAGGTGATTTACTCCTCAAAGTGGATGGTTGCTCCATCTCTCCCCAACCTTGGTGTCATTTTGGACTCCACCCTTTCCTTCCAGTCATATGTCAAACTCATTGCCAAATCTCCCTTCTACCACTTCAAAAACATTTCCAGACTCCGACCATCACTCTCAGACTCTGTGGCAGAGTCACTCATTCACGCCTTCATTACCTCTCGCTTGGACTACTGCAATGGTGTCTTGTATGGGGTACCCAGCAAGGTCCTGGACAGGCTACAATATGTCCAGAACTCGGCTGCCAGGGTTCACACACACACACTAGGTTGTGGCAGCACATCACCCCAATCCTCACTCAGCTTCACTGGCTCTCGGTCAAATCTCGCATCACCTACAAAATCCTCCTCCTCACGTATAAATCTCTCCATGCCACTGCCCCCCAGTACCTACAGTACCTTCTCCATCCCTACATCCCCTCACAGAACCTGCGGTCCATTGACAAGGGCCTGCTCTCTATCCCCCACACCAGACTACAGACTTTTGGGGACAGAGCCTTCAGCATCGCAGCCCCCACCCTCTGGAACTCCATTCCCACAGACATCCAAAAATGCTCCCTCTATGGACACTTTCAAAAACCTTCTATAAACCCACCTCTTTACAAAGGCATTTAACCCGGAATGATTTTTGTTTTATTTGTTTCTTCTGTCTATGCAGCTATGTGTAAAGCGTCCTTGGGACCTACAAGTTATTATTAGTATTATTAGTACTATTAGTATTATTATTGTGTAGTATTTGAAGCAAATAACCAATATTGGCAAAATATTGATACAAGATCACAGGGTTGTACTTCTACATGACTGCAATCTGTTTGAAAGTGAATCATATTTTGATGTTAAGCTCTCTGTGTCTGCAGGATGGCTATTTGGTGTTCCAGTTTCTGAAGTGCCTCCTGGACCCCAGGTAATAATAGCAGTACCCTCCCCAACACTGTCTCTATCCAGCAGTTTTGTTTCATTTTTACATACCTGCTCTCTGTATTGCGTTTAAAAATTTTCAGAGCACTAGGGATGTCAAATAAACTGTATGTGCCCTGCAGTAACAATTCAAAATATAGGATCTGTACATAAGGCCTTGCAGTGTAAAAAATTTAGATTAATAAACCTGGACTACCTATTATCAGACTACACTTTTGCATAAGTAAATGCATTTATTGGTGAACAGCTGCAGTTCTTTTAGCTGGAGTCTCTGTAAAAATTACAGCCATCTCTGTCATCATCTGTCTCCGTCTCAAACATCGTTCCTTCATCTCTTTTCTCAAATGACCTCTGCCACACATCCATTTATCTTGACCTAGTATTTATTTACTTCTTCACCCTTTTTATTGTCCTGGACTCCGTTACGCTCTGCCTCCACATTTTAGCTTGTGTCGCTCTTCTTCTGCCTGTGACAAACAGGACTCAAGGATTAAGATCGGTATCTGTAGTGAGTTTTGTACATGCTACTGTTGACAGCCTGTAGTAAAAAAACAGAGTGGAGGACAAACTGACAGTACAGTAGTCTTTTCACTGCTGAACTGTCATTTAAAGGCAGATAATGATGTATGTATTCTGCTGTGAGATTTTCTGATTGGATGAAAAGTGGAAAAATCGGATTAATACCTTTTAATTTGAAGAGATCATTTCAATCATCAGACTTGTAATTTTCACCTGGTGGACGATAAAATGTAGAAAAATCCCATACTGTACATGGAGACAACAATATTAAAGATATATCCTTACGCACAATATATCAGTACCAAAGCTACCAATATTAGAGAGTTAATTATACATGCTCATGTCCCATATTTTTATAGACCATTTTGCAAAATGTAAACAACACTGGTCCAGAAGCACTTCCTGTTTCAGTTTTTTAACACTACATAAACGTTGGGATAAAATACAACCAACAGAACATATACAATTAAATCAAAAAGTTAAACAAACATCTTTAAGATGTTTTCTTTACATGTGAAATAAAGAAACCAGTTACAAACTGAAACAGGAAGTGTTTCTGGACCAGTGTTGTTTACATCTTGCAAAATGGTCTATATGTAGATTTTTTTCTTTGCTGAATATAATTTTTTTTAAACTGTACAATGCCTACATTTATTTGTAGCATTGTAAGCAATTGAATGTATATTTTTTTTTAAATAACATGTTATTGTAATGTTTGTACTTTATAGATTATAACTGGTTATAACATGAAAACAATGACCAATTGTAACAGTGCATCCCTACCGAGTATGATACTGGAAGAAGGTTTAAGTCAACATGAAATCAAAATTCACCTTTTATATTTTTTAAATGCATGTTATTGATCTTATTGTGAAGGATTCATCCATGGATGTTTAATTTTTAATTAATTTATTTGATTTCAATTTATTTCTATATTTTTTTGTTTATTTCAATTTATTTATTTTCGTAACTCAATCTTCCGGTGAAACAACAGACTTCTCTCTGGTGACAAATGCCAGACTTCTACAATCATTTAGTCCTCTTAAAGTCATCATGAAATCAAAATTGATACCATTTACTTTGTTGGTACTAGTGCTGTCAAATCAATTAATCACATCTAAGTCAAGTCAAGTCACATTTATTTGTATAGTGCTTTTTACAATACAGATTGTTTCAAAGCAGCTTTACAGAGATAACAGGAAAATAATTTCCAGAATAAAATAGCGTCACAGTCCAGCTTAAGTAAGTTCAGTGATGTTTCATTTTTGTTTAAAAAAAATTAAGGTAATTTCTATATAGCTATGAAGTCAATCGTGATGTCATCGTCCAGCTCCGTTCAGTTCTTGTATAATAGTGTCAATGCAGGCAGATCAATATTATTGTTGAATATTAAATTAAATATTAAATTTAATGTCCCCAACTAAGCAAGCCAAGCCAATGGCAACAAAGGTGGAAAAGATGACAGTGGCAAGGGACCAAAACTCCATCAGATGGCAGAATGGAGAAAAAAACCTTGGGAGAAACCAGGCTTAGTCGGGGGGGGCAGTTCTCCTCTGGCCAATGAACGAACAGTGTATGATTATGATTCAGGCAGCATTGTAGGTCAGAAGTCAGATTGGTTTGGAACAATCAGAATATTATCCAGTTAAATCTGGTTGAAGATCAGAGTCACACCGGTATGGAGACAGGTTTGTTGAGGATCAGTGTCGATAGCTGTCGTGACGATGAGGCCTTCACAGGGGAGATTCTAGTTGACTCAATCTCTGCTGACACTTCAGGGGTGCGTTGTGGTCGTGTCTATGTGCAGGTCCTCCATCTGGCCTGGATACGGCCCGGATCCAGCTGACTACATCATGCGTTGTGGTCGTGTCTAGGCGCAGGTCCTCCATCTGATCTGGATACGGCCTGGATCCAGCTGATTACAGTAAACCTCAGAATAAGCTGAAAGACTAACATTAGTGTAGATGCCATTCTTTTAATGATGTAACGAGTACATTGTGTGTTATAGGAAATGTTCCCGGTTCCAGCTAACCTAATTTATGCAGCCTAATAATCATTTAACTGATTTGAATAATAGGAATGTATAATGTTCTATGTGTATGCCAGGTTAAAGAGATGTAGTCTAGATTTAAACTGACAGAGTGTGTCTGCTTCCTGGACAATGTTAGGAAGACTGTTCCAGAGTTTGGTAATTGCTAAATAGGAAAAGGATCTACTGCCAGCAGTTGATTTTGATATTCTAGGTATTATCAACTGGCCAGAGTTTTGAGATCGCAATAGACGTGAGGGACTATAATGCGTTAAGAGCTCGCTCAAGTACTGGGAAGCTAAACCATTTAGTACTAATTTAGTACTAGTAATCAGCAATATTTTAAAATGTGTACAATGTTAAATAGGGAGCCAATGCAGTGTTGACAGAACTAGACTAATATGGTCATACTTCCTGTTTCTAGTAAGAATTCTAGCTGCTGTGTTTTGGAGCAGTTGTAGTTTGTGTATCATGCGTGAAGGGAAACCACCCAGTAGAGCATTACAATAATCTAGCCTTCAGGTCATGGATGCATTAAATAACTGTTCCGCATTTTTCATTGATAGCATATGTCGTAATTTAGATATATTTTTAAGATGGAAGAATGCAGTTTTACAGATGCTAGAAACGTGGCTTTCAAATGAAAGATTGGTATCAAAGAGCACACCCAGGTTCCTAACTGACGACGAAGACTTGACAAAGCAGCCATCAAGTGTTAGACAGTATTTTAAGTTAATACGTGCAGAGGTTTTTAGTACAATCATAAGAAACTCTGTTTTTTCAGAATTAAGTAATTGGAAATTACTAGTCATCCAAATTTTTATATCAGCTATGCATTCTGTTCATTTCTTGAATTGGCAAGTTTCGTCAGGGCGCGATAAGATATAGAGCTGAGTATCATCAGCATAACAGTGAAAACTAATCCCATGCTTCCTGATGATATCATCTACCAAGGGTAGCATGTACAGAGTGAACAGCAACGGTCCTAGCACTGAGCCTTGTGGCACTCCATACTGAACTTGTGATTGATAAGACATATCTTTATTTACGGCTTCAAACTGATAACGGTCAGATAAGTAACATCTAACATAAAAGTCTTTGTTTACATAATAAGTGTGTGTGTGTGTGTGTGTGTATGTATGCACAAACATCCACACACACACACACACACACACTGACACAAGCATATATATATAATAAATATATATAAATTAGTATTTGTATTTGGTCCGCCCAGGTCTGTGTGTGGGAAGCACTGCTTTCATGTGTAGGAAGCACCCAGAACACCATAAAAAACAGCCTCAATTGCATCTAATTTTACCCCTAACACTCTAGCAGCACCACTTGTGGTTTGCACGTTATTTCTGAAAATGTATATGTATGTAGATATGTATCTAGATTTGTATTGGTACACATGCACATTTTCCCCAATTTACAGCTGCTTTAGTTTCAGACACACCCACCAATCAATCAATGCTTGCTCATTTCTACATCACGGCAGACCCTCAGAGCTACAACTCTTTTTTTTTTTTTTTTTTTTTTTTTTTTTTTTTTTTTTGCTGTAGCTGAACCACGGTGACCTTTATAGGACATATTGCACCTCAGGGGCAAAACTCATCTGCGATAAAAATCTGAGTTAACTGTGTCCTCCCTATGTGACTGCTGTCTCCTCTCAGGCCAGGCCTCAAAGCATGTTTCTCCTCATGATCTTACCATCCTTAGAAACCTCTCAATTTGTCACAGAGTCTCATCTTGGACAACAGAGCTGAGTTCATTCAGGGTAGTTTGTATAAATAAAGACCTCCTTACCTGATGTAGACACTCTGAGACTCTCGTAGTGATGAAATCAGTCACAGGAATGATAAGGACACACTACAGACTTGACTATGAAAAAATGTTTAATCTGTGTCAATACCCTCTGGCAGAGGATTTACAACTTTAAATGTAACACTACCAGTATAAGCTGTGGCATTTTTTTTTTACTGAAGTTTTACTTCCTCTAGGCAAGGCGAAATTAGATTGAGATAAAACAAATAGTCTACCAATTGTAATTTGAACTGAAGGAACCATCTATAACATACAGCCTTAGAAATATGACTTCTCAAAAATGGTTAAGTTAAATATAGGGCAATATATGATTGACATTTTAAAATGGTTAAAAAATTATTTAATATTTCATGTCAGTTTTCATAATTGACAATTCTCCTACATGTTTGATATGTATTATTATACATGGAAAAATATATTTTATTGGCCATGTACACTTCATTTATGTTGGCATGCAACAACAACAACAAAAATTGATCAAAATTTGAATTTGATCATTTGAAAAAAAATTGCTTAGTGTTTTTTGTCCTTACAATGAAAGTCAGTGAAATCTAATGTAGTTTTGGACCCCATTACCTTGTATTGTATGGGCACAAACATTTTTGAAAATATCTTCTCTTATATTCCACAGAGCAAAAAAAGTTGTGCATAATTGGAACAACATGAGGATGATTGACCAATTACAGATTTATTTATTTTTTTTTGTGAACTATCTATTTAATCTATACTAAAGATATGTGCTCTATTATTTACAATAAACAAACTGCATTTACCATCACTTTTATAAGAAAACACCTGCCAGAAACATAATGTAATGATTCAGTATACTTTCATAATCCATTATTTTTATTTTCTTTGTGATTTTTACTGCGTCATACACTTCATGCCTTTTTAAGTTTTAAGACAGGACCATAACAGTACAGTACATCTCACATGTGACGAGGATGTGTTCTGTCACATGCCTCATACAGCAGGAGCTGATGGTGGCTTATTGGGCTTTGATTTGAGAGCTTTTCTATGATTGAGCTCTGAGAAAACCCACACTACATGATAACTTGATTGGGAGAGAGAGGGAGAGGGAGGGAGGGAGCAAGAGGGAGATGGTCAAATGACGCATGATTTACTTTTGGGCGTCTTTTCTCTTAACAATGCAAATATCTTTGAGCATCTTCTAATAATGCCACATTTTAAGGTCTGGGTAGATTAGATAGTAAGAAAACAATCAGTTCTCCCAATCAATGTGTTGGATGTGACAGGAATAAAGATTTGAGCAACTTTGACAAGGGCCAAATTGTAATGGCAAGGTGACTGGGTCAGAGAATCGCTGAATCGCTCACAACGTGAGCAGATTTTAAATGTTAAATGCACAATCAACACTTTTTATTTCATAATCAACAACAAAAAATCGTTCTCATTCAGTTCTCTCTCAGTTTTCTCTCTTACTGTGTTCGGTAATTACACTGTTGCAATCAGAAAACTATTGAGGATACTGTAGTCGGTAGTATGTCCTTGGTTTGGTCTGGCTGTTGATCTTGTTCTCGGCACATTTAAGCCAGTAGACTTAAACATCAATAGCCAGAAGTTGGCTTTGAAGGACTGTTGAAGGTTTTTATTAGAGCCGTTGCCTTGAGCAGACTGCTCTTATATACTGTGTGTGCTCACAGCTGTAGTCTGTTGAATCAAATAAATGACCATTTTGCAACATGTGATAATTAAAAATCCCTTTTTTTCTCATAGTGTTTTGTGATGATTGCCTCTAATCTACATTCGTTTCAGGTGAATATATGGGTTTCTCTTTCTGTAACAGCTCCAGAGAGGGTCTGAATCTTCAAACTGTTCTAAGATTGGGCTCAGATCTTCACGAGCTCTTAGTGGATCTACTGTGCCAGTTCAGTCCTCAGCATGTCATCGCCTTCCTTAAGACCTCTCAGGACTACAGACTGGAGGAGGCCATCCAGGTATAAATGCATCAATCTCAGACATACAAATGGACTGTTACAAAGACTAGTGAGCAGCCTAGTAGTCTCCTGCCTTAGTGTAGGCAGCTATCTTTTAAGTCAGCATCCTAAATTTAAAGCAGCTTCATAAGTACAACCCCATTCACAGAAAAGCAGAATCTGTGATTACATTTGTTAAATCTGTTTAAACTTAATTTAACTGACACTGGCCAACTTCATTGTATTTTGTAAACATTAACAAATTAGATTTTGATAGTTGTAACACAAATCTTTTCACAATATTATGTAGGGTAGGTGGCGAAAGACCTAAATTATTTGCAATCTTGCTTTGTGAATTTTTTTTTTTTAATTGTTTGACAATTCTCTCAGGAAATTTGGCACAAAATAGTGAGCCATGACCCATCTTTGCTTGCAATCACAAGACCCTCACCTATTACTAGTTCACCTGCTTATTGTTGACTGTTTCAGAACAGTTTAACTTTCCTCTGTTTCAACTTTGGAGTGTTTTGCAGCCATCAATAGTTTTTAGCATCTAGTTGGCCAGTGAAAATATTCGAAATCTTTTATTTGTACTTTTGTCAGTTAAGTATTGGTGCGATTTATAAATATTAAGAGAATTAACAAATCACTGAATCTTGATTATATTGCATTTAAAGGTAGGGTAGGCGGGATTTTTATTTAAAAAAAAATCCCAAATTTGTTTAAACTGTCTATATATACCAAAAAGAAAGTACAAAATCTACTGTCTGTAGTCCTCTCAGGGCTGCAATAAACACAGCTACTTATTCGGGACGAATGAAATGATTGGCTGGGAGACTGTCACTCTCCCTCGCTACCATGGCTACCACCCCTGCTGCTACAGGAGTTGCCCACACGCGCGCACCCATTTGACTCGAGGAGGGGAAGAGGCACGGAAGCTAGTAAGAATCACAATTATGGCCGAGAATTTAGTAGTCAAAATTCCCAGTACCTGCATATACAGTCAGCGAAGGCAAAAAAAAAAGGAAGACAGTATTTGAAAAGGCTATGGCCAAAAAGTCTTTGGATAAAGCAAGCAATATCGTGGCTTTCCACCGGTGGACAACTGAGGGACATCAAGGGGCTGAAAAGTGACGGCAACAGTGCATTCATCATGGAAGCTCTTAAATGCAAAACACAGTATATGTTATGAATCTTACACGAAATTCACCTTCATCACAGTGTAACTGATGGTAACGGGAAAAACGTGTATCAATGCAACCTGTTTTTAGCTTTGCCTTATGTTACTAGCTCGTTACCGAATCAAACTCTATATATTTTAAACTTTACCAGTATCGATATGCTGGCTTGATAGTGAGTATTAACAGCCATGTTAGTTGTTTATATTCATAATGATAAAGTTAGGTATCTTATCACATGTGATTCTGACATGTCACTACATACACTGCGCTCCTCTCCGCTCGGCGCTGGTAAACGCGTCCTCCAGCTGAGTGCGGTCGGCATGGCGCGTTCATGTGTTTTGGGGGCGTGGCTTTGAAAGGAGCCGAGAAGGGAGTGGGTGGGAGTGAATGGAATGGAATAAGTAGCTGTGTTTATTGCAGCCCTGAGAGGACTACAGACACTCGACAGTTTAAACAAATTTGGGAATTTTAATTTTTTTGAAAAATCCTGCCTACCCTACCTTTAACAAAATGTCCCAACTTTTCTGGAAATTAGGTTGTAGTTATTAGGTAGTATCTGTTCACTGAATGCTGCAGATTTCCAGAGAATTCGAAAGCCCATAATTCTCAAAGCTCTACAAATCCCCTTTACCTTGAATGTTTTCATCCATCCATTTTTCAATCCACTTGTTTATTATATATTTGGGGTAATTTGTTAATGCTTTCAGCTACCAAAAAGTACTTTCACATCAATGTAACATTCTCCACTAAAATATTGGTTCTACAGATAGTGACAGATTTGAAATGCTCTTTATGGGTAGCACTCTATTAATAACCAGACACACACGTGACCCACACAATTAGCAATCCTTGAGTGAAGTGAGACTTTAGAGAGTTAATTCCCAGAATTTTAACTTTATTTATAAATTAAAGACCAAGTTGATAAGCACAAACGATACATAACACACATTCATTGGATAAAAAATAGGTATGGTATTTTTCCATCAATGCTTTTCAGTACTCTCTGCGTCTGTTGGCAGCACTCAGTTATGACTCCAGGGGCAGCTTTGCACATTTTTTGAACGGAGCTAATATGAGGACTCACAAATGTTGTATTTTAGAGAAGCTCACATGAGTTTTGTCAGCACATATTGAAAAGTATATTTTGCATACAGACGCTGACATATTGTGCTTCCTGGCCATTTATTGTATTGTTTTAGACAACCCAATTCACTAAAGGAATTCAAATAATGACTCAAATTCGGCCAGCAAATCTTTGCTGAAAACAATTTGCACACTTCTGAGTACCAGGCTATCGAGGAAGTAGCAGGCTACTGCAATCTGGCATACGTTACTCTGATTGTACTGCACTCCTGTGATCCAGACTCCTGGATTGGCTCATTAAAATCGTGCAAAATACGTTTGACTACTGCAGGAATCTGAATATAGAGTACTGTGCAAAAGTTTAAGATCGGTAAGATTTTTTATGTTTTTAAAAGAAGTCTCTTCTGCTCACCAAGGCTGCAATTATTTGATAAAAAATAAAAAAAAAACCAGTAATATTGTGAAATATTATTACCATTTAAAACAGCTGTTTTCTATGTGAATATACAGTAAAGTGTCATTTATTCCTGTGATCAAAGCTGAATTTACATCATCATTACTCCAGTCTTCAGTGTCACATGATCCTTCAGAAATCATTCTAATATGATAATTTAATGCTCAAAAAACATTAATTATTATTTTCAATGTTGAAAACAGTTGTGTAAAAAAATTTTTTTCAAAATTCTTTGAATAGAAAGTTCAAAAGAACAGCGTTTATTTAAAATAGAATATTTTCTAACATTATAAATGTCTTTACTGTAACTTTTGATTAGTTTAACTCATCCTTGATGAATAAAAGTATTGATTTATTATATTTCTTTCCCCTAAAAATACATTTAAATTCTTACTGACCCCAAACTTTTGAAGGGTAGAGTTTAATGTTACAAAAGCTTTAGATTTCAGATAAATGCTGTTCTTTTTTAGTTTCTATTAATCATAGCATCATGAAATAAAAATGTAAAAAACTGTTTTCAACACTGATAATAATCATAAATGTTTCTTGAGCATCAAATCATCATATTAGAATGATTTTTGAAGGATCATGTGACACTGAAGACTGGAGTAATGATGATGTAAATTCAGCTTTGATCACAGGAATAAATTACACTTCACTATATATTCACATATAAAACCGCTGTTTTAAATTGTAATAATATTTCACAATATTACTGTTTTTTTTTTTTTTTTTTTATCAAATAATTGCAGCCTTGGTGAGCAGAAGAGACTTCTTTTAAAAACATAAAAAATCGTTCTGCTATTTTTGTCCATGCAATAAAGTTCTTTAGTCAAAAAGAGTGAGAGTTTGCAATTTAAGTAGTGTGACGCTAATTGCCAGCAGGCAGATAGTTTGTGAATAAGACACAATCTATAATGAGCCAAATTTACATAAAAAGAAAGCATGTTTACGCTGAAAAATTTGTGAGTGGCTTCAATAATCATGGTTCAGTGTGAGTTTACCGCATTTAGCGACTTTTTAAACTGGATTGCGGGTGATTAGTAAATAAGACCGTTTTTGCACAGAAATACAGACGATTACTGAATTCACCGCTCAAATTACAGGTTTGGCAGGGCAGGTTGGCGATTAGTAGACCACACACTATCTAATCAATCAACATGAAACCACTGATAGAGTGAGTAAAGGTTGCTTGCCAATCTGATGTAATTAGGGTGCCAGCTGACAGGCTGAGGCAGAAAGATGCCTGGAGGAACGAATGAATGAATAATAGAGGGAGGGAAGATATCCGCCGTGCTGAAGCGCTGAGACACAGACAGACAGACAGAGGCAGAAGAGAGAATCAATAGCGTTACAGAGGCTGGGTGGCACCTGCTAAATATTTGAACAGACAGCTTGCACACGCACATACATATAAAGCATCTCTAAAATCCTGCCATCTCGCCTTATACTTGTTTCACTGCTCTTTGTATATGTCTCCATATCTAGACACATCTGCTTGCTACTGTGTTTCTTTCAGTCTGTATTGTCGTTTTTCTCTGTGCACTCTCATACCTGCCCTGTTTCCTTTTTTGTGTTTCTCTGCCTTCTGCATAACCCCCTTTAGGTCCAAAATGTTTTTGAATGTTTCATTGTGGAAATGGTTTTTCAGTAACAAACAGTCTCACCTAAACAAAATTTCTCAATCTGAGTCTGTTCGTCCTGTGTCCTCGGAGTGGATCATTTGTCTTGGTAATCTTGACAATTTGACTGCAACACAATTGACTGTCTTATCTCTGTCCTGTCTAATCACAGATCACAGAGAAACACAAGCTGCATGAGGCCACAGCCTTCCTGCTGGAGAGGAAGGGAGATGTACAGGGAGCTTTTGAAGTGCTGCTACAGGTTTGAGTTCATCACACCACACAAGCCTGCAGCAAACCCCAAAACTGGGCAAGTGGATCCATGTTAGCTTAAAATGCTTATTGGCTGCTTTGAATGGCATTTGCTCTATTGTGACTGAAATACAATAACAAATAAAGTACATTTGAATTTTTAACAACTAGATGTTTTTGTTGTTGTTGTTTTTCACATTTTAATCATAATGGAGCAAATAGCAGTAATTATTTTGTCTGCAAAGCTGCAAACTCTTGTCTTTTCAGTAACATTTTCCAGTTTGAATCCAAAATATATTATTTACGTGATTTAAGACCAGCAATTTAAATAATTGTAATTATTTAATGAACTGCCTGAAGCACAGGCTGTCAGCGCATGCTCAGGGACTCTGCGTCTGACAAATGCACCATATATTTAATCAGGATTACATTGAACAGGTCTTTTACATGTGATGCATTCTTGCATTTAACGCTTAAAGAGATAGTTCATGAAAAAATGTAAATTCTGTCTTCATTTACTCACCCTCATGTCATTCCAACCCCTTAAGACTTTACTTAATGTTCAAAACAGAATATATTTTTAATGAGACCTCCATTTAATATCCAGGTCACCAAAACTTAAAAGATCCAAAAAAGATTATGGTAAATGAATCATAAAACAAATCCATCCAAGTCTTGTGCAGAGAGATATGATTTCTTTATAATATGAATTATGAACAGATTCAATTTATTTACATGTAAAGAATGGGAGGAACATTGCATTCCAGACTAGTGAAAATGCATCTGATTGTTGAAACCACAAATGTAGATTTTACTATTAAAATGTAAAATAAAAAATGTGTGAGAACGTGTTATAGGCTATATGACTTTAAAGCCAGATATAACAGCGCTATTGCAACACAATTTGATCTAGGAATTAGCTGATGATAAATAAAATGCAGCTCATATCTGATGCTTTCGTTGACGTGTGAACTCCGTTAAAGGGTTAGTTCACCCAAAAATGAAATTTCTGTCATTAATTAATTACTCACCCTCATGTTGTTTCAAAACAAGACCTTTGCTCATCTTCGGATCTTTCTGTACCTCCATAGGTTGCAAGGCTATTAGCGCAAACGGCAGCACATTATTTTCAACTTGACCGCAATGTTTTATTCTCCATCATTCAATACATTTTGTCTGTAGTGTACATAAATTAAGCTTTATGGATGGATGAATGGATGGATGGATGGGGGTACTTGTATAACAATTTTATGTTATGTCATCGCAGAAAAAAAAACAGAAAATCAAAATATCTATATTATGATGAAAAGCCCAAGGCTCTATCGCCTATTGCCTCAATGGTGTGCAGTGTCTTTGGGTGGATTGCTGAGGTGGATAGCCAGCAACAGGCATTTTAGGGTTGTTTGTGATTTGCTATTAGTGACTTAGGAGTCCTCTTGACTACCCCTAACTTTCACAGATTTAGGAGCTGTTTTTTGTACTTTTACTCGAGTACAATACAAAAGGTGTACTTAATACTTTCGCTGGAGTAAAATTTTGAATTGAGTATCTGTACTTTTACTCAACTACTTGCTTTGTGTACTTCATCCACCACTGCTTCAGAGTGGTGACCATACACCTTTGCATCGATGGAAACTTGAGTCTAGAGGGTCAGCAGTTTCTGAGAATTACTATCACAGAGAAGTTTGTCTGATCTTGTCACACCAGCGCTGAGGTAAAAAAAAGAAGGAAAAAAAGCGTGTCAGCGGATTTTCTCCGCAATTTAGAGATGTTTGGCATCCCATCACATCCTGGTCAGCATCTGTAAGTGCACTATTATAAGTATCCTGACTAGGCATATCAGAGCATAGTGTGGGAACTGCACTGCCCCGATGTATAAAGTGCTAAAGAGAGTGGTGCAGTCAGCAGATCTTGGACTGTGAACATTAATGACAGGATGTTTACAAATACCTGTAGATGTTTAATGAAGACCAAGTCCTTATTTCTGTTGTATTGCGTAATTTTTTGCTACTGGAAAATGCTACAGTATCAGTGCATCTAATTACAATAAAATACTTTGTAACAGATGTCACCATCATGTAGTCACCAGTCTCAATGTATTCATTGGGAATCACCATAATGTATGACCTTAGACTAATGTCTAAAGTCCCACTTCTTCGCCAACTGCTTTTGAACGCAATGTGTATGTGCATGCACACTCTGCGACGAGTTCTCTCGCTTCGTGGTAATATGTTCACGGGATGAAACAAATTTTGTGCACCGGTGCACTAACATCCTCGCATCCGCTGCCTCTCCACAAACGAAGCGCTTGTTCTCCTTTGTCGCAACTCACACTCATGGTTGGATCATATCGTGGTCTAAACCAATCAGAGACAGAGATGGGGCGGCTCTTTGCCTCTGATTGGCTGTGGTCCAGATATTCCTGTAGGCCTACACTGCTCCGTGCTGTGTGATTGAAATTGCGACCTGAGCACCCGTTTACACTGTCAGTGAAATGTGAACAGGAAAAAACGCATGCATTCAGATATTTCAAGATCGGTTTCAGGCCTCATTCATATGTGGAAATAAATCAGATATAAATCAGATATGTGCCAATGCGACTGTCATGTAAACAGGCAGATAAGATTTTTTGAGGCATTAGGCAACGTCTCCGCAGTTTAATGACGAGAGAAACCCTGACGCGCATCTGCAAAGGGACGGATGGCCCAACGAAACGTTGTGTCGTCGTAGGAGAGTAATGTGGACAAACGTTGACACAACATATCAAAGGTTGGCTTGCTCATCCTAAAATTTCGAACCCACTGCTCCTCGTCAAAGCCCGCCATGATCTCGATCTTGTGCATCTATAGCAAAATTTTATTTATCGTGCCATTTACGGCAAAAATATTGCATGCATATGCTACGCGCTTTATGGCGTGCAATACACACTTTATGGCGTGCAATACGCATGTTTACAGTGCGTATCATATGCACGCAAAAACTATTTTGGCGTCGCTTTTGACATTGCGTCTACATCCAACGCACATGGCACCCTTTAGCGTCAATATGAGACGCAGATATATATGGGCCAGAAGGCGCCTCCTAGCGGTCTAACCCTAACCCTAGCCCAGACCTAAACCTACCCATATCTGTGCGTGTTATATTGACGCTAAAGGGTGCCATGTGCGTTGGATTTAGACGCAATGTCAAAGTGTCAGAATATGACGCCCTAGGATGAGAATGCGTTGAAATGGCACGATAAATAAAATTTGTGCTATAGATACACAATTTCATGTGATCGTGTTGTATGTTCCCACCAGTCCTGAGATCTCTCTTGCTGCGCGTTCGTCCATCTGTGCAAGAACCCCCTTTAAACATGCAAGATGTTTCAGATCTATGTCAAGTGTAAACACATTAATCACATTAATACTTCAGCCAACAGTTCAGGGAAGCACTTTTAAACAGTAGCTATTTCTATTTCTATTTTGAAATGTTTTTTTGCTTAAAATGTTTTAGTTTGGCATAGTTTTAGTTTGACATTGACTTATGTAATGCTAGCCATGGCAGAATCAGCATGCTTTTTTTTAAGCACTGATTTAGATTTAGCAAAAAATCTGGAAGTCTGCCGAATGGATTTTCTCATAAAGTTCATTTAGATGTTGTTTCAGAGAACAGTGTCTTAAATATCCCTGGTGAGACAGAAAGGGCTGGTGAAAATGCGCTATTGATCTGTTGATCTCTGCTTCTCAGACCCTGAAGGGCAAACTGCACAAACTTGCCCTAAAAGGCTCAGAGGCAGACAAGCCCGACGACGAGGAGGAGGAGGAGACAGGCAATGAAGTGCAGAGTCTGTTACAAATAGTGGATGAAGCTCTGCATGACATCATTGCTTTGTGTCAGAGGAGCTCGCACGGTCTCAACCAGCAGCAGAGAGAGGTGTGTGTGCAGTCCCAACAACCTGAGTTGTGTTTTTCATGAACAGGATGTATTGATCTTCTTATTCACATTTCACGGTTTTACATGTCTCTCTCTTGCTTTGTGCATGTACATTAATCTCCTATCACTCTCAGGCTCTGTGGTTTCCTCTCCTCGAGGCGATGATGTCACCACAGAAACTACTCAAAGGTGCTGAAGCCAAACACACATCAGACGGTGAGCCACAAACACACAAGCACCAGTTTTGAGTTTATCTTCTACAGCAGGGGTCCCCAAACTACGGCCCGCGGGCCGAGTACGGCCCGCCCCCACATTTGAACCGGCCCTCTGAACAAAAATTTCATTTTAAATATATGTTTTAATCATATCATATCTGTATTTGATAATACATATTTATGGCGGCAAATCAATATCAATAAGAACCGAGCGCACAACTGATGCTGGCGCGCGCGGTAAATGACTTTCACGAGAGTATAACAGATCTACACGCGAGGAAACGGGAACTCGCAAGCTCATTCTGCGCGCGCTCATGACATCTCTGCACGCAATACAAGCCCTCGCGCATGATCATTCCAGTCAGTGGAAGCGCTGCAAATGCTGAAGGCGGAGTTTGACGTGCGCTTCCGTGAGCTACATGTCCGCGCTAAAGAAATCCGCCTTTTTCAGAACCCCTTTGCTGCTGACATTGACGAAGCCCTGCCTTCTTACAGTTTGAGTTGGCTGAGTTACAGAACTGCGATGTTCTTAAAGACGCGTTTAAGCCCAACAGTCTCATTGAATTCTATACTGCCCTCCCTAACGAGGCCTACCCAAACATCAAAAGGAATGCAATGAAGATGTCCACACTTTTTGGCAGCACGTATATCTGTGAGCAAACATTTCACGTATGAAACTGATGAAAAATCCGATGAGATCAAGACTCACTGATGAACATCTGCATCAGTCTTTGAGACTGGCTGACCAGCCAGAAACAAGCCCATAGTTCACACTTATTAGCCTAATACGCATACGTAAGTAAATGTTTTGATTTCAAAAGCAATGAAAAAATGTCATTACAATAGTAATAATGCTCTTTTATTAGGCTATATATCACTTGATATGTACAGTGCATAAATAATTAATTAATCTGGCATTAGGAGGCATAATACTGTAAATAAAATCATACTAAAACCTCCACAATAATAAATCACTCCGGCCCATGTCATTTTCTGTTAGACTACGGCCCTCCATTATAGAAAATAAAAATGATGTGGCCCTCACAGAAAAAAGTTTGTGGACCCCTGTTCTACAGTATAGCAGTGGTCCTCAACCTCTGTAACTCCAATGCCCCAAAGAATTTTTAAGTATTTCTTGCTTCTGATGCTCTTTTAAAAAAAAAATTATAATAGAAACTATAGTTGTCTATAGATTAAATACGATTTATGCGGCCAGCCTTCAAGTTGAGTCGGATATATTGCTTTTACAATTTCCAAGCACATAAAATACCAGGTGAATACATATTTACATATTTACAAGTAAAAAATTCCAAATCCTAGATGCATTAATAAGTGATAAAAAAAGAAAATACAAGTTATATGGGTTAATATATATATATATATATATATATGGGGTGAAAATGGCTGTTGTTTGTTTCTTTCCTCAGCGCTAAAAGAGCTCACTATGAAAGTCTTAAACAGCATGTCCAGTTTTATTGCCCCACCTGCCATCATTCAGCGCATCCTACAGGTAAGCAGATACTTTTTAACAGCTTCTACAGCTAGTTTTACAACTGGGCTGTTTAATGTGTGCCTGTTACTAAATGGCAGCCATTGTGTGCGCATTCAAGCATGTATGAGATGTACGCTGTACGATGTCAAGCATGTACGCTGTGTTCCAGCAGTTGTGGCATGTATGAGATTGAGATATTATTGTTCTGTTGGGTATGTGGGATTTGTTTGGAAAGACTTGAAACCTTCTGACTTGAAAACAATAGGATTGCAGGCTCAAGCTTAAAATCCCATGGTTCTTATTTGTGCAAAAATTGTTGACATACTCACATAGACATTTGCACAGATTCTGCATTCAACTGCTCCAGATATATCAACAGATCAGCCATCTTGGAATTGTTAACGTTTCAGGGTTGTGGTTTAGAAAATGTAGTTTGTGCAGTTGCTATAATTGCATTATATTAAGTCTATTATAAATGGATTTATATACTTCAATTGTTGGTGTTTCGCTGTTATATTCTAATTCTAATTCAGATTATCTGAATCAGATTATCAAATTAAAATTACTTTTAGTTCAACATTTATAAGGATAATGCATCATTTCACTTTTATTATTATTACACTTATATATAATTGTGTGAATAAACAAATATATTTTTGGATCGCTAGGTTCATTTATTCATTTATTTAGTCTGTTTTGGTTAAAAGCACATTTTACTAATATTCGGTTTCATTTTGAATTGTTCAACTTGTTCAAAAAGAATTAAGGGACTTTTACTGGATGTTCAGATTCAGATCTATTCAATATGGAGGACATGCTAAATGATTCACGGTAAATAGGAACAATTACAGTAGCATCTACAGATGCAGCTTTTAAAATGTGAGCTTTTGTCATGCACTTTCACACAATCCGCTCTTGATCCTTATATTTAGATAGATACTGCTGAAGCTGAACAGCAAATTTGCTTTCCAATGGCTCTTCCAGCTCAGAGCCTTGTGTTGCTGTTTCAAACACACACTCACACACACACACACATTTTTCTTTCCATGAAATCGATGCCACAGCTCAAGAATAGGTTGAGGCTTTGGGCAGTGGAAGACCTTTATCTGTTTTCATCTGCACATATTCAGTCCTGTCAGCTTTCCACCATCGATCTTCTGGTCTCCCCACTCCTTATCAGTGCTATTACACCAGCACTCTGCTGTTCTGCTTCAAACTGCTGTCTTTAGAACTTCTGGGATTTCTTTTGAAGCCGTGCTGCTGCTTCTTCTTATTATTATTTGTATTTATTATTTTGTGGTTTGCAAAGATACTGTTCAGTTCAAAGTTTTGGGATCAGTAAGGATTTTTGGTAACACTTGATAATAGTTTGTAACACTTGATAAACAGTAAGAAGAAAGCACTTACAATTCATTCTCAAACTATTAACTATTGCGTGATATACAAATAGTGAGATCTTCATTCATTTTCCACCTTAAAGCTACAGTCCGTAGCTTTTCCTCTTGGTCACCATCTCTGTTCGAAATCTGCAATTGCAGTTATTCGCGGAATTATCATCTTTACGTGGGTTGTAAATCGGCATGAAACAGCGTGGATGAACACAATGTTTTGAGGCGAGTGCTGCTGTCAATCACCGCGCTGTGTGGATACAGTCATTCAGAATCACAGATTCACTTTTTGAAAGTTTGACCAACATAAGAATTTTCACCGGAAAATGTCTTCTGAACAAGTAAGTAACATCCATTTTTGTTCTGATCAACTAAGGGGGAAAAAGCATTCAACATGATAAGCGATCGTTAGATTTAATCAACGCGATTTACAGCAACCGAGCAAATTATACTTTGTTCTCAAATTGTTCATGTTAACAACATCAGTATTGCGTGAATAACCTTAAATTTAATGTGTTTTATGGTTACCTGTGTAGCGTTTATACGCCCGTATAAATATAACTAATTATTATTCATAACGGATTATGATCAATAATTAATAATTTAATTATTTTCAGAATTTACTGTAGCAGAATCAATAGTATGATCATTTTATCAGTTCATCCAATGAACGGAAAGCATAAACAATGATTAATTCTAGGAAATATAATATCTTCCTGGCCAAGAAAGACTAATTCCCAGCTAACAGCTAAATTAAGAAATAAATCAAGGGTAAAAGCATAGGTAACTTAGATCAAAGTTCAAGACAATAAATCTGTAAGCACATAACACAAGACAATTATCTTTAAAATATAAACAAGACTTTATTGATTATTCTAAAACATGAAACTAATATCTAACAAACACACGCACACACACATTCATACCAGTTGCAGAAAGAAAGAGAGTGAGCGAAGGAAATGAGTTTTAAGAGTGAGATGATGAAATCTCAAGATCCTATGCACTTATAAGACATGACCTGAACGAACCATCAATCATTAATTTAACCCTTCTATCGTTTCTTAGGCGGGTTATTCAATTTTATATCAACTATACACCAGTTCAGTTAAGAGTCTGGAGGTACTTGCTTGTCTGTGCTTTGGGGATGTCCTTTTCATCATAAAGGGGGTTTCCCGGGTCCGGCTGGCGGTCTCCTGTGCCTGGATCTTGGGCGGCCAGTCACGTGGTGTGTTGGCGCGGATGAATGAAAGTCTTTGTTTGAAGCTGGCTTTGCAGTTGAAACGTTAAGACGAAACTTTGCAGCAAACTTAACTTAGAACCGAGACTCACAACGGAAAATAAAGGAAAACTTAGGAAAGAAAGAAAATTGAGACGAGAGTAGATGATGATGGCTTGAATGAAGCTGTTGAACCCGTTCTTCTGATCTTAAATTGGGTTCTTTTGTCTCTACGCGTCTACATAGTTACTATAACCATCGTCTGCTGTCTCCCCCCGACATGTGGTTCTGCCGAGACCTTTTCCGAGAGAGACCCCGCCCGACTTCTGTGTTCGGGTCTAAGATTTTAAACTCAAGTGTTTTGTCCCGCCTCCTGGAGGAATTTGGACAATAAGATACTTGTAAGGTTATTTGAGAAAGGGGTATTTTCCATCATCCCCCTCTCATCGTAAATCATGTGTTATCTGTGGTCTGCTTACTCATCAGCTCGAACAGAGGATTCAGTTTAGACATAATTTCCATTTTAAGAACATAAAAATTTTTACACAGATTTCAATCAAGCCATCGTCTGAATTTAGAACATGTTATCGCATTAATAGGAGACACGATGCATTTTCATTCACCCAGGTAATAGTTACAACAATTACATGACTTATATGGCATCTAAGCGTATTAGACACACACATATATTGTAGAAACAACATAGAAATATGGTTGAACGATATTTGATTATATCAAGTCCATCAAGAATTGTTTTGGGTTGAGTTTTATGGATTTTGATATGTAAAGTCTCTTGTCTCTGTGGTTTTTAAGAGGTCTCAACACTGAGGTCATTCAACGGTCTTCAAGAAGGGGGAAGTCTGTTTTACATCTCTGTCATGGGATCAAATGATCTCTGGCGTTATCTTGGTGCTATCCCGTGACATCTCTGAACCAATCAGTCTTTTCACAATTACCAAACGTTGACAAAGTATTTTCCTGGTTGCAGACTCTCTGGAGCCTGTGGGTGATTTATGGCTCTGGGTTTGGTGATTTGAGTCTGGAATGTGAAGACTCTGTGTGGGATTATGCTTGAATGAATCACATGGAAGATTCAGTTGTGTTTGGGTCCATTCTCGTTGTCGCTACACCTGTGTAGTTCAGAATTCATATTCTCCATAATAGAAAAACGAGAAAGGCACAACAAAGGAAACTCCATAACTGTGTGAATTAAGAAAACGTGTTACACGATTGAAGTATTGAAATGTCTTACTTGTTAAGCAGAAAAAAGCCGTCTCTTCTTCCGTTTTGAACCCCTTCAAAACACGCAGGTCACACACCTTTCAAAAGTCCCGCTGATGTTTATCCTTGTGTTCGCATGAGACGGTTTCTTTCTCTTTCTCTAGCCACCTTAAATCCGAAGTACAGTATGAAGTCTTTTGGGTTTTATGGTGAATCTCCAGTTGACACTGATGATTGTTCTTTGGATCTTTCTGGATCGCCATAAGTTTAATTATGTAAAGTGCTGCGAGAAAAGCCTATCTCAACATCTCCTCACGCGCAGTACAGCCGGCTAGCCGAAACTCCTCCTTTATGTGTACGGATGTGACGTAATTACGCAAAGACATGCTTGAATTTCCCGTGGAAACCCACCAGTACCACTGAAATTAAAATCATTATTACAAGCTAACCATTTTGAATCTAGCTACGGCAAGCAGATAGTTTTGACCACTGGCAGAATGTTTTTTTTTTATTATTATTTTGGATTATTTTTAACTTAAAAAAAGTTGCGGACAGCAGCTTTAATTGACAAATTATTTTTGTTTAATTAACTCATACATAGTGTTAGATAATTTTTTTTAACCACACCTGATTTAGGTGATAACTGATGTAACATTTTAAGCCGTTAATAAAGGATTTGTTAATAGGATTAAACTCTAGATTAGATCATGTTAAATACTAAATTGCCAACAATTAAGTGTTTTAACCCTTAAATGCATGAATGTTTCAACAGTCGTTATTACATATTCGGGTCTTTTGCAACCCGGATCTATATTGAACACGGATGGCTCTCTAATTGCCGCTATAGTATAAAACTCTCTTGATTTTTAACAACAAAATATAAAATAAAGCATATTTCATTACTTTTTTTAACTTGGAAGAGTTCAATTTAAGCAATTAAGGTTTTTTATCTTCATCGCTGTCATCGTCCGAGCTAATTTCCCCAGTACATTTAAATTCTGACTCAAATTCTCAATCTCAACCATGTTCTCTACTATCATTTTCAGTATCTTTAAAATTAATATTTTAATCGCTGACAGGTTCTTTACCAGATTTACCATCAAGTGACAGTGACACTAATCGCTAAGACATTTGAAGTGTTGCTGATGATTCTTGTGTATTTATTTGTTTTATGGCTGCGGTAATTATGAGTGAAACATAACATCATCATTGTTTGTCAGACATCGCCAGCTTGAGGGTTAATGTAGAATTGCTCTTAATGAGTCATCAGAGATTTAACCTGTTAACCAGCAGGAGGATGCTGGTGCAATGAAGTGTTCTTTGTTTACACTAGTTAAGTTATTCTTAGTTTTAATGTAAAAATGTAATCAACCTGATAATCTATACATCATTAACCCTCTGGGGTCTGAGGTGTTTTCTGTGCACTAGAGGTGTTTTGACATGCCCTGACATTTGTGCTTATTTCTGTTACTTGTAACATTTTCATGGCTAAAGTCTGATTACACTATTTATTCAGCACAAACTCTGCTACAATATAATGTGAGCAGCATGTATGTAAAAGTTTGTAGTTTTCAGGAAATTGTTTATACGTGGTTTGTAAAAAAAAAATTAAAAAAAATGGGTCACTGAAATAAGGCCATAAAACCCAATCTGACTATTTGTTCACAAGACTTTTGAATTTTTGCTTCAAAATGATGTGAAAAACATCATTCACATAAACAATATTTTAATTTAAAATTTGTAAGACACGTTTTGTGTCAGGAAGGCTTATGCAGGGAGGGCGTGAACGATCATGAATAT
This sequence comes from Semotilus atromaculatus, assembly GCA_031834385.1. Lineage (NCBI taxonomy): Eukaryota > Metazoa > Chordata > Actinopteri > Cypriniformes > Leuciscidae > Semotilus > Semotilus atromaculatus. The sequence goes on along the minus strand of JAULUF010000038.1, from coordinate 18,140,871 downwards.
TGATGTGTTTCATACCTGGAAGACAAAGACCCATAATGGCCCTATCAGCTGAATGAGACTGTGAGGGGATTAGAACAAAGAATGTAAGGAGAATAAAATAATGGCTTTTTGATTGTTTGGATATTATTTACAACACAACACAATCCAAATATATATAATGAAGGACAAAAAGACACATTATTGAGCACACTGATTTAAACAGAGACATGAACAGTCACACACCTTTGTGCCATTCCTGAAAACAGTTCCTGTTCAACATACCTGTCATTTCCAAGGTGTTTCTTTTTCATTTTACTATGTTCATGTAGACGCTTGCTGATGTTGGTACTGCGCTCTCATAGAAAAACAGTTTGAAGAGACGTAAATGTCAGCAGGACGGATCAGTGGCATCTGGTCCCTCTAAAAAACCAACAGGCTGCGTAGTGTGTGGGTGTGGTCACATTAGAGATAATGAGCTAGACTTGAGAAACTGAAGCTCGTTTAGGTTTCACACAGATTACATAAACAGAGAATATTTGTTTTTGATATAAATTATTTAATTTAAAAGTAGACAAGTCAGGCTTTCTAAAGACATATCTCTCATGTCTGTATTAGCTGAGTTACAGGTCATTTTCAGATGCGTTTCAGAATGGACTTCACTGAGAGAGAGAGACACGGCAGAAAGCGTCCAGTTTATAAACTCTGAATTAACTATATTTGCAAATGATTTACTAGTTATTTATTACTGTTTATCAAGTCACCTTTATTTAGTGTATCTGGAATGTATTCACAGCGTTTCACTTTTTCCACATTTTGTGGTCTTGTTCCAAAATGGATTCAATTAATTATTTTCCTCAAAATTCTACAAACAAAACCCCATAATGACAATGTGAAAGAAGTTTGTTTGAAATCTTTGCTAATTTATTCAAATAAATATTAAATAATATATAAAAAAAATATATAAAAAAAATCACATGTACAAAAGTATTTACATACTTTGTTGAAGCACCTTTGGCACCAATTACAGCCTCAAGTCTTTTTGAGTATTATGCTACAAACTTGGCACACCTATTTTTTTGGGCAGTTTCTCCCATTCTTCTTTTGCAGAACCTCTTAAGCTCCATCAGGTTGTATGGGGAGCGTCGATGCACAGCCATTTTCAGATCTCTCCAGATATGTTCAATCGGGTTCAAGTCTGGGCTCTGGCTGGGCCACTCAAGGACATTCACAGAGTTGTCCCATAGCCTTTGTTATCTTGGCTGTGTGCTTAGGGTCGTTGTCCTGTTGGAAGATCGCACCGTCGCACCAGTCTGAGGTCCCCAGAGCGATCTGGAGCAAAGTTTCATCAAGGATGTTCCGTACATTGCTGCATTCATCTTTCTCTCGATCCTGACTAGTCTCCCAGTTCCTGCTGCTGAAAAACATCCCCATAACATGATGCTGCCACCACCGTGCTTCATTGTAGGGATGGTATTGGCCAGGTGATGAGTGGTGCCTGGTTTCCTCCAGACATGACGCTTGCCATTCAGCCCAAAGATTTGAATCTTTGTTTCATCAGACCAGAGAATTTTGTTTCTCAGGGTCTGTGAGTCCTTCAGGTGCCTTTTGGCAAACTCCAGGTCATGTACATTTTACTGAGGAGTGGCTTCCGTCTGGCCACTCTACCATACAGGCCTGATTGGTGGAGTGCTGCAGAGATGGTTGTTCTTCTGGAAGGTTCTCTCTCCACAGAGAATCGCTGGAGCTCTGTCAGAGTGACCATCGTGTTCTTGGTCACCTCCCTGACTAAGGCCTTTCTCCCCCGATCGCCGATAGTTTGGCCGGGCGACCCATACTGCAAATTAAGTTGAACTCTTTCCTCCTGCACTGCTTTCTTTGCCACCTCATCTGCCGCCTCATTACTCTCCACACCCATGTGCGGCGGAACCCACAAAAACCCCACTTCATACCCTGCTTTGGGAATTCTATACAACACTTGTAAAATTTCCACAAGTAAGTCAGGTCTGGACTTAGTTTTGATATCTTTAATTGTAATTAGGGTTGTGGCTGAATCACTACATATGACTGAATATTCCTGTTTATTATCTTCTACCCACCTTACTGCCCATTGAACTGCTTCTGACATGCACTGTTAACTGTGGGACCTTATATAGACAGGTGTGTGATTTTTCCAAATCATGTCCAATCAACTGAATTTACCACAGGTGGACTCCAATCAAGTTGTAGAAATATCTCAATGATGATCAGTGGAAACACCTGAGCTCAATTTTGAGGGTCATGGCAAAGGCTGTGAATACTTATGTACATGTGATGTATATTTTTAATACATTTGCAAAGATTTCAAACAAACTTCTTTCATGTTGCCATTATGGGGTATTGTTTGTAGAATTTTGAGGAAAATAATGAATTGAATCAATTTTGGAATAATACTGGAACATAACAAAATGTGGAAAAAGTGAAGACGTGAATACTTTCCGGATACATTTAGTGCTTTATAGAATACAAATGTTTTAATTTGTTTTAAAGCAGCTTTACAGTGATAACAGGAAAATGATTCAGCTGTATACAGCAGCTGTAAAAGAAAATAGTGTCATTGTTCAGATGAAGTCAGTTCAGTGTTGATTCATTTCCGTTGTAAAGATCATTGATTATTAAATTAGTTTAATTCGGCTATAAGGCAGGTCTGCAGAAAACACAGTGATGTCATTGTCCTGCTCTTTTCAGTTCTCATTCAATAGTGTCAGTGCAGTCAAATCAATATTGTTGAATAACTGCATACTTATTATAAAATGTTAGGATGCATTAAATTGACCAAAGTAAAGTATGCAAATAAAATGTAATTAGATTTAGATTCAGTTTCAAATAAATGTTGTTCTTTTGAGGTTTCTATTCATCAAATAATCCTCAAAATGTGTCATGGTTTCCACAAAAAATCTTAGACGGCACAAAATTGATAATAATAAACAGTATTTTTGGAGCACCAAATCAGCTTATTCGATTGATTTTTTTAATTATATAAGACTGAAGACTCTAGTAATGGCTGCAGAAAAATTCCCATCATTACATGAAAAAATATATATTTTAAAATAAATTAAAGTAGAAATGTTAATTTAAATTGTATTAATATTGAATGTATTACTGTTTTGTTCAAATAAATTCATTCTTGATTAACACTTAAATGAACACTTAACACTTAAACACTTACTCACCCTCATGTTGTTCCAAACCCATAAGACCTTCGTTCATCTTCGGAACACAAATGAAGAGCACAAATTTAGTCTTTTTGGCACACAAAAAGTATTCTCGACGATTCGTAAAATTAAGGTTGAACTACTGTAGTCACATGGACTATTTTAACAATTTCTTTCCTACTTTTCTGGACCTTCAAAGTGTTAATTAAATAGCTGTCAATGGAATGTCAATTATGTTCCGAAGATGAACGATGGTCTTACGAATTTGGAACGACATGAGGGTGAGTAATTAATGACAGAATTTTCATTTTTGGGTGAACTAACCCTTTAAGACCCTAAACTTTTGAATGGTACTGTACATCACAGATAAACACACATTAACTGAAATAAATATTTTCTGTCACTACAGTTTTTTTGTTATTATACAGGACATTTTCATGTTCATTTTGATTCAGGGATAGTCTCTTTTTGTGGCTCATGTTGATTCATTAATCTCCCTGCCCTCAGCATCTATCTGAGAAGCTCTGGTTCAGCCCGGCTGCTGATGGTGACATTTGATGGCATTTGCTCACAGTGTGTAATCATTAGTACGCTGCTGTGAATGCAAATGCAATTCTGACAGGGAACGGGAAATGTTATAAGGAACCCTATAAAGTTATACTAACAGATGATCGCAATCAATATATTACATAATCAACAGGTGTCTTGAATGTGCACTTACATCTGGGCACATGCAGCTGTATGCACTGTGCATGCTGTGAACGCTTGCTTATTGATATAGCATTGTTTTCGTTATTATGTAGTTCATGGCGTACATTTGATTTCCAATTTGTTTGCACTCCACAACAGAAATACAAGAAAGGGGGTGGTGGTGGTCTATATAGGACACGTGTGACATGTCACAGTTCCAGTCTGGTCAAAGCTGATCATCAGCTAATCTAGGCTGGTTTAAGTTGTTAACTACACTCAAATTTCAACAATGATGTACTCAAATTTTTTCTTGAAACATTTTTTACACTTAGAAATGAGTACATTTTAATGCAGTGAAATCAATTAAATATACCTTATGAATTATGTAAATGTAAGTAAAAACATTAGTTCAGCAATTTAGAAACGCCATTAATGATGTCAAGCAGGAGGTGGAATAAAAACTTCTGAGATTAAATTAAAGTCCACATGAAATCAAAATAGACCATATTTACTTTGTTAGCACACAATACTATTGTCCGTTATTCTGTTTGGTTTCATTTTCATGGACTTTTATTGTGTTCTAGTTGTCCTTTTTTCCCTAATTTCCCACCACTATTCTGTTTTCATGGAGATTAATTTAACGAGCACAGCCTGCCTGCATTTCCATTGTGTATTTAAGGCCCTCAGTTTGTTTCACTCATTGTCCGGTATTGTTTGGGTCTAACAAGCCGTTTCATTTCTTTGTGCTATATCCAAGTTTAATGAATACATTACAATTTGATCTTTTGATCCTTCTTCATCATCATTCGAGCTAAAATGTTACAGAATACCAGACCTATAAAGAAATAGGGAGATTGCAGCAATAAATGTTGCCCAAGTGAGAGGACGAGAAAGGGTCGTTTTGCTGCAGTAATAAGCAGCAAAAAATGGTTTCAACTGGGATGATGATAACTGTTTCTGAAGGATTTTGTACCACTGAAGACTGGAGTAATGGCTGCTGAAAATTCAAAACATTTTGTCACAGGAATAAGGTACATTTTAAAATATAAAGTTTATATACTTTTTTTTCAGTGAAGATCATGTTTAGGATAAAGTTTGAAACATGTCATATGCGAAGAGAATGTTTATTATTATGTGTAACTTCTAGTGTTGTCAAAATTAACACGTTAACGCATGCAATTATTTTTTTGAACTCGTTACAAATATTTTAATTAATTAATGCAGCATCCGTTTTTTTCTGTCATCCTTTGGCTGGAATAATGTACATGCAGCCGTTTGTTATCTCAATAACAGGGTGATTAGGCTGAAAGGGTTTATTCTGAGATAACATCCGGCTGGATGTACATTATCCGACTTATGACACGGCTACTTGCCACATATGTAAATAATTAGACACGAAATATTTATCTGAGTCGAAATATTTTATTAGGTCCTTAAACGGAAGGCCTCCGCGGAGAGAGCAGTTGCTAGCGCGGCAAGTTCAAAATAGAACTACATTTAAGGGATACGGTAAAGTCTTACCACTTATTACACAGAATTTCACAACATAAAAAATTATGGGGATAAAATATATTGATTTGATATGAAACTGTTTTAAAATCGTGTATATTTTATTATCCAACAGTGTACAAAACAATAGTTGCAAAATGGCAGCAGCTTGGTTTGTATGAAACCAGAGAGAGCGAGTCCACGATACTGGATCTCATAATTAAATAACTGTACACAAAATATTGATTTGACTGAGTTGTAATATTTTTGTGGCGAGCAGGACGAGGCCGAGGGACATGAGAGAACGGCGCGAGGTCGTTGGCGTGAGTGATAATGAATGACACCTGTGCAGTGTTAGGCAAGTTACTTTAAAAAAGTAATTAGTTATAGTTACTAGTTACTTCTGACAAAAAGTAACTGAGTTAGTAACTGAGTTACATTATTACAAAAGTAACTAATTACCTGGGAAAGTAACTATTGCGTTCCTTTAAAAAAAATAGAAAAAATAGAAAAAAATATTATTATAAAACATTGTACACTAATCTACACTATTTTAATGTTGCTGTGGGACAATGTGAGATACACCTATTAAGTTCGATATTAAAATAGTATCATTACTATAGTGGAACAACTAAACACAATAGAGATGGTTTAGAACTTTTAATATTATTGCACACCACAACTGGCCAACAAATAAGTCTAAAAATAAATTATGCTTCTTAAGAAATTTACCAAAAAAATAAAATAAATAGTAATAAAAAATATACATACACATAAACTCTTTGTAGTGCAAATTAAAATTATAAAACTCACACACCTTTACAACTGGAGGACATACTGTATAGCCTATTGAAGTATTTTCTTCCTCACAAAAGTAAAGAGTTTAAAAAAAAGTGCTCTCAATATAATATTGAACAATGTACCAACATAAATAATAATAATAAAATATAATATTTTGGGGTTTTATTTTTATAACCTACAGAGAACGTCATCATTAGAAGTTGTTTAAGCCAAATTCTAGTCGTGTCTGCCGCACGTGTTCACAACCGGTCAAACAAAGATGTTTTCTGGGAGCGTTCCCTGCAGGTTATTCTTGTGTTTTATTTTATAACCATGCAAACAAATTAAAACGTTGCAGATGACCAATATGCTACAGAGATTATTCTAATGCTGAAATGTGTAGCCTACTTTATTTATAAACAATTAAGCTCAGACACACCCGGTCTCTCTCGCGCACTATCGAGCGCGCTCTCGGACACGGTCTCTCTCGCGCACTATCAAGCGCGCTCGCTTTAGTCCAGTCCGGCGCCTCATAAACACACGCACACCACCAGAGAAAAAACGTTGCAGGTCCAATGGCGGAGAGAGAGCCTACTCGGATGAAAACCGCTTCAGTGATCTCAATTATAGTAACGGCATATTTTATTGTCAGTAACGGTAACGGCGTTGTAACGGAGGAAACAGTAATTAGTTTGATTACTCGATACTGAAAAAAATAACGCCGTTAGTAACGCCGTTTATTTATAACGCCGTTATTCCCATCACCTGCACCTGTGAGACGCACCGGTCTCGCATCTCTCACAGAGGAGCGGAAGCATAAAAGGAGGAGCGACGACGGTGAAGATCGAGAGAGGAACAGGCCTGATTTTATGTTGTGTTTTGTTTCTGTTTTGTGTAGCCAGCAGTCGTCTGCGAGGGGCTGCTGGCGGATACTTTTCTTTTTGTATTTTTTTTTTATTTATTAATAAAAGTGTTGAATGTTCGCCGGAACCGGCGCTCCTCCTTTTATGCTTCCACTCCTCCGTGAGAGATGCGAGACCGGTGCGTCTCACAGGTGTCGTTCATTATCACTCACGCCACCGGCCTCGTTCTCTCACGTCCCTCAGCCGCGTCCTGCTCGCCACAATTTTATTAGCTCTTATTTATTAAAACTTCCAAAAAGAAAAAAACGTTCCTAGCAAGAGTATAGCGCTGCTGACTTCAGTTACCCAAATGAGCCTGTGTTATATGTTTTCAGTGGTTGTTTTTGAAGAATAACATACTGCTGGATAGTGCGATTGACAAATCAGAATCAAGTATTCCACAGATCTGTGTATAAGTAAGGTATAATGTACATCCAGCCTGTTGTTATCGCAAAATAAACCCCGACAGGGTGATCAGTCACGTTGGGGTCTTACATCAGCCTGAAGGGGTTTATTCTGCGATAACAACCGGCTGGATGTACATTATCCCGCTTATTACACGGCTACTTGCCACATAAGTAAATAATTAGACATGAAATATTATTATGAGTCAAAAATGTAAAAGAAGAGCTATTTTATTAGCTCTTTAAACGCAAAGCTTCTGTTTCTGAGAGCATTTGTTAGCAAGCGCTGACTTCAGTAACCCAGATAAGCCTGTGTTAGCCCGATTGTTTTTTAACACATGGTACACTTTTTTATGCACTGTCTATGCAGAGTAATATTGCACTAGATTTAACTATAAAAATAGTGTATATATAACTATAAATAGTAGCTCATAGTACCATATACCGATTAGAGGGATGCACCATATATGCAGGTGGTAGCTCCATAGCAAGGCATGAACTCGTGAAGATTGGTCTCAATCGGTCACATTCTCTCCTCCCTTTCTGTATACAGTTTATTCCAGTTAATATAATTTATTCATCATGCTGATAAGATTATGTGTAGTCTTCATCCTTATCTTATGTGTAAAAAGCATTAATATAATTCATAAATGGTTCTTAGGTTGTTTTATCGGTGTAGCCAGAGTATGATGTTTCCCCAAACATAAAATAATTTTTATGTAGCCTATTCCTATTGTATAAATTTGAGTGGAATTTTATTTATTAAATGAGATTGATCGGTTTTGGAAGCACAGTTGTTTTATTTGCAGAACTACAGAATAGCACTTAGTGGCCTTCATTTCCCAAAAGATGTTAAGACGTCCTCTTACTTTGTGTTCAGTAGTTCATGCAAATGGCTGATTCAGGTGTTTAAAAAACAAAAAGTGCTTCACGCAGGGTCTTAAAAAAATGTCCTCCTTTTTTTCACTTGCACAATCACATCCTTGTGGAAGATATTGTCCACTGGTATGGACACTTAATATAGTTATCTTTATAGTTATCGTTCTTGGTGTGAACGGGTCTTAAGGATAAGGGGGGGTGTTATGGTTATAATGAAATTAACACACAAGTGTTTGTCTGCTAATAAGAGAGAAGTAGAGTGTTGTTTGCCGTTGCGTGACCTTCATGACAACAGTATTTCTGTACCTTTCCACCCCTCAGAATGAACATGATTTGTGTGTGTGTGTGTGTGAGTGAGAGAGAGAGAGAGAGAATCTTCCAGGTCTTGATCTTTGTGACTGCTTCAATCTGAACCCCTACCGAGGGCAGAATTACCCATGTGTGTGCAGTCCTGTGATAACAGCTAGTGATGGCGAGTGTGTGTGTGTGTGATGTTACTCCTTCATCATCTGAGAGTTATCAGCTGTCATTGTGAATGCAGTCTGACAGCACGCACTGTGTTTACTCCCTGATTTGTGCTTACTGTAGACCAAGCCTTTAAAATTGATTTCAGAATCGTTTCTCACTGGTAGGAACCTGCAGACAGACACAGGTTTATACTAGTATGATCAAAGCTATAAGAAATTAATTTATCTCTGTGTATGTGTTCTCTCTTCCAGGACCCTGTATATGGGAAAGGAAAGCTGGCTGAGATCCAGGGGCTCATTTTAGGGATGCTAGAGACCTTCAACTACGAACAGGTAATGTGTGTGTTGAAAATTTTTATTATTTTAATTAAAAATTACATTTTAAAATATAATCAAATAGAGAACAGTTATGTATTCCTGTGATGGCAAAGCTGGTTTTTCAGCAACTTTACTGCAGTCTTCAGCGTCACATGATCCTTCAGAAATAATTTTAATATGTTGATTTGGTGCTGAATATATGTTTCTTATCATTATTAATGTTAAAAACACTTCAAACGGTGATATATTTTTTTCAGGATTCTTTAATGAATAGAAAGTAACAGTGTGAAAATGTTTACTATCACTTTTAATCAATTCAATGCATCCTTGCTGAAAAATGTTATTTTATAAGGATATTTTGACATATTTTAAGAATTAAGTAAAATCTCTACTCAAAGAAAACAAAACCATCCATAACAATTAACAGGGATCCGATCAACAATATCCCTGGAGTTCCCGCTCTCATTCCCAAGGCTTCAAAACACCAAAACATTCAAGTGCAAAAAGTGAATTTATTAAACATAAGTAAATAAGGAGCAACATAAACTTCAGGAGGGGGAAAAGGCAAAACAAATAACAAAACAAAGCTAACTAATTTAAGGCTACTAACCTAGAAATCAGATAACAAACAAAATGTACAAAAACTTGCCTCCCTACTTATCATAAACAAGAGAAAACAAATAATAAATTAAAATGGCTCCCACATCCTCCGATTCGATAAGGATTCGGATGAAGGATAAGGCTTAACATTACAATAAATCACAACTTAGCAAAAGGTAGTGGTTTACATCAAATGTCTTGTGTACCAGTCCTTTAACAATCACGATGTACACCGTAATGCATAAACAATGAACACGCCCGTCAAGGAAGCCATGAGAGTGGGAGCCGTAGATCCATGGTTCAGGAAAACTTCAGGATTTAGCATTAAGCTTTGTATTAGTAGAAAACCTGTAGTATTTTCGAAATACGGTGCTTTCCACCCTCATATCCCCCTGAGACGAGAGATTTATGTATTTTTTTTGTCTGTAAAATATCCTCAGATGACGCATAAAATCGTCATTTTGCGTCATCAGAGGATTTTTTGGCCAGAGGCTAAAGACTACAGCCAGTAGTAGGGGCTGTCCCGCATGTTCTCAACCCGCCCACAGAGGGTGGGATCTCACTCACAGAATGTACACAGTGTCAGCCATCTTTTATCGGAAGCTAAGCTTACAGGCTCTTGTTCTGTGGAGAAAGCTGAGTAGTAGGGGTTACCATCCTCTTTTTCCTTAGGCGTGGCCTCCTAGGGCAGTGAAGCAAGTGCATTCTGGGGGTTGTTGTCTTTCATCCACATGAGCCAAAAATAAATTTTCTGACTTTTCTCAATCTAGAAAGCTCCAAATTCAAAATAAATTTCACATTTCTTTTACATAAATGACCCTTTTTTAAATACACATTCATCTTTCCAGAGGTAAAGTATCCCTTTAAGTACAGCGCCAATCACTCCTGTCACCAATCAGCTCTTTCGTTAGCAGCTCCACCTGTGTGGAGTCATTACAGTTAGAGAGTAAACGACAGAGAAAGAAACACAACAGGGAAAACTAGACCAGGAATATATACATCTTCCCCAACAACACAAAGTAAATACACTCCCACGTTAAAATCACGTCGACTTTATCTCACTAACTGCTCTGTAATTGGACTCTTGCAATAAATCAATCATCGCCTGCTGTGAATAACACATTCCTAGAACAACATCTGTAAACAAACACATCAAGGTATTTCAGATTGGGTCAGATAATTTTACTGTACCATGGTATCACAACATTTTATTTTATTATTATTTATTTTTGTTAGGGTGTAGTGCAGACTTTGTGAGGTGTTGTTACTAGGGCTGTGTATTGGCAAGAATCTGGCGATACGATGCGTATCACGATACATTCAATTGCAACTCAATTGGTTTACATTCAATTGGTTACATTCAATTGGTCACGATTCAATATATTGAAATATATTTCGATACTATGCAGGCGATATATTGGGATTTTTTTTTAAGTAGGACTATAATTTTAGAAAAAGTAATATTTAACAAAGGGGTGGTGATGGCGCAATGGATAAGACACATGCCTTTGGTGTGAGAGACCTGGGTTCAAATCCACTGTGAGACACCAATGTGTCCCTGAGCAAGACACTTAACCCCTAGTTGCTCCAGAGGCGTGCGACCTCTGACATGTTAATTGTAAGTCGCTTTGGATAAAAGCGTCAGCTAAATGTTAATGTTAATGTTAAAAAAGACATGTGCATTAAAGTCAAACAAGTTTACTTTAGGTAAACAATTCAGTACATAGAAAATCAAACTACCAGTTTGGGATTGTGGTTCACAGGTTCATTACAAAGACTTTTGTTAAATTTGTTTTTAGAAGTTGGTCATAAACTTAAAGTTTGTTCAAAGCCCAAACTGAATAATTAAAAACAAGTTTAATGGATAGGGTACATTTTCTATAAAATTTGAGTCTTCATTTTCTTTTCTGACATACTGCAGTTCTTGTTAAAACACACTAGACATGCAAATTCTAGTGTTTTGGGCATTTTTTGTGTGAAATCATATTAATTTTGTCCATCAAAAGTGTGCTTTCATTTTAATTGAGCGTGAGCAGCGGAGCAAAAATAGACTCTCCACCAAAACCCCGCTTCACTGCTGCTCACGCAACGCTCACGCGCTGCTCCTGCTCGCGCCGGTGTGAACGCACTCATTGATTAACATGCACGGCGAAAAAAATACGCGCTGCTCACGCGCCGAACTTGTGAAGACACAGTTCACAAACTGCATGGTTCCTGTCTATATCGGTAGTGCCCTCTTTACTCTGGAAACCAAAATGATTCCACACTTCAGCACGGAATAGAGCGGGAGCCGGTCTTTACACGGGTTCAGCCATAGCTATTTTGTTTCTAGCTAAATGTTAGGCTAGTGGTGCGTCTATGCATAGCCATCTAGTGGTAGGGATTTAAGCACAAAATAAACATGAACCACTGTACTCTTACCATGAATATTTTCGCACGTAAACTTTAAAAAAAAAAGGAAAAAAAATGTATATTGCGTTTTTGAAAATCGATACAGTATTACAAAATAAAATATTGCGATACTCAAGTGTATCGATTTTTTTCTCCCACCCCTAGTTGTTACACAGCCTGACTTGCAAAGATAAATTATTAAATATGTCCATTCAGTAGAGCTACCCATAGTGCATCATTGATGTCTTGCTCTCCTATTAATTGCACTCTTGCTGATTTCAGTCAGCAGATATGTCATTTACCACTGTTAAATTATAATGAGTTCTTTTTGTGCTGCTCACGCAGCTCAAGCTACAGCAGCTAAATTCACAGTCTTTTATGTGATAATTGGAAATTAAATATGAGGTGAGATCCTTAAAAAAGTGAAAACCTTCACACCACACCTGCCAATAGCAAGTGTAGAGAATATTTACTGGCACAAAAATTGGGATTATATTATTTCAAAACATATATATTTTGCCCTATGAAAATAAAAATGTTTATGTTCTACCGTCTACCGTCGACAACTAGCTGAGTTCTCTTACCCTAACTTCTTTGCTTCCCTAAACTGACCTGCTGACCTGCAGAAATTATCAGACAGACTTCAGCAATTGTCCTCTAATGCTCTTTATTACGGCTGGGAGTTCTCGAGCAGTTCTCAGAGAATCTCCCAAGAATAAGCAAGGCCGGAGGATCTCAGACAATTTCCATTGAGAATCCCACAGTACACAAGAATACAACAGTTTTTATAGTATAGAGGTATGGCATAAATGTCATGAATTTGATTGGTTCTTCATAGACAAACTCTTCTTTTACTAGGTAAAGCAAACGTTGTTTTAATGATAACTTTATTGTGATCACAAGTTCTAACCTAGTCATCTGTCTAGTTTAATTTCCCATATATACTCACCGGCCACTTTATTAGGTACCCCATGCTAGTAACGGGTTGGACCCCCTTTTGCCTTCAGAACTGCCTCAATTCTTCGTGGCATAGATTCAACAAGGTGCTGGAAGCATTCCTCAGGGAGTTTGGTCCATATTGACATGATGGCATCACACAGTTGCCGCAGATTTGTCGGCTGCACATCCATGATGCGAATCTCCCGTTCCACCACATCCCAAAGATGCTCTATTGGATTGAGATCTGGTGACTGTGGAGGCCATTTGAGTACAGCGAACTCATTGTCATGTTCAAGAAACCAGTCTGAGATGATTCCAGCTTTATGACATGGCGCATTATCCTGCTGAAAGTAGCCATCAGAAGTTGGGTACATTGTGGTCATAAAGGGATGGACATGGTCTGCAACAATACTCAGGTAGGCTGTGGCGTTGCAACGATGCTCAATTGGTACCAAGGGGCCCAAAGAGTGCCAAGAAAATATTCCCCACTCCATGACACCACCACCACCAGCCTGAACCGTTGATACAAGGCAGGATGGATCCATGCTTTCATGTTGTAGACGCCAAATTCTGACCCTACCATCCGAATGTCGCAGCAGAAATCGAGACTCATCAGACCAGGCAACGTTTTTCCAATCTTCTATTGTCCAATTTCGATGAGCTTGTGCAAATTGTAGCCTCAGTTTCCTGTTCTTAGCTGAAAGGAGTGGCACCCGGTGTGGTCTTCTGCTGCTGTAGCCCATCTGCCTCAAAGTTCGACGTACTGTGCGTTCAGAGATGCTCTTCTGCCCACCTTGGTTGTAACGGGTGGTTATTTGAGTCACTGTTGCCCTTCTATCAGCTCGAACCAGTCTGGCCATTCTCCTCTGACCTCTGGCATCAACAAGGCATTTCCGCCCACAGAACTGCCGCTCACTGGATGTTTTTTCTTTTTCGGACCATTCTCTGTAAACCCTAGAGATGGTTGTGCGTGAAAATCCCAGTAGATTAGCAGTTTCTGAAATACTCAGACCAGCCCTTCTGGCACCAACAATCATGCCACGTTCAAAGTCACTCAAATCACCTTTCTTCCCCATACTGATGCTCGGTTTGAACTGCAGGAGATTGTCTTGACCATGTCTACATGCCTAAATGCACTGAGTTGCCGCCATGTGATTGGCTGCTTAGAAATTAAGTGTTAAGGAGCAGTTGGACAGGTGTACCTAATAAAGTGGCCGGTGAGTGTATGTTATTTATACACACACACGCATACAGTCAGGGGTTTCTTCCAGGAGACACACATACATTCATCCAAAGTACAGAACGTCTTAGTACATTGTTTCAGAGTGTTAGCATGTTAAATAATGTTAAAACATGGTTAGCTTAATATTCAGTTTAAAATTTCCACGACAGTAGGGAGCAGGAAATGTTTTAACAATATTTATAAAAACAACACATTGATCCGTCGCACGACGTGCTTCAGAAGAACTGTCAAACTTTACAAATTCCAGCTTATCCTCACAGCTGCTTTAAATGGGTCAGTTAAGGTTGGAGTGTTATGAGAACTCATTAATGGCTGTTTCTTCATTAATTAACAAGTGCACAATTGAAGTGGCTCCCTGGACTTCTCAGGTCTATTATGGTTATCAGTGGCACGCACACATACAGTCGTGGTCAGAATTATAGGCACCCTTGGTAAATATGTTCAAAGAATGCTGTGAAAATAAATCTGCATTTTTAATCCTTTTGATCTTTCATTAAAATCACAAAAATCAAACCTTTCATTGAAGTAAACCTAATGAATGTCACAATAATGAAATCACATTATGAGATAAAATGAGAAAAAAATTCTCCAATACTTCTGTTGGTCACAGTTATTGGTACCCCTTGGAATTCTTATGAGTAAAATATCTCTGAAGTATATTTCCCTTCACATTTACAATTAGGAACTAGGCACATAAAATTGTCCAGCTGACTTCCTGTTTCATAGGAGTTTTATGCCGCGTTCCAGGCAACCTGTAACCCGTTTTTCTCCAACCTTATACCTGTGAAAGTGCACTGGAACGGCAGTCAAACCCGTGACTTCCCACCCGTGAACTCGTACTAGATCGATGTACTCCCAGTTACGAGCTCTGACGTCACATAGCCCGCAAAACCATACAAAACAACAATGGCAGCTCCTATGGATGCAGTGTTTCTGCAGACGGTACACGGTGAGAATACACTTTAGGACAATATAACGTTGCTGTCAAATGAATAATAATAATGATAATAATACACACACGATTATGTATTACAATGTTATGTGTCTGAAACAATAAGTATGTCGTGAAAGTGTATTGCCGCATAACAGAAATTATTACAAATGCACATAAGCCCTGTAAGGTCCACCATGCTGGTTTGTTTACATCTAGCTACCACAATTCCTTGCGCTCAGGTAGTTTGGCGTGACTGGCCTGGAACGCTACAAAGTCGTGAGTCGTGGTTTGAAGTCGTGATTTACGTGCTCAAAAACCTGCCTGGAATGCGGCATTAATATGAGGAAACACAAAGGCCAAATTCCCCTAATCATCCATCACAATGAGTAAAAGCAAAGAATGCATTTCTGATGTGCAGCAAAAGATTGTTGAGCTTCACAAAATAGAAAGTGGCTGTAAGAAAATAGCTAAAGCATTGAAAATTCCCATTTCCTCCATCAGGGCAATAATTTAGTTCTAATCAACAGGAAATGTTACGTATCTGCATAGAAGATAACACGTGTCTATATTGTCTTAATGTACAGCGAAAGGATAGTTAGAAATAGAAAATAGAGGTTTCAAGAAAAATAATTAGCTCCAACCAAAAAACAAACCCCTACATACTCAGTTGCCAGACACGACTGGAACTTCAACAAGATGCGGTTCTATGATCAGATTAAACGGAAAAAATCCACCAGATGGGTTTTGTGCGCACAGGGATACAAGAAGTACCCCATGTGTAGGATTAGATATACTGCTTGATCTTTAATGTTGTGGTCATATTTTTCTGCTGGAGGTCCTGGATATCTTGTTCAGATATATGGCATTATAGATTCTATGAAATCCCGTGCTAGAAATCTTATAATGGATTTTCCATCAGGACAATGATCCAAAACAGACATCAAAATCAACACAAAAATAGGTCACTGAGCACAAAATTAAGGTTCTGCCATGGCCATTCCAGTCCCCTGACCTGAAACCTATACAGAAAACGGATGAGGAGAGTGTATCAGTTTTTGACTTAGGAGTTGAAGGATCTGGAGAGATTCTGTATGGAGGAATGGTCTCTGCTCTCTTGTCAGGTGTTCTCCAAACTTATCAGGCTTTATAGGAGAAAACTCAGAGCTGTTATATTGGCAAAATGAGGTTGCAATAAGTATTGAATAAAATGGTGCCATTAATTGTGGCTAATGTGTATTGGAGAAAAACAATTATTTTGCAAGGGAAACCGGTCAATTTAGTTCAAATGGAATTATCAAATAATGTATTGGGAATTTTAAAAGAGTCACTTATTTTACTGCTGAAGAATCGTCTGATCAGCAGTTTAAGACATTGCCTTTGTAAACACAACACAAGACACTTCTCTTGTCTTCATTTCTCTTGACACTATAATCAAGACATTATAAATGATTCTAACACATAAAACTGATATCTAACACAAACAAATAGGCGCATTCACCCGAGTTGCAGAAAAAAATAAAGTGGGGATAGAATGATTTTTAAAGAGGCTATATACGTTTTTCTGAAATTTAAACTCGCGACTGACACCTGTGGCCAAAAAACCGAACTGCTCTTCCTTTTTGCTCGCTCTCGCAGCGCGCTCGTACGTGCACACTTCACAAGTCATCTGCTGCAAGGAGGTCAACATTATGTTTACAGAGGTAAGAACAGTCAAATACATATATTCCATTGCACTGCTTGCGAGTGTAGGCTTCTTGCTAACTAGCGGTGGTGGCAGAGTGATCTGAAACGTTTAACATGAACGCGCTCGACGTCACATCCGCAGACAGCGCGGGAAAAATCCGACCCGACAGAAAATAGGAAAAATAGGATACAGGCTTATAGGTGCACCCACTGTGAGCGGACAAGGTGTCAGTATGCTCAACAGGAGATGTTTGAGTCATAAATGGTAACATAAAATGGCTATTGTTACGTTTATTTTGGGAAAAAAGCTGCATATAGCCCCTTTAAGAGTGAAATGATGAAATAGCAAGTTTCTAGCAATATATTCACTTTATAAGACCTGACCTGAACAGAACAAAACATCAATCATTAATTTAACCCTTCTATTGTTTCTTAGGCAGGGTTATTAAGTTGTATATCAATGCACCAGTTCAGCTAGAATCTGGAGGCCCTACTTGCGTTTGTCATTCCTGTCTTTGATTGGGATTCCCTTCTTGCTGGAAAGGGGATTTCCCAGGTTTGTTGATTCGTTGGAGCTCTTTTCGTGTCTGGAGTGATGTCGTGGGTAGCCAATCACATTCTGGTGTGTTGGCGGATTAATTAAATCGGAGTCTCTCCCGTGGCTGAAGTTTAAAGTTTGAGGCGGGATTTGCTGCAAAACTTAACTTAGAGCTCGAGACTTTCAATGGAAAAGAAAATAAACTAAGTAAAAGAAAGAAAAGTAAATGAGACGAGATTGGATGGCTTGAATGAAGATGCTCAGACTTATCCCATTTTAATCTCCCAGATCTGTCATTGTCTCTCTGTCCTGAGTTTTTATTTTATTTATTTTTTTACTTTTGTCC
This sequence comes from Semotilus atromaculatus, assembly GCA_031834385.1. Taxonomy (NCBI): domain Eukaryota; kingdom Metazoa; phylum Chordata; class Actinopteri; order Cypriniformes; family Leuciscidae; genus Semotilus; species Semotilus atromaculatus. The sequence goes on along the minus strand of JAULUF010000038.1, from coordinate 18,123,099 downwards.
AGACTTCCGGTGGAGTTCTGACCAATTAGACACTGTCTTTAGTTTATAGACAGTTATCAGTTTAGGGTGTAAATGTTTCTCCTCCTCTCACCATAAATTACATGTTATCTGATAAGTCCCACATCCCGCTCTTAGCAGAGTACAATTAAGACATGATTTCTATAATAATAATATGATAATTTTTGTGTGAATCAAATCTGTATAAAATGTAAGGAGATGAGCATATTAGTCACATATATAGGTTGTAAACATGATATAGAATTATGCAGTTGAACGATGTTTGATTATAAGTCCGTCTAGCATTGTTTTGGAATGATCTGATGCATTTTGATATTTAAAAGCCAGTCTCTGTGGTTTTTAAAGATTTAATTTCTGTGTTTAACAGTACCTGCGTTTACATGGACCCTTATAATCAGATTAACGGCTCAATCGGACTAAAAAACCTTCATGTAAACAGCTTAATCGATCCGATTGAGCTCGATCCGATTGGAATTTCGATCGGATTGAAAGGGGTGGTTTACTCCTTTTGTAATCCGATCGAGAGAACATGTAAACACTTGATCGGATTGAAAACCGAAACTAAAAGGACTGCGCATGTGCAATGACGTTGAAATAGCGTAATGACGTGTGACGCACGGAACGAGCTATTCTTCCTGATGAATAAAGTGTCATATAAATGAGTGTTCCGTTATTAAAAAAATCTAATTTCACTCTGCGTCTGTGAAGTGAAGCAGGACAACGTCCCTCCAGTCCTTGTTTCAGATTCTCATCCACACACGACTGGTTTTGGGCACATGGTTTTACTGCGTGATCAATAGCAGGACGGGAAAACGGTTCATGCGTCTCGTCTCCAAATTTGAATTTTGAGTTTTATTATTGAGGATAACCCCTTGAGATGAAACATCTCGTTTTCGAGGGGGTCCTCAAGATAAGACAAAGATAATACAGGACATATACATTCACTCACACTAAAGCTCTACCTCATTCCGCCTCGCCCTGCCCACCCAGCCCGCCAACTCCTTATTGAAAACAAATCTATATATAAAACATATTGCAGTATTAAGATGCATAACAACATTTAGCTCTTGCAACATACACATGTCTATATATACATGCATAAATACATAATGCATATGCACACCTACACCCATACTCGCATATGTATGTACACATAAATTTATAAATACATAAATATAAGAAATAAGTATCCCAGATATAGAGGGTATAAAAAACAAAGTCCAGTCACACAGGAGTAAAACATTTACATCAGCAGTTTGCTTGCAGGTAAGTAAAGAGAGATTTTTTTGAAGGAACACAATGATGTAATAGATCTTAGAGACCCAGGCAGGCTATTCCAGTCCGAAGGGGCTTTGAATTTAAAGGCACGTCTACCATTCTCTTTGAAGATGTTTGGCACAGTGAAGAAGAGATATTCAGTGTGTCTCAATCTATAGCTGGGTCTATATGGAAGTAAATATTCCTTCAGATAAGAAGGATAATTATAATACGCACATTTAAAAATGACCTGATACCAGTGATACTGTCTTCTGGCTTTTGGTGATAATAAGTTCAGTGAGTCATACACAGTGGTGAGTAGTAAAAGGACATCTCAGCACAAATCTACATATATTATTGAAAGCAACATTCAATGCCTTCAAGTTTGATTCAGATGTGTTTTGATAGACAACGTCCGCATAGTCTAATATGGGAAATATTAACTGAGACACAATTCTTAGTCTAATCATTTGAGTGAAACAATTAATAGAGCGATACAATATTCGTAAATTACAATTAATATTTTTTACAACAGAATTGATATGACACCTAAAGGAGAGTTGTGAGTCAAGCCAAAGGCCCAGATATTTAAGTTCATCAACTTGTACAAATTGAGTATAGTCTAGGAATTTGAATGAGAGATTGTTATCTTGATTCATTGAAGCTGATCTGGTGGGGAACAATATGCTATATGACTTTTTCTTATTCAATAGAAGATGGTTGGATTGGAACCAAAGATGAATGGCATTAAAATTAGATTGCAATGAGGATTGAATTTTACAGACAGACATATTAGATGTGTAGATCACTGTGTTATCTGCATATAGATGGATACAACAATCTGAACAAATTAGAGGAAGATCATTGATAAATAAAGAGAATAGAAGAGGCCCTAAGGAAGAGCCTTGAGGGACACCTTTGTCCATTATTAAGGACTGTGATACACAACCATGACAAGAGACACGCTGATGTCTACAGTGGAGGTAAGAATTAAACCAAAGAAGTGAATCTTTAATCTGTGCGTCCAGTGAACACTCGGTATTGATTGTCGATTAACTCTCAGAAAGGATTTTTTTCGTAGCCACAGAAAAATAACTTTCTTAGCATGTAGCTGTGATCACAATTGTTAAATTGACGTTGATTTACAAGCAGATCAAAATCAACTCACACGAATGTGCACAAAAGCTTTATTTTACCAAATCATGAACACAACTAATCTAAACACACATATACACATAATCACTCATACATGAGTAAAATAGAAAATGTGAAAGTAAATGGAACTGGACACAGACACAGGGAATTGAGTAATTTAACCACCTGAACAAAACCAGTTTCTTAGTTTTAAAGACCTTGTTAGCAAGGGGTCTGCCGCTTATACTAAAACTCTGTTTAGCGTTCAAATGTACGATTCTTGCATTGCCTTAGTTGTTGAAAGAGCGTCCGGATGCAGTCTCATGTAACAAGTTAGTTCAAAGTTCAAAGGGGAAATATTAATAATAACTCATAACTTGTTATGATTAATTATTAATATTTGGGTCAGTTAATTGGATGTAACTTGATGTAGATAAATTAATATTACAATCAATTAATCAGTTCGTCCAACAAACTCTTTTGATTATTCATTTATTCTAAGAAAAGTGTATCTTTCATGGCCACAGAAAAATAATTATTTCTCAGCATGTACAGCGCTTAAATAACTTTGAGAATCAGAACCAAATACGTATTGTGCACAAGTTTTATTAGCCAAATCACTAACATAACTAAACTAAACACACATACATGCATGCGTAGGTAAAATGGTGAGTGACAAAATGAAACTGGAAGCAGGAATTGGAACTATGGAAAAGATCCATTTAACTATGAAAAGAACCATCGGCTTATAATTTTCAGAGCACCTCATTAAATGTATACTTGCATGGCCTTTGCAGTGAAACATTTCATGTGAAGTGTGAAGAAGGATTTTTGATGGTCCCATGAGTCTCAATCGATTGCTTCGACATTGACTGAAGAAATGGTGATGAACTTGCATTGTTGGTTTGACTGTTCCCCTGGCTGGAGTATTTTTAAAATTCTTTAAAAATAAAAGAAATTTTCAACAAAGCACGTGTTGGTCAGTTGGTCACTTCAACTTTAATATATCATATACAAATATATGTCAACTGTATTTACACTAAATTCAAACTTATTTGTAAAATTACTTACCAATTTTGTGTTATTTTAGAGCATTTCAGGCTTGAGGCAGCAAAACAACATGGCTGTCAAAAAAAATAAATTATGAAACCAAACCTTGATGACGTCACATGGATTGCACAGAATGCACAATTTTTTAAGCAAATAGTTTAAATTACAACAGCAAAACTTAGTTTTACTTCCAATCGTCTAATTTACGTTACATTACTAATTTAAGGGATTTTGTGTAAGTTTCTCTCATTATTTTACTTTATCTTTTTAAACTATCACCAGATATGGTTATGTGGTCTTTCAGTTTGTCTGAGAAAGTTACTGAGTGTCAGCATGTGTTTGCACTCTCCCTTCCATGACCAATGGGAATTTACAGCTTGTCATTCAAAGGGAAAAGCGAGGAAGGGGTGAGAATAACACCTGATTCCCCCTCACACACAAACTTTCCCCTTTTCCCCTCCCAAAATTGAGACATAAATTACACGCACAAATGCACTCATTCAACAATCCCTTAGGAAAGCTTGCCCTGGCAAACATTTCAATATGCTCACTTTGTGAATTGTCCACATAGCTGATGAAATATTTTGAAATGTGTGTTCCCTCCAATCCTCGGAAATGTCTGTGGGGGTTAAATGTGTTTCCTTATGTGTACTGTATTTGTAGGCTAGTATATTTTCTGTGTGTGTGTGCGTGTAATACTCTCATCAAAATGCCCCCCCCCCCCCCCCCCCCCCCCCCCCCCCCCCCCCCCACACACACACACACACTTCTCTCCCACTTCTTAGTCTTTTATATGACCTTGCTAAAACACATTATCTCTGGTAAAGAGACTGTGCAAATTAGAGGAAATGCTTCCTCTCTTAGAAATAAACTGAACCAATTTTAGTGTCAGCACAAGCTCAAATGTTAATCCATCTCACAAATTTCATGTTATTTGGTTGTGATAAAAATTAAATATTTAATAGAGTTGAAAAGGCATTTGCTTGCCTTTATATTCTGAGTCGTTGTACATACCCCATTGGTTTCAGTGGCAATATCTTCATACATTATGGGAAAATTCTTCCATTGCCTGTGGTTATGAGATGAAATGGGTTCCCTCCTCTCAATAAACTGAAACAGGGTTGACGACACATAACTTGAACAATACTTGAACTTTAATGTGTTAAATTTAACTTGAACAATACCTTAACTTTAATGTGTTAAATTTATATTTTTTAACATTAGACACTTATCAGTATCAGAAGCTGAAAGCATAACCAATATGCTCAAATATTTAATAAACAAATATGAAAACGTGTGTAGATGTAGCAGGGATGTGTAGAACTTTGATACATGTTCCAATTCTGCAGAAATATACTAAAGATTCTGCAAAGTTCTGCTTATATGTCGGTACTCTAGCTTTTGTGAAGTTTACTTAAAGGGATAATTTACCTAAAAGATACAATTCTGTCCTCAAACTCATAAGATTGCCATATCTGTCATATTTGATGTGCAATGGCTTGATGTATGCATGTTTGTTTACCAACATTTGTGAATAAAAGCCTAAATGAAATCTGTTTATTATACAAAATAATAGTCTCTGCAGAAGACTTGGGTTAAACGGCTTGATTCATATGGATCTATAATATGCAATGATTGTACTATAATTAGAAAAATTTAAATATTTTAGGTCAGGGCCGCTGGAAGTAATTTTTACAGGGGGTACTGTGAAAAATTTGTTTGTTTGGTTTTTTTGGACAAAAACCATCCTGGTTGCGTATGCAACCCACCGTTTCCTGAAGAAGTGAAATGGGATCACGCTAGAGAGCCAATCATCTTTGAGTATCTGTTAGAACGAGCCAATGCACATTGGTGTGCGAGATCTGCATCTCACACTCCGCCCCGCGGCGCGGGTATAAATACGGAAGTAGATGCACGCACCAGTTGCGCTGAGGAGCCGAGCAGAGCCCGGAGTCAACGGTGGTCCAGCAATAGTGGCGAAGGGACTATGTCCTCTGTTCCCTCCTTCAGGGAACGGTGAGTTGCATAGGCAGTCGTTCCCTTTCAGTCGAGAACATCAGACGTAGTCAATGTCGACTGAAATGGGATCCCAATTGAAAACGCCACTTAAAGCTACCACCTTCCAGTGCCTATACAAAAGCCTCCTGATCCTCCCGACATCTTTAGCGGAGAAGTACAGGGCTAAGGCTGGATAACACTGGGGAAGCGTACCCTGTCTAAGAAGGAAGGGTAAGCTACGAAAGCCACATCCTACCGGTAGGGAGGTTATGTGGAGAATACACATGGGCTGGGCGAATTGACGGGCATCACAACATATGGAATGTCACTGGGGTGGCTCCGAGCTCTACAGGGTGAAGACAACACTGAACAGTGACGCCAGAAAGTTTTAACTCTGCCAAGGGAAAGACACGGGCTCGCCGCACGGAGCCATACCGTGGAAAAAAACACATATGGGATCACCGTAGGGATCACAACATATGGATCCAGCCTAAAACAGGTTCCACAATGCTTACGAGTGGTAGGCCTAGCACCAGACGTTCCGCCACATCCAATGCCGAAGGGTTGTGGAGGAACTCAACAGAATTCGGTTAAGGGAACTCAACTGGAGCAAAATGGCGCACGTATCCAGTCCATAGGAGGGGAATGGCGCAGCAAGCCGACACTTCGAGCGGGCTCACTTGTGTTAACTGGCTTCTATGTGAAGAGAGCACACGGGAAGCAACCGGCTCAACACGTAGGCTATAGAATCTAGCGAACGTATTTGGTGATGCCCAGCCCGCAGCTCTACAGACATCTGTCAGAGAGGCACCCTGTGCCAACGCCCAGGAAGCGGCTACACTCCTTGTGGAGTGAGCTCACAGTCCGAGGAGACAAGGTTCACTTTAGGATCATACACCAAGATGATGGCGTCCACTATCCAGTGGGCCAGCCTGTGCTTGGACACAGCCTTTCCCTTCTGCTGGCCTCCGTAACAGATGAAGAGCTGATCTGAGGTCATGAGGCGTTGCGTTCTATCCACGTACAAGCGCAAATCGCGGACAGGACCGAGAAAAGCCAGGGGTGGGTCTGCCTCCTCCGTGGGCGGCGCTTGCAGGTTCACCACCTGGTCCCGGAAGGGAGTGGTAGGAACCTTGGGCACATATCCAAGCCGGGGTCTCATGACTACGTGAGAGTTGTCCGAATTCCAGGCACGATTTGTCGACTGAAAAAGAGTGCAGGTCCCCTACCCTCTTGATGGAGGCCAAAGCAAGCAGGAGAACTGTCTTTTGAGACAGAATTTTTAATTCTGCTGCCTGCAGCGGCTCAAAGGGAGGTCTCTGCAGTGCGGTTAGCACCAGACATAAGTCCCAAGAGGGAAAAGAGGGTGTACAAGGAGGTTTTAATCTCCTAGCTCCCCTCAGAAACCTGACGATCAGATCGTACCTTCCCACGGATCTTCCATCCACTGCATCGTGATGTGCAGCAACAGAAGCAACATACACTTTGAGGGTGGAGGGGGACAGCCCACGCTCCAATCCATATTGCAGGAAACCGAACATCTTCCTAGAACCTCCGCGTCCAGTTCAGGGACCAGACATGTAGTTTTCATAAGTCTGGTTGCGGGTGCCATACGGTGCCCCGTCCCTGAGAGAGGAGGTCCTCCCTCAGAGGAATGGGCCAGGGAGGGGCTGTCAAGAGGAGCATTAGTACGGGGAACCAGGTCCGGTTGGGCCAATAAGGGGAAACTAGCAAGACCTGCTCTTCTTCCTCCCTGACTTTGCACAGTAGTTGTGCAGTAAGGCTCACTGGGGGAAACGCATACGGAGGCCCTGGGGCCAGCTGTGGGCCAGCGCATCCGTGCCGGGCGTCCCCTCGGTCCGGGAATAAAACAACTGGCAATGGGACGAGTCCGGAGAGGCAAATAGATCTATCTGTGCGGCCCTGAAGTGGTCCCATATCAGGTGGACCGCCTGAGGATGGAGTTGCCATTCTCCAGAGGCCACAATCTGCTGTGAGAGCTCGTCGGCGGCGCGATTTGAGCAGGCCGGTAATGTGAGTGGCACGAAGCGAGCTCAAATGCTTCTGACTCCATAGGAGGAGGTGGCGGGCGAGTTGCCACATGCGATGGGACCGTAGACCACCTTGGTGGTTGATGTACGCAACGGTCGCAGTGTTGTCCGTACGGACTGATACATGCTTGCAGATCAGCGTCATTTTGAGGCATCTCAAGGCAAGGTGTACCGCAAACAACTCGAGGCAGTTGATGTGCAAATGCAGGTGGGACCCCGTTCAGATCCCACTTACTGCATACCCATTGTACGTGGCCCCCCAGCCGGTGTTGGAGGAATCTGTGGAGACCACAGCGTGCCTGGACGCTTGTTCTAGGGGCACTCCGGCCCGGAGAAACGAAGGGTCTGACCACGGCTGGTTTGGCGGCAGGCCGGGGTGATTGTCACACGGAGCGTGCCGCTCTGCCGCGGTCACCTCGAGACTCGGTCGTGAAGCCAGTTTAAAAATAATTTTAAAAAAAATAAATACATTGAGATTCACTACTTTATTGTCATATACACTTCAGTGCAAACAGCCAGGGTCTGAAACACACAGACGTCATCAGTTCTCAGATGAATATATGAGCTATTAATCAGAAGCAGAAGCAGAATCAGAAATACTTTAATAATCCCAGGGGGGAATTACTTTCGTTACAACTCCAGATATACATACATACAACAAATAATATTATAACAACATATAATATTAATTAAACTTCAAAATAACGCTATAACAATGCAATCGATTTGGTCAGCTGGCATGAACCTGAGTCACTGCATGTTTGTGTCACACAACTCTATTAGCTCCAAAATCCTTTTACGCACACCACAAGGAAATAATCTCTGACTATTTAAGCACGTTATTGAACAGTTCTCCACATCATTACGCAAAGAACACGCGCACAAAATAACACTCCATCTCCAACCTTTTTACATAAACCACAAGGAAATAATCTCCAACTATAAAAAAAAAAAAAATCAGAAATCTGTTTCTGTGCCGTATTTCCTCCTCGTTTCTGTCATTAGACTAAGGCTGCGTCCGAAATCGCGTACTATGTGAGTAGGTACAACATTTAAATAAGAACGTACTTCGCGACCGTTAAAAAAGTACGTTCTATATAGTATGAATACGGGTAGTATGAATGAGTCCGGACGTACTACATGCGCCATGTTGTTGTCACGTGACATACGCTGTCATAACAGTGCGAAAATTTAAAGAGCCCATTCCACTGACTGCACCAACTTCGCGCTGTTTTTAGTTCTGCTTTCTGTTTTCATCTGCGTTTTTACGTCGTCCGAGCCGACAATCAAGAGGAGGCGTCCGTCAACTGCTCGCAGATCATGCCTTTTGTGGAGTTTCTCAAATAACATTTATTTACCTAATAAATTTTACCTCATAAAACACACACACACACAACCCCTATGAACAATGACAGATGTTGATTTTTGGCAAGGAAAGAGCCATTTATTTGCATGTGTGTCTGTGTTTATCTCTACAGCCCATAGCTAACGTTACAGCCGCGTCTCCGGTTTCCGCCACTTTCAAATATAACGACAACAACTCCTCTCCCGTGGCATCATGGGATAGTAAAGTGTCCATCGTATGCGCACTTCAGAATCTCGCCGGAAGTAGTAGGTCATCCGGGTACTTTTCGCCTACTGTTTTTCGAATTCTATGATTTCGGACATACTACTCTGCTAGCGTACTGTTTTTCGCATACTATATAGTAGGGAAGTATTCGATTTCGGACGCAGCCTATGTAAATGTACTAGTCTGCTCCTGCCATGGCCCATGGATGGATGTATGCTGCATGAAACGAGCGGAAAACCTCTTTACTCTGCGACCACTAGGCTGCCTGACGTTGACAACGTAACTTCCGAACCTGTGTTGATTAGGCCTCAAAATAATTAAATTAAAATCCAAAATACACATAATAGCCTACGTGTGTCAAAATAATTTCCTAAAATATTCATAAGGAATTTATAAATTGTGCAAAATAGTTTTAATAAATAAATAAAAAAATCTCCCTCTCGCCAATAGAGGTTGCTGTAGCGGCCTGCGGCCGTGTTTTAGGCGAAATAAAGCATTGTGACATTCATTACAGTGTACAGTGTGCTACGCATTTATGCTGTCACTCACACTATTATTTAAGTGCTCTTTTCTCTTTTCCCCTTATTTATATTCTCTAATTCTCTGTTTTCCATTCTTCTAATTCCATCACAGACTCGACTCCTGCGTCATCCGATGGTGCAGGGCCGATCAATGTGTCTGGAGCACGTGTGCTGACCTCTGCTCCATGACATTTTTTAAAGACTGTTTCAGTGGTTTACTTACTTTTTCCTTTCTTTCCATCAGACGTTGTTGGAGACAACCACCAATCTGTTGAACTCTGATCTTCACTGGTCTCTCTCACATCTGCGTAAGGCAGTCAGTAGAGGGCTCCACCCAAGACAGGACCACTGCAACATCTGCTTACAGCAGTACAAAAGACGTCAGGAGAGCGAGGAAGAGATCATCATCTTCAGGTACACACACACATATCATATGCACTCTGCCTTTTGATATAACAAAACATTTTACACACATTATTTTTGATTTTGAATAATTGTTTTTATAAAACAAATGTTAATTCAGTCATTTTGATTACATTTTATATGCTGTAATTATTAATTACATATAAATTAGAACGTGTCTAGTTTACACGGCTCATTTGCATCTCTGTCCAGACTTCAGAAGGATACCATCGTCGGAGCACTTTACTGCAGATTGATTTAAAATCTATAGTAAAATATAGATATAGATATTTAGATATATAGATATTAATATTATATATAGATAAAAATATAGATATTTGCCGTGATATGTGCTCATGCCTTATTTATGTCACATATTTCTAACCTAAGCAAGCTGTTGTAACACTCTGCCCAAACTTACAACACAAACAGACCTGGAGTACTGTCATCCTGAACTCTTGTTTCATGTGTAGCTGTGGGCATCTGTACCACTGCCAGTGTCTTCAGCGTAAAGAGGCTGGTGTTTTGAGCGAGAGGCAGTACTCATGGAGCTGCTACAAATGCACATCCAACCAGGGCTCGAGGCCAGCCGACAGACCCAGCGCAGAGAGCTCCCGATCACGCTCCGCTTCTCTGGCACAGGTCAGTCACAGTCAGTCTTCACCCAAATATAAAACTTCTGTCGTATTTTACTCACCCTCATGTCCTTCCAATGCCATTTTTCTATGGAAAACAATAAAATAATTCTTAAAGAATCGCCATACTGTACAGCCTTACAGCCCACATCAGTCAAGCAAAAAAGCCAGTGCCAAAACAGACACCATTAAGTTGGAAGAAATTACTCCATACTAATTTTGCCCTATATTCCAAGTTTGAATCCGTACAATCTTAAGCTGTAAGATTGCTTTGTGTGCATAAGAGACAGTAATGTAAGTTATTTAGTGAAAATCTTCTCCAAAGCACATCAGCCATATTGACTGATTTTTTTATTTTGAATGGTTTTTGATCAATGAACTATTGTGCTTGAAACAGCATGATGGTGAGTAAATATGCTCAAATCAGAAATATCAGAAATTTTGTTTTGATTTAGGTGAACTATTTTTTCAAAAAACTTGATCTGTTTGTTCTTTTGAACTGTTCATGTCTCTTTTTATCTATCAATGTATCTCTCAGTCTATCATGAGCCCATCATAATAATATCAGCATAGAACAACCTCCTTTAAAGCTGCAGTCCGTAGCTTTTTCTCTTTGTCGCCATCTCTGTTCGAAATCTGCAATTGCAGTTGTTCACGGAATTATCAACTTTATGTGGGTTATGCCTCAGCACAGCGTGGATGAATCCAATGTTTTGAGGAGAATGTGCTGTTAGTCACCATCATGACATCATCTTAACAACATCACCATTGCTTGACTACATGTAATGTGTATTAGGGCTACCTGTAGTTCAGTGTAGTTCAGTACTCCATAACGGTATGAATTAATCGAACAAAGTGTGCTACTGTTACATAATTGAACCATTGAAATGTCTTACCTGTCCAGCAGAAACAAATAGCCGTCTATGCGTTCGTTTTGAACCCGCCACCTTTCAAAAGCCCTTTTGATATCCTAGTATCTGCATGGGCCGGCGCCCGTTGCAGTCTCTTTTTTACTGTAGCCACTCCGAAGTCTTTTGCATTTTACAACAGGTGAATCTCCAGTTGTCACTGGTGATTGTCGTTTGAACCTTTCTGGATCCGCCATCAAATTGAAAAGTTAAATTATATCAAGGGCTGTGAGAAAAGGCTATAAATCTCCACCTCCAACATCCTCACACGCAATATAGCCTACTACCCGAGACACCTTCTTTATGTGTACAGATGCGACTTAATGACGCAAAGACATGCTTGAATTTCCGCAAAAAATCCACCAGTACCACTGGAATTAAAAACATTATTACAAGCTTACCGTTTTGAACCGAGCTACGGCAAGCAGATAGTTTTGAACACTGGCTAGTTATGTGCTTGCTCCAAAATTTATTTAGGATAATTTTTAACCCAAAAAAGTTACGAACTGCAGCTTTAAGTTTGAAGAAGGATCTTTCAATCATGTTTATATTCACCATTGTATCTTTCTGTCATACACTCTTTGGGACTACAGTGAATTCACATCCAAGGTGATATGGTTTTTTAGTACTTTTATATGCGTACCGGGTGTATGTATTATCCACGCTAATTGGAACTCTCTTATGTGGCTGTGGTGTATGTAAATGGCATGCAAATGGGTTTCTCAGCATGCGCCCGTATTAGTCGTAACCACAGGAGGCTGACGGCTGCAGGCACAAAAGAGAGCTATGTTAGTATCCCTAATCACAGAGGTGTTGCCACGGTGATTCTTTTGGAAAACAAAAAGAAATATGCCCAACCAGTGTGATTGGAGTATTAGCACAACAAAACAAGGCTTCCTTTACCCTGGACACATGTTGATTGATTCTGCATTGCACCTCAACAGACAACTGGGTAACACTTTATAATAACTGCACGCTATTAATTATTAGTTAAGCATTAGTATACAGTTAATTCATAATTTATAAAGCATTAATAGACATTAATAAGCAGTTTATAAATACAGCTATAAATGCTTTATTCTTGATTTAAAAGCATATCTGTAATGTTTAATAATTGTATTTTCATACTTTATTAATGATCAATTTATCATTTCTAAATTAAGTATTGCATTATTTATAAACCAGTTATTTATAGTTGTCAGTGGTTCATAAGATTACTTGGAAAGTGTAAGTAAATGATTAATAAACTATTTAAATGTACATTCACACATCTTATTATTCAGACATATGGTAATAGTTAGTGTGTTAGTAAATCCTTTATTAACATATTTATACTGTAATTCATGATTAATTCAGGTAGTTATAAAGCATTTAGTAGTGGTCAGTTAACTGTTTTTGTGAGCTCATCTAAAGTGAGGACTATTCATGCCTTGTAAAGCATTTACAAAGGAGATTTAAAGGCTATTAATATTTCTATGGTCTGTATCACTGTGTTTGTCATTGTTTCATTTTTCTGTTTAGAAGATAAACAAGCCTTTAAATCTCCTCTGTAAATTCTTTACATGGCATGAGTAGTCCTCTCTTTAGATGAGCTCACAAAAATAGTTAACTGACCAATGACTACTACTAAATGCTTTATAACTACCTGAATTTCCTCCATTTACTTACACTTTCTAAGTGATCTTATGAATCACTGACAACTCTTAAATAACTGGTTTGTAAATAATGCAATACTTCATTTAGAAATTATTAACTGATCATTAACAAAGTATGAAAATACAATTATTAAAGCTGCTGTCCGTAACTTTTTTAAGTTAAAAATAATCCAAAATAATTATAAAAAAAAAAACATATTCAGCCAGTTTTCAAATCTATCTGCTTGCCATAGCTAGATTCAAAACGGTTTGCTTGTAATAATGATTTTAATTCCAGTGGTACTGGTGGGTTTCCGCGGGAAATTCGAGCATGTCTTCGTGTCATTACGTCACATCCGTACACATAAAGAAGGAGTTTCGGCTAGCCGGCTGTACTGCACGTGAGGAGATGTAGAGATGTATAGGCTTTTCTCGCAGCACTTTACATAATTAAACTTATGGCGATCCAGAAAGATCCAAACAACAATCATCGGTGTCAACTGGAGATTCACCAGTTATGAAACCCAAAAGACTTCGTACTTCGGATTTAAGGTGGCTAGAGAAAGAGAAAGAAACCGTCTCATGCGAACACAAGGATAAACATCGAAGGTGCGTGAACTCCGTGTTTTGAAGGGGTTCAAAACCGAAGAAGAGACCGCTTTTTTCTGCTTAACAAGTAAGACATTTCAATAGTTCAATCGTGTAACAGTACCACTGTTTTCTTAATTCACACAGTTATGGAGTTTCCTTTGTTGTGCCTTTCTCGTTTAGCTATTATGGAGAATATGAATTCTGAACTACACAGGTAATAAAACACATTAAATGCAACGTTAGTCACGCAATGCTGATGTTGTTAACATGAACAATTTGAGAACTAAGTAGGCTATAATTTGCACGGTTGCTGTAAATCGCGTTGATTAAATCTAACGATCGCTTATCATGTCGAATGCTTTTTCCCCCTTAGTTGATCAGAACAAAAATGGATGTTACTTACTTGTTCAGAAGACATTTTCCGGTGAAAATTCTTATGTTGGTCAAACTTTCAAAAAGTGAATCTGTGATTTTGAATGACTGTATCCACACAGCGCGGTGATTGACAGCAGCACTCGCCTCAAAACATTGTGTTCATCCGCGCTGTTTCATGCCGATTTACAACCCACGTAAAGATGATAATTCCGCGAATAACTGCAATTGCAGATTTCGAACAGAGATGCTGACAAAGAGGAAAAACTGCGGACTGCAGCTTTAAACACTTAGATATGCTTATAAATCAAGAAAAAAGCATTTATAGCTGCTTATTAATGTCTATTAATGCTTTATAAATGATGAATTAACTGTTTACTCATGATTAACTAATGATTTATAGCGTGCAGTTATTATAAAGTGTTACTAGAAGGGTAATACGTCTGTAACTTAAATGAAAGCATAAAGGTTAATGTAGGCTAAAAGTGCAGGATTACTTTGTCAATGACACGATAACATAAATACAGGCCGCCACGCTACGGTTTCGTAGAATTCTTGAAAAGCTTGAGTCTGTTGGTTTATTTGTATAGGTTGTATAGTATAGGTTGTATAGTATACTATACAATTTGTATAGGTTGTATAGTATAGAATGACGGGTGGTTGGGTAGATATTGTGTTTTGCGTTAGGTGGTATGCCATACGGAACCGTTGCCACTGTAACTGCTTTAACGCACCAGTGGGGCTCGACAGCCTTAATCAATCGGGTTGGCGCGTATGGTTGGGTTGCGGAGAGATAGTGAGATTGTGGTTAGGTCTCAGCAGCAGGAGGGATGTAGAGGTCAGTAAGCTGGGCTGAGTTGAGTGGGGGACGGAGGGGGGTGACTCTGGGACGCCAGAGTCACTGTCGAGCCCTCTTGAGGTGTCGTGGGCTAGTCGACGAAACACTGAGGACGGAAGGTGCCCACTTGAAGACCCTAGAGATGTCCCCTACTCGGCTCAATCCAGACGGTTGTCGTGTTGGTCCACTAGGGAGACCACACTGTAGTTGCAGCCGTCGTGTGTGCTGACGCGCCAAGTACACTGCAGCCGGACAGAAGGGGAGTCACACCCTCATATGGAAAGAAGCGTAAATGGATGGAGAAGCATAGTTTACTGTAAAGCTACGTCTTAGTGTTGCTTATCTTGGCGAAAGCCGAGTACAAATCAGCATGAAGTTTTAACATCTACTCTCGTGTAATGGAAATCATAGTAATTTATTCAATAATTAATTAAAAATACAATTCAGACATACAGTGACTGAATGACCATATTTTTTTTAATTCTGTGTGTTAAAACCGTTATTATGATTATTATATTCAGAAGAATCAAAAAATAAATCAGGATGATATTGTCTTAATATCACAATTAAGAAATGAAAAGAATAAAATTCTTAAAAAGAAGACTTTGAGTAGTTTATTATGGTTTTATTTTTTATTTCTTAGATCGTAACTATCCCAGACGCAACAAAAGCATATAGAAGCCATTATAATCAGTGATGCTGTCTACACTGGATGCGGCGCAGTGCCACATATTTCTGACAGCAAACCAATGCCTATTCTATTTCTGATGTACTTCAAGTGCTCGTGCTCCTTCTGACACAAAGAGCAAATGGATTTGCAACAATTGCTTTGACAGCCTCAAACGACAATTGTTGCATCCGGTGTAGACTCTGTGTTTGAATAATATATAGTTTTAACAAAAGCTGCTTCACTAATATTTTAAAAATGTTTGTCTGGAAAATCAAAGTCATATGGCGTGCGACCAACATTGCAGACACATGAGGGCAAAAAAAAATAAAAACATAAAACAGCAAATTATATTTTATAGAGAAGACCCCTGCAGACCCTCATGAAAGATTATTTCACATTTTTATGACAAGATAAAAAACTGTAAAAAACTGTAGTTGGGAAATTATTACAACAAAGCTGTATTTGAGCCTATCTGTATCTCTACCCTACGTTTGTCATATTTTGTCAATCACATTTCAACTGTTACCTCGTGTGTTTCAGACCAAAGTGACATCTACTCATCGTGGGAATGTGGCAGAGGCTCATGGGAGAAAGGTTAGTGAGGGCAATTACTTTCTACAACTAGAATAGATTAATGATGATTAAATCTTATGTGAGGTGAAAGAAATGTGCTGCTTTAAATGTTTTATGTGTTTATATGTGACAAAATGTTATATTGTCAACTAATTTAGCCAGAAAATTAATTTCGGTTTAATTGAATTTAGATTTTAGATGTAGATTTAGATTTTTATTTTTATTTTTTACTCTTTTCCCGCCATTGTTTTTTTTTTTTTTTTTTTTTTTTTGCCTGCCAGCTTCCAGCATTTTTGATCATTTTCACAAAATGTTCATGGCCCCTAGAATATTTTGTTTTATGAATATCTGAGCATACAATATATCAAAAGAAAGAAAAGAGCCTCTTGTTTTAAACAAAAATAAAAAAAACATGTTAATTTAACTCCATGCATTCTTTTTTATCCACACATGAATGTGGGTAAGTTTAATAAAATACACGAATAAAATAAAACAAAAGGCTGAGAAAATTGCGTTTTTGTCAAAGTCTATGCACAGATTGGATTCAGAACGATCATCAAAACATGCAGTCGATGGAGTAGATCGAGTCCATCAACAGCCCCAAAGCTTGCACGGTCTTTACCTCTTCGTGGGTTTAACATTTCATGCGGTAACGTTAGGCAGTTTTGATTTTTAATATATGCTGTTTAATGATTGCATTAGCTCACATGTACTTAAAGGATTAGTTCACTTTTAAAAAAACTTTTGCTGATAATTTACTCACCCCCATGTCATCCAAGATGTCCATGTCTTTCTGTCTTCAGTCGAAAAGAAATGAAGGTTTTTGATGAAAACATTCCTGGATTTTTCTCCATATAATGAACTTCAATGGGTACCAAACGGTTCAAGGTCCAAATGAGAGTTTCAGTGCAGCTTACCAGACGATAAACGATACCAGACGATGACTAAGGGTCTTATCTAGCGAAACGATCGGTCATTTAAAAAATAAATAAAAAAGTTGAAGTTTTATAAGCACAAATGCTCGCCTTGCTCTGTTCTGTGATGCGCGTTAGCGACTCACGTAATTCGCAATTACGTTCAAAACGTCACGCTTGACGTACCGAGTCAGTGTTTACAAATGTAAGGAAGGAGGACCATATACACATATTCAAATGTCTTTGTGTCAGTTTATCGTTTAAATGCCCATTTCGTGTGCGTATCCTGGGTGTTGTAATATTAAAAAGGCTAAAAGAAAATTTTCGTCAGGACAGAAGCGTGACCTTTTCAACGTAATTACGTATTACGTGACGTCACCAACGCGCATCACAGTACAGAGCAAGGCGAGCATTTGTGCTTATAAAACTTAAACTTTTTCATTTATTTTTTAAATGACCGATCGTTTCACTAGATAAGACCCTTATTCATCGTCTGGTATCGTTTATCGTCTGGTAAGCTGCACTGAAACTCTCATTTTGACCTTGAACCATTTGGTACCCATTGAGGTCCATTATATGGAGAAAAATCCAGGAATGTTTTCATCAAAAAAACTTATTGTCGACTGAAGACAGAAAGACATGGACATCTTGGATGACATGGGGGTGAGTAAATTTTCAGCAAAATTTTTTTTAAAAGTGAACTAATCCTTTAAGCTTGTTTCTGCTTCTTCGTTTTTTATTTGGATCCGGAGATTCTGTACTATTTCAGAAGATCCGTAATAGCCCCCCCTACAGTGAAAACATGGAAGCGTTGTGTCATAAAGGACAGAAAATTATGTCAGTGATGGGGAAAGAGTTCATTGGTGTTACACGTTTACAATAAACTGTGTTTTAATGTCGTGATGCATTTTCATTTTTCTGTAACTTGTCAAAATTCTGCACTTTTAGAGTGCACCTTTGCTCTACTTTTGCTAGAAGGAGAATCATAGCTCTCTTCCACTCTGCCTTTTGTGTGTTCATTCATCCATGAAACGTAAATGGCTTTTTCCCTGCTGGTTCAAAGCAAATTAGCTTGCTTATGATTGCATTCCCTTCTTTTCATGCTTTTGTTTACTGGTGGGAATGGAGAAATTAAACTAAAGTCCCGCCTAGCTATCTATCTCTTTCTTTTAGTCTGTCTCTTTCATCCACATTTCCATCTCTCATTTCTCTCTCTCTCTCTCTCTCTCTCTCTCTCTCTCTCTCTCTCTCTCTCCTCTCTCTCTCTCTCTCTCTCTCTCTCTCTCCCTCTCTCTCTCCCTCTCTCTCTCTCCCGTCCCCCCCATTGAGCATTCATTACTTGTCTGTCAAGGGACTTGGCGTTTTATGCAATGTGACAGTGAGCCTTAAAGACTACAGGAAGTGACATGAACCTTTTGACCTATTCCTCTTCTCCAGCATCCCTTCGTCATCTCCATCCTCCAATAAACCCTCAGTCATTAGCATCACTAAGCACTCTGTTATCTGTAACAGGCAAAATTCAGCACTTTTCTTCACTTCTAAGCTTTCAGGAAGCTGCCAACGTACGGAATTATACCTGTGGAGACTTTCGCTTTAATTAACACGTAACGCTTCAGAACTCCTGCATGCTAATGATAACAAGGCTGACAGGAAGACACATAGTAACTGCATTTTTGTTCTCCTTTTCATCTTTGAATGCAGTCCTACTGCAGCAGAAACTGCTTTTTAAATGCATAGATACAAATTTAAAAGCAAGAATTTACTCCTACCCATATGAAAATTTCAAACTACAAATATATAAAAAAAAAATATTAAATGAATTACATGATATGCAGATGAATTAATTAGTTTAATCAATTAATTTGCAGAGAAAGATCCCCCAAATAAAGATAATTCAAAGATATTTTGTCTCAAACAAAACAGTGCCTTTAGAAGTCAATATATATTGTTTGTTTTATATTATGTATTATTGAACCCACTGTAAGCCTGTCATTATAAAAAGCAGCCCACAGCAATGCTTTCAGCCTGGTTTGTCAATCTTTCCAAGGCAGACTCTGCCCTTTTTTAATTGTTGGGTCATTAGCACCATATTTTTAAGACTTTATCTAAAGTTAAAAGTAGTAAAAAATTGAATACCGTGTCTCAGTACCTGTATTCTGTTCCAGTTTGTTGTGCTCCTTCATACTGTTTTTTAATTCCAACCCAGTCTCATGAAAAGTCATAATAATTTGTACAAGATGGCAAAATCATATGAGTTGGGTCATACAAAATTGTACAACCGAAACCTAAATCTAACCCTAAAGCTCAACCGTTATTGTAATAGGGAAAATTATAATTAGGATAAAATAGGATACAATTATTTACAACCCCAAATCAGAAAAAGTTTTTGTAAAAAGACATTTTGTAAAATGCAATAAAGAATCTGTGATTTGTTCATTCTATTTAACCTCTTTTTTTAACTGACAAAAGTACAAAGAAAAGTTGTCCAATGTTTTCACTGACCAACATAATTGTATTTTGTAAATATGAACAAATTTTGATTTTGATGGCTGCAACACACCCCAAAAAAGTTGGGACAGATGCATGTTTACCACTGTGTCACTTCACCTTTCCTTTTAATTACACTTTTTAATCATTTGGGAGTTGAGGATACTAATATTTGCCCAATCTTGTCTGATACAAGACAGCCGCTCAACAGTCTGTGGTCATCGTTGCCTGATTCTCCTTTTCATTGATGGGTCATACATTTTTCATAAGAGACAGATCTGGACTGCAGTAAGGCAGGCAGGCTCTTCTCTTCTATATATAGAGTGTCTAGAAACCACTCAGTTTTAGCATGTGCAGAATGAGGCCTGGCATTGTCTTGCTTCCCAGGAAAGATGTCATCTTGATGGCAGTTTATGTCTCTGTACAATCCAAATATATGCCTCCATGTCAATGGTACCTTCACAATAATGCAAGTTACCCATACCGTTTGCAATGATGCACCTCAATACCATGTCAGATGTTTGCTTTAGCACCTGTCGCTGGTGAAAGTCTGGTTGGTCCCTTTTGTCTTTGGGACTGAGAACTCGATGTCCATTTTTTTTCCAAAAAAAAGAAAAGCTGAAACATGGACTCATCTGACCACAGCACACATTTCCACTGTCTTCTAGACCATGTGAGATGAGCTCAGGCCCAGAGAACTCGCCCGCATCTCCACATAGAATTGATGTAAAGCTTTCTCCTTGTGTAACAGAGATTCAAGTGGCATTTCTTGATGCAGTGTCAGACTGTGTTAAGTGAAAATGGTTTTCCAAAGTCCTCCTCAGCACATGTGGCTGTATTTAACAGAGTAGCATGATGGTATCTTGTGCAATGCCATCTGAGGGCTCGAAGGTCACGCACATTCAACAGAGCTCTCCTGCCTTGCCCTACACAGACTGAGATTTCTCTGGATTCCCTGAAGTTTGTGACAATATTATGTATGGATGATGAAAGACATTACATTCTTTGCAATCTTGCATTGAGAAATGTGATTTTTTTAATTGTTTGACAATTATCTTATGATAGTGATGAGCCATGACCCATCTTTGCTTAAAAAGACTGAGAAGCACTTTTACACCCAAACACGATACCCTCAACTATTACCAATTCACCTGCTCATTGTGGACCGTTTCAAAAGAGTTGGATAATCTAATTTGGATTATCTTTTCACTTTTATTTTGTCTCTGTCACAACTTTTTTGGGGTGTGTTGCAGCCATCAAAATCCAAATTTGTTCATATTTACAAAACACAATTATGTTGGTCAGTGAAAACATTGGAAAACTTTTCTTTGTACTTTTTTCAGTTAAAAAAAGGTTAAATAGAATTAACAAATCACAGATTCTTTCATTTTATTGCATTTTACAAAATGTCCCAACTTTTTCTGATTTGGGGTTGTATGTAAGGTTTTTGAAGCATGATTTCATTTACATTTTTTATTGCATTATTTTAACTCAAGTTCTTTGGAACAACATGCCTGTGGCAACATTTCTGCAAAACAATATTACGTTACTTGTGCATTTTAAGCATTTTCAATGAGAAATGTTTATAATGAGTGGTACTAAAAACATTGGTTGTATGAATCACAGCAGTTCAGAAATGAAAATTCCAGTGATTGGTGCTAAAAGGTTAACGCTCTATCACTTTTAAGAATAATATACCACCCACACAACAAACCATGTCATTGTAGCTTGCATCTTTGAGTTATTTAAAGTGTGTATCAAATGTTTTAAGGCCATATTATAGTATTGTGCAAGGCAAAAGATTTAAAGGGGTCATATAATGCCATTTTTGTACAAGCTAATATGATTATTTAGGGTCTAAATTAAAAGTTTGTAATATACTTTAATTAAAAATTCTCATTAGTATTGTAAGAAAACACTTATTTTACCTGGTCAAAAACAGCTCTGTTTTCAGCACGCCGTTTCAGTGCATATGACTTTAAATGATAATGAGCTTTGCTCCCCCCGCCCCTCTGTTCTGTGCATACACCGTTTATAACATAATAACACAATAACCATAACGCGTTGTTCATTATAAACGTGGGATTATGAATTATATTGAGAACGTCGTACATAGAAAACATGCCGTAATGTACCCTGAGTGTAAACATAGCTGCATTCATCGTGAAGCGTGCAGCTAGCGATGTGCAAAGATTAATATAAATATTAATATAAAGGTTAATAAAACGTACACTCACTTCAGTTCTTCTGGAGCAGCTGCAGGAACACGAATAGTTGGTAGCGATTCTTTTTTTCAGGAGCAGCTTCCAAAACCAGCTTTATCTGACCCTCGTTTATAAAGCAGTCTGGTGTGTGAAGTGATTCGCGCAAACATGAAAGCAGTGACGTTGATCGTGGGGAATATTCACTTCGAAAACAAACTCAGCCACTGTCTTCAGCGGTTCGGATTTAGGAACATTAAAATGACTGCTGTGTTCCTTATTGCACCCAAGAACAGAACACCACTTCGCTTAGACTCCATTCTGCTCATAGATAGTGCTCCAGTATCAACGCGGACTATGATTGACAGCTCGCTCGCTGCCTCGATCACGAGCGAGGGCGGATCTGTGTTGAAACGCTGCTGTCAATCAACAATCGTGGGAGGGGCGTGCGAGCTTGTGACGTCACAGGCTCGAACGGCTTGATTTGAGGCAGGGGAAAACATATAAGGAGATTAAAACAAAACCACTGGATGGATTTTTATCATTATATGATGTTTGTGTACAGGCACTGCCAACACACATTTCAGTGCAATCAACTTGTAAAAGTGCATGTACCATTATATGACCCCTTTAACTAAATTAAATCTTTATTAACTGTTAATCTGCGCCTGTAATCAATTTGTGTGAAAAGAAATAAAAGTTGTTGGTGTGTTACTGCCAGTGATTTTTTTTCAGCTGGAAGCGGCAGTGAATTGTGTATTTATTGTAATTTGTTAAGCTTTTTTTTTTAAAAGCTTTTTTTAAGCTTCCCTAAATAAGGTACAGTACAATACAATGTTTTTTTACTTTTATTGCATGACATGGGTACCTGTAAGTGAGGAGCAGGCGTGATTGTTTATGTCACTAATGGAAACATGATGGGGACTCAACTCTCAGTCATGGTACTCTTGCTGTTAGTTTGTTTGTTTTTTCTGATGTTGTCTTTTGGCCTCTTCCTTTGGTACAAGAGACTTTCTGTTTAATCTAAACAAAACACATGCTGCTTCAGGTCTGCAAGGGGCTGATCTTTCCGAGACAACGGCAGATCTTTAGAAATAGTTTAGACGTTCTTTAAATGATTTTGAACACAATGGGTGTGTCATTCCATTCCCTTCCCTTTAAAAAGCCAGTTGTGCTCGCGCCATGGCGGATTCACTATTTACATAGCGGAATTTGCAAGCGGAAAGACTGAACGCTTCTCCAGAGAGGAAACGGATCTGCTCGTGCGCGAGATTAAAGCGCACAAGCAGACCATCTATGGGACAAGCCGGATTCCACCATATCTTTAGGTTCACAATAATAATCTTTTACATTGTAATCCTTTTATTTCTAATATTTGGCATGTTTGTGTGCTGCTGCGCGTCCCTGTGTGTGTAATAAGCAGAGTGTACGTGCGTTGTGCCCCTGCTACCTATAGGCACATATGAATGATGTGCCCTTTAAATAACAAAAAATAAATAATTTGCGCCATTGACTTTAGAGTCTATTTCAACGCGCCAACAATGTGCCCGGACACACCTCGTTTTCAGAGTAGCACACCCACGGGCGCGATAATGCATTTGTTATATAAACAACATGGCGCAGGACGTGAAAATGATAACTGCGTTGGGCTGAAACTAGCAAAAAACACTTGCTGCATTCCGCCGGGTGTATGATAGGGCCCCTTGTCTTGTTGGCTACAAAGGCTCCTCCTGATGTCTCAAGTTGCAGAAAATTGTCTTTTTACTGTTGGTTTCTTTAAGCAAAAGTGTAATCGGTTTATTTAAATAAGTAATGCATAAATAACGGATTTAATGAACGCCCCACCAAATTATCCTACCTTTCCACAACACTGTCATGCAAAATCGATGTCCTCCAGCTCAGCGCCCCGCGTACAGAGACAGCTGAAACAGCGTGACAATGTTCATCTCCTTCTTTCTGCTGAAGGGTGGGCACAATAATTGCATTTATTCTTCTGCAGTGACAGTAGCATTTGTCCTTTGTGCCACTCAAAACAGACTCTGATTATATATAGAGGCTCAGTGAGGTAAAATGAGGATACACTTGATTTTTTTTTCTGGAACATTCTGTTGAAAACACTTTCTGTTTTGGGTGGAGTTTGGCATATCTTTAGGGTGTGTGCTTGCCCTCATGCCTTTGGGACTAGAGAAGTCATTGAAGGATGACAGAGACTGAGAGGTTTTGGATCACTTGAGGCTGATTTGAGCCAAACCAAGGGATGAAATGAATGTGATTGGTGTGAAGGACACTGCAACGTGTCTTTAAATTAAGTAAATGTGTCACTATGTAAGATGTGCCTGTCTATCATTTTAGCATCTTAACCATAGTATGCTGCTGTAAATATGGGCCAATTATTCTAAAAAAAAAGTATTATTATATATTAAATAATGTATATTTCCCATGTAAATTCTTACAGTATTTGACCACATAAACCATTCATTGGCAAGCAAACTCAGCGTCAAAGTATTTCATTATTTCTACTTGTTTTCTTCCTGCTGGATATTGCTATCTTTTGATGTCGTTTTTTTAAATGTCACATCCATCAGGCTTTAATCACTTGTCTTGCGCACATCTTAGGCGTGTGTATGAAAATGTCACATTTGATGCGATTAGTACTCCTCCTCTGATTCTTGAATGGTTCATTTAGAAGTTGCGCAGTTTTCTATTTATCAAGTCCATATCTGGCAGCAGGGTTTGCCCCTTCATATTTCATATTGACATTCTGATGTCTTTATATATGTTGCTAATGTATTTTAACCAAAATGTTATCCTTAATTGCTTTTAGGATTATCTGTGACCATTCTAAAGTGGTTCAGCTGGAAGTTGTGACTAGTGTCGGGGCTGTTATGGTTCTGTGAGTGTGTTGATCTGTCGTGTTGGTGTGTTTTTCTCTGCAGATTTTGACTGAAGCCACTCTGGATGCCCAGCAGACACTGGCCTGGGATCAGTTCCGCACTATCTACAGAGGACCATCTAGGGTATGGCTCACCTCAAACGCATCTTTTCTTTTCATTCTTGGTCATTGGTCATTCACACAGCTGTGCTCAAATGTTTACATACCACTTGCAGGATTTGTCTGTTTTTATATAGCATTTTAGTACTGTCATAAAATTTGCATTTATGAGATTAAAAATACAGTAAAACTGTAATATTGTGAAAATGTTCTTCCAATTTAAAATAGCTTTTCTATTTTTAGATATTTTAAAACGTACTTTATTCCTTTGATGCCAATTTTCAGCATCATTACTCCAGACTTCAGTTTCACATTATCCTTCTGAAATCATTATAATATGCTGATTTGGTGCTCAAGATAAATTTATTTTGTATTATTATCAATATTGAAAGAGAATTTTTATTTATTTTTTAAAACAGTTTTTTCATGATTCTTTGATGAATAGGAAGTTTAAAAAAACAACTTGAATTAGAAATCTTATGTAACATAATAAAAGTCTTTACTCTCACTTTGGATCGATTTAATGCATCCTTGCAAAATAAAAATATTAAATTCTTTCAAAAAGACATCTTACGGTCCCCAAACTTTTGAATGGTAGTATATACCACGAGGCAATATAACAAATTTACACACAATGTCCTATTGAATACATACTGTACACATTTGGCTATCATCTAGTGTTGCCACTTCGAGCATCAATGACTGATTGCAGCCCCTGGTTTGTCCTGAGCATCGAAGTTGCCCACTGTTTTTGGAAAAAAGTCCCCAGGTGCTTTAAGTTCTTGCATGCTGCTCAAATTACTCCCCACAGTGGCTCAGTGATGTTGAGATCCAGCTTCAGGGCAATTGAAGGACTTGTACACTATTGCAAAAAGCTGCAAGCAGTCATTGATAATCAAGGAAGGCAGTACATGATACTAATAACCAAGACTTTTATTTTCATTATTTAATTTATTTGTTTTATTGAATTAAATCAAGTACAGCATAAATAAATAAAGATCCAGTTTTTGTGCTGAACAGATTATCTGAGGGATATGTAAACTCTTGAACTGTAGCTATGTTGCAGATTTTGTGGGATTTTAGTCTTGGTCTTCATTTGAGAATGAATGTGTCAGTGTTTTACAAGATTATTGCATAAGAGCAGACTGTTATGCAATACAATGTGTGTGTATGTGTTGCCTTTGTGTACTGGAGTCATTGAGTCTTACTGTTGATGGGTCAGCACTTATCAGACAGAGAAAATCTGAATGACTTCACGTAAGTGTTTTACTGTCAGTGACGCACACACACACACACCCTGCTCATCTCTATGTACTCCACAGGGTTCCTACGCAGTTTGGAAAAGTATGGAATTAGATTTAAGTCATTTCCAGGTCTGGAAAAGTATGGAAAAAAGAAAGCAGAGTATGGAAAAATATTTGCATTTCCAGACTATTGCCCCTATTTAGTTTTCTATCATTGAAAATCTAATGAATTTAAAAGAGTTTAATGAAAATAAATGTATCATACAAGAATGCCATCAGCCCATTTCATGTCATGGTTTCTCCACCACCACAGAGGATGCATTAAATTGGACTTTAGGCCTTGATACTAGAGGTACTACCCTAAGGAAAGCCAAATCTTGAGCAAATAGGCCTAGATTTCTATTACTGTATACAGACTTTTGCATTGCATGCACACTATAAACTTTTTCGTGCCCTCGAGAAACTATTCACATGGGCATGGGAATTTTTTTGCATGCTTACACATAACAATTTCTAGTTTTATATATGCTATAATCTGTCTACTGACACTACAGCAACATATATAAATAACTGGCTTAAAACCATTTTTTGGGGGGCTGAAAATAAAAATTATGTTTTGTCTCCTACAAAACAAAAACGCTTTAATTTTCTCATAATATATACATTGCCCATCACCACATTTTTCAATGATTCTCAAACGCAGGTCCGATGATTCAGTTTCTTTAAATCCCTCCTTGTCGCGAGCCTACTCTGCTCTGATTGGCCAGATGAACCTCTGCTGTGATTGGTCTACCATTTACAGTGCTTGTCGGAAGCTAAACACCCATATTACGCCCTATAGCGATTGTACACACTGTAAAGACAGCAATGCTCTGAAATGCTCTGGAAACTACAGCATTGATTGATTGAAGGGCGGGAGAACAGACGCGCTAAAATCACAAAAAAATATGGAGAAGGTGAAGGACAAGACAGACGCCAGTGATGCAGACCCAGCTGAAAGCGAAATGCTGTCGAATTCTTCACACACACACACACACATGTGAAGCCCTGGCCAGTATGGGAATAATTTGGACATAGAAAAAAATTTATTTACTGTAGGCTATAATGCAGATGTCACGTAAAACACGCAAACTGGTAGATGTATTGATGAATAAATCAAAAGTTAAACTGTAAAATAAATCAAATCGCGACATGATCTGTGAATATTAAAGCACAAAAGACTGCTATGTGAATATAAATATACTGCTTGTTCTGCGTGTCTCTGTGTGAATGAGCTGTGCTTTTTCGTACTTACTACATAGCCTACTCAAGTACGCGATTTGGTGTTGGTATGGTGTTTTCAGCATCTCACAAACAATACGAGGACATGAATACATGAACATTTCCAGTGCTGCTCTGAGGGAACGCCTAATGAGCATTTTCATAATTTTATTTGAGAAAAACCATTGTCAAGTACACTCTGAAACAGGACTTAACAACCCGTCAAAATAAAAGTTTGGTTTTACTAGAACAAATTATGTCCAATATATATTACTATTTTAGGCCTACAATATAATGTACTTCTCATTTTAACAACAACAATTATAATACTACAATTTATTGTAACATTATTTAAGGAATATATATTGTTTGTTCATGGTTTAATTGAGTAAATCTGTTTTGCAGCACTTTGCCAAAAACTAAAAGGATAAAACTTTTGCTAAACTTTTATTTGATTACCACCGTTTTTGAAAATATATTTGTATTAAATCATAAAAAGAAAAAAATTCCTAATAAAAAACATTTCATAAAACATTTCATGTTTTTAAATATTTTAAGTTATTAATGATAAAAAGTATTTGATAATCAATATTTAAATTAGTTGATTAGATATGTTTTGTTGAACAAATGTTTCATTTATTTAACTGTCATTTTAATTGATGATAATAATAACCATAATTTAATAACACAGTTTATATAAACCGTGATATTTTCTGAGACTGTTATCATACTGTGAAACTCTCACACCATTACAACCCTACACCCCCCCAACCCCCAACCTTCAACCTGAACCTCCATCGGAAGCACGACTTGAGCAGGACGTTTCTCTGTGATGCACTAGTAGAACACCCAGTAGAAAATATGTACATCAATAAATAATCATACTTACTGATAAAGTGGGTACTGTCCCATCTTTAATGGATAAGCGTTTTGTAAACCTCATTTATACTTCATGGAGATTTGAGAAGCATTCGTCGAAAGGTTGTACTGCTGTTGTATCGCTGTGGTAATTTTATCCTTCAAAACTTCATCCTTTGGAAACGTTTACAACGTAGAACATAGGTGGGCATTTGGCAAATGTGTTACCCAGTGACGTGTAGCCATCACGGAAGTGGGATTCGAATTCCTGATGACTCGTTTAGGCTGTTCAGCGTTGATTCTTTCTTTTGTGAAACCATAACTTTTTTTATTGCGTGCTCTTTCATGTTCATAACTTTGCAGATAGCTGCATTACACATTGCATGAAAGGGAATATACAAAAAAGCATAATGGGGCACTTTGAATATGGTCTGTAAATCTACAGAGAGGTTTTGAAATTTGACTCTGGAAAAGTATGGAATTTTGAAATAGAATATACGTAGGAACCCTGACTCCACATTTTAGCTGCTCCGTATTAAAGGCAGCTGTGCACATACTGTGCGTGTGTGTGTGGAAGGCTATTCTCCTCCCCCTTAGCTCTATATTTATATATACTTTTTCCAGATTAGAGAGCTGTAGTGTTGAACCATATTCATGCCTTTATTTTCACTCATAGCTCTCTATCCATCACATACACCCAGATGCACTCAAATATACTCTCACCCACATGTACACACCCACATACACTCAGCAGAATCAAATGAAGGTTTATGTCATCTAAATGCCGCTGGCTAAATCTAAGTTTCCTTTGTCTCATACAGCATTTAAGTTTAAGAGAGGCCACATTTCCCCCATTTACACCCATGGTTAATATTTGTTTACTGTGATCAGATAACACTTGAACACATTATAGGCATAAATGTATCCAAGACTCATTATGACTGGATTCATCGGTGATATGATCACTGAAAACACATTTGGAGGTGGTCTGACAAGGATTGTGACACCATTTAATTATATAAAAACATTTTTGCTATCTACTTGCAGTTACGTATGTAATGTTAAAGCTGCCGTCGGCAACTCTGGCTGATTGAGTGGACTTAGGCAAAATTTAGAATGTTTACAACCAGTCCCGGCGCCATGGGCGGGCATTGGGGGGCCCGGCCCGCCCTGTGAGTCACTAGTGCCCGCCCTGAGCGAGTCTCTCCCTTCACCAACTCCATGTCAAGTCCCACCAGTCTTGTTTGCACAATATCTTTTTTTATCAATAGGCTACTGTTATCAAAAGGTATCGTCCTGAATAAAAATAAAAATGTGTTTGGTCTGATTTTTTTTAAATTGTAAACGGATTGATTGGTTTGTCGATAGTGAGCGCGGACATGCATGATAGCGGAGTCTTTGAGTCATTCATTCAAACGTTTCGTTCAAACGCCACAGAGAAATGCACATTTCATACGGATTACATGCAGAGAGCAGTCTATAGTCTGTTTTCTTTCGTTTTGAATTGTTCTGTTTAAAAGTAGACATGTCTGTGAGAGAGGCTTCCTTATACGCTGAGTTTCGGTTCATTTATGAGACGAGCTGCAGTTCACGCGCCGTCGCCTCCGTTTCATCATTATCGTCTGCTATTTAGCCTACTTCTTATTTATTAAATCCAGGCAATTGGTTGATGAAACATTGATTAAAATTAAAATACAATTAATACAAAACGAAATTCACTTTAAAGAAAGGTTGCTTTCTGTTTGATGTCTCTATGAAAGTTTTAAAGCATCTTTTAGTGCCGCTTTCAGAGCGCTCACGTCCGTATCATTGTTTTTTCCTCATAAATGCGAACACGAAAAATAAAATGAAATTAATATTTTATGCTCTGTGGAGACTACTGTTAGCCTACTCACAATTTGTATTCTGAATACGTAATACGTTGTATTCAGGTACTTTGAATGAGTGTTTATGCTTTCGAGGTTTTTAAATAAGCTTGATGTGTTTGGGAAGATGTTTATGTTTTGTTGACGTCGAGTGTTTTCGGTATTAGGCTATGTCGTTTTTTTGGCTAAACAGCACAAGATTTTAATTAACGTTATAGGCATTCTGTTTGTGCTGCGTGATTTAAAGAAAAGTGCGCTCTTGCTCACACGATCAGCATGGTGATCTGGTGTTTTCTCCTAAATAAAAGCTCAAGGGTTTATTTCTTACAAGTGAAGAAATTAGGACAAAAGTATTGTAATTTTCCTATTCTATAGCGTAATATAAAATACAATGTAATGTAGACTGAGACTATATCATAACTAACTAGATGTTTGAGTCAATGCTTTTTCTTTGCTCAATGTGCACAGTTCATGGGTCGAAGCCGGTTGAAGCTCTTAATTTTGAGCTCTCAATGTGCACCAGATTGATGCATTTAACCTTAAAATGTACAAAATTTTCTTGCGGGGGAGCATGCCCCTGAACCCCCCTAGGGACACAGGTCCACACAACATGCCTATTTATTTATTTTTTTATAATAATTCACAGCACCCACTGATCACAATTACTTCCAGCGGCCCTGAAAACACCTCTCAAAATACTTAAAAAAAAATTTTGTGACGGACGAAATTTGCGGAGGCAGTGTGTAAACGTGATGCAGTGTGCAAGATCGAACCTTTAGCGTCAGTAGCCTATTATATCTATCGATCATTACCTATCATAATCGATTCATGTTATTATGCAATGAGGTTGTTTTCATTTGTGCCCCCCTAAAAAAAATGAATGCCCGTCCGTGAATTTGTGTCTGGCGCCGGGTCTGTTTACAACTCTCATGCCCCTCCCCCACTATCAACGGATACCCTCCCACTGAGTTCGTGCTCGTCAGTGCGCCATCGCTCTTCGCTACTGCGTGAACTTCAGGCGTGTGAATGTGATTGACGAGTGCATGCACGACTTGTGATTGACAGTCCTATCTCACACCCCCCTGCGCTGATTGGACACAATGAACCGGGAGCGGTGGATTTTTGCAAAACAAATAACACGCTCCAGGTGGAGTTAGAAGCTCGGGTTTTTTTCTAAAACCACTTTATTTATGTTGTTCTGTCGGAATATAGTGTCGAATTCGCTGAATATGATAAAAAAAAGTTGCCGATGGCAGCTTTAATCTGTAAATAATCATTTATTTCACTTTGATGGATCAAAGTGGTTCACGTGAATGGACTACTGCAATTCGCTTTATTATGGAATCGATGGCAGAGCAATGACTGCGAAATCTGACGCATTACACAATCTGGCTCCTGCTTATCTTTCTATTATGCTGTTAGCCTAAACTCCATCTAGATCTTTGAGATCAGAGAATCAAAGTCTACTCTGTGCTGCAAGAATAAATATAAACATAAGGGCGACAGATCCGTCCTTCGGATGAGACGTTAAACCGAGGTCCTGACTCTCTGTGGTCATTAAAAATCTCTGATGTCCTTCGAAAAAGAGTAGGGCTGTAACCTCGGCATCCTGGCCAAATTTGCTCCTTGGCCTCTGTCCATCATGGCCTCCTTATCATCCCCATATACTGATTGGCTTCATCACTCTGTCTCCTCTCCACCAGTAAGCTGGTGTGTGGTGGGCGTTCTGGCGCAATATGGCTGCCGTCACATCATCCAGGTGGATGCTGCACATTGGTGGTGGTTGAGGAGATTCTCCCTTCCATGCAAAATGCTTTGAGTACCCAGAAAAGCGCTATATAAATGTAATGATTATTTTTATTTATTTTAATTTTAGATATTTTTTCAGAGTTGGTCGCAAAATCGAGAACGATCTCCCTCTCTCTGTTAGATCAGCCAATTCATTGCCTAAGTTTAAAGCTATGTTAAAAACACATATTTTAAATGCCATGAACTTCCATGAATCTTTTCTATGTGTATTTGTGTGTTTCCTTTTGTCTAAAGGCCCTGATATACTCACAGGGAAGTTCTTTTTCGTTCTTCGTTTAGGGGTAAAACGAAGTTCAAAATACGTGACCAGTTGTATACTGTTAGCGAACATCCGACGCCCACACTGCTGAGAGCGACGTTTAGATTAAGGGCCCTATTTTAACGATCTGAAATGCAAGTATCAAGCGCGAAGCGCAAGTAACTTTGTGGGCGGGTCTTGGGCGCTGTTGCTATTTTACCGGCGGGATAAATGACTCTTGCGCCCGACGCAAGTTTAAAAGGGGTTGGTCTGAAATAGAGCAGAAATAGAGCCCTTTAAGAGCAGGTGCGCATGTTGCATGGCAGATTGTTATTATTATGGCGGATTTACCAGGCGCGCACCAGGAGCGGTTCACATAGGTGATTTCGCAGCCTTCAGATTTTTTTTTTCCTGGTTCTTGACGGACAAACTAATTTGTCAGATGTCCTTATATACATATGTGTCTTGCCACTATTGGGCAAACAGGTCTGATCCGTCATTACTACAATTAGCCTGAAAAATTTGGGTAAATGTGTAAGCTAGATTTAGGCCTAAATTTTTTTTACATCTTCATGGACACCACAATGATTTCCCTCATGTGTTAATATTTTTCCTTGTTATAATGTATGATTTGCAAAAATAAAAGCTGCTGCATCTGTGTTGATGAGAGAATCAAAGTGTATCGCGTTGTGCACCCGCTACATTATGGCCAAGCATGCGCGCTTAAAATAGCATTATGAAAAACGCGCAATGCGCCACTGACTTTAGACTAGGTTTTTTTCTGGTCAGTGGCGGAATTGTTTTCTGGAACTGCAAAATAGCACTAGGGAATGTTTGCGCTGACCCGCCCAAGCAGCTATTGGCAAGAATCTGGCGATACATGGTCACGATTCAATATATTGCAATATATTTCGATACTATGCATAAGGCGATATATTGGGATTTTTTTTTTAAGTAGGACTATAATTTTAGAAAAAGTAATATTTAAAAAAAGACATGTGCATTAAAGTCAAACAAGTTTCCTTTAGGTAAACAATTCAGTACACAGAAAATCAAACTACCAGTTTGGGATTGTGGTTCACAGGTTCATTACAAAGACTTTTGTTAAATTTGTTTTTAGAAGTTGGTCATAAACTTGATAGACTTAAAGTTTGTTCAAAGCCCAAACTGAATAATTAAAAACAAGTTTAATGGGTAGGGTACATTTTCTATAAAATTTGAGTCTTTTCTGACATACTGTGAAATCATATTAATTTTGTCCATCAAAAGTGTGCTTTCGTTTTAATTGAGCGTGAGCAGTGGAGCAAAAATAGACTCTCCACCGAAACCCACTTCACTGCTGCTCCTGCTCGCGCCGGTGTGAACGCACTCATTGATTAACATACATAGTATAAAAAATACACGCTGCTCACGCGCCGAACTTGTGAAGACACAGTTCACAAACTGCATGGTTCCTGTCTATATCGGTAGTGCCCTCTTTACTCTGGAAACCAAAATGATTCCACACTTCAGCACGGAATAGAGCGGGAGCCGGTCTTTACACGGGTTCAGCCATAGCTATTTTGTTTCTAGCTAAATGTTAGGCTAGTGGTGCGTCTATGCATAGCCATCTAGTGGTAGGGATTTAAGCACAAAATAAACATGAACCACTGTACTCTTACCATGAATATTTTCGCACGTAAACTTAAAAAAAGAAAAGAAAAAAAAATCGATATTGCGTTTTTGAAAATCGATACAGTATTGCAAAATAAAATATTGCGATACTCAAGTATATCGATTTTTTTCTTACACCCCTACAAGGATCGCAAGTTAATTTCCTAGTTTACCGACGTGCATCTGTGGAGGGAAAAGCCCGCTTTGCGCGGGTGCAAAATAGGAATGATACATGCGTCAGTGTACAAAGTCATTTGCGCCGGGTGCAAGATAGGGCCCTAATTCTTTTCAATAACAAAATAAACACAATAAAATTGAGAATACAGCAAGCTTTTTTTTTTTTATAAAGCATAAGAAATGCATCTGATCATAGCAATGTGGATATGTTTGCACGAGCTCTGCAATTGGTCACTGTGAGAAAGTGAACCTCACATTGACTGTGAATGGTTTCACGTGAGAGCGGGAGAGACTCTGGACATTTGCATACACAGTTGCACCCACATAAGTTACACCCGCACGCTCCTTTATAAAAATGATGCCTTGCTTAGGCTAATTGTATTATTTTGTGAAGGTGTATGGATGGCTAATGAACACAGTCGGGAGGGGTGTGTTTAAAGGGAAGGCTGGCGCGAGGCTAGGCGCCATAAACTCATTGTGTTGATTTGTTTGTAGCGCGGTTAGTATTCATTCACAATACTCAAAACTAATTTGTCACTGCTTATAACTACCTATTTTACCACCTCAATGACATGTAGTGCGGTACCCACTAGTTCATGTCCCATTTACTCCCTGTTTCTGGCTAAAATCCTAGTGAATTCATACATATTACGACTCACACATTTCCTGCATCCCGGTCCGGTTCAACTGCTCCTATGCGGATGCGCGCGCCACTGTAGGGCCAGTATTTATCCTTGTCATAGGGCAGAGGGTGCAGAGCATTGGTCACAGGGGTGTTTGTTTGTAATAATGTTTTGTATGTGTATGGGTGGTGTGAATAGATGGTATAAATGTGGTATAAAATGATAGTGATATGATACTATTTTATTTTCATGTAATGTTTATTTTCTACTTAGCTTATAGTTTATTTATGGCCTTAGGCTGAAGGTTATACCATGATTGTTGGTATGGTCCAATTGGCCCTGAATGGGCCAATTTGGCTTAATGCTTTGGCCTTTTTAAGAGAGCCTCATTCTGCATTAGTAGAGGAAGGGTGAGTACTTGCTTGTTGTGAGGCTATGTACAAAGTGTTTGCTGTACGTACTATCGGTGAAAGCCAGAAGCATTGTGCTGTTTTGATTTATTTGTGATTATTTTGTTTTCTTTACTTCTGAGTTAAAATATAAATAAACTTTATTCTATTTTTTGGAACAAATTGAGTTGTGGTAACCGTCTTTTCCACCTCCACCACCTAAAGCCAGTGAGCCTACACATCCCAGTATTTGGGGTGCCACTCGGTACCTCACAGTCACGCTGCAATAGTCACGTGATGTTTATTTATATAGCATTTAATACAATTGATTGCTTTAAATCAAGCAGCTTTACCGTATTAAACATGGAAAACCATGTCAGTGTCTCGTTTCATCAAAAGTTTTTCTACTATAAAGCAGCTCTCCAGTGTCTTCATGTTTCACTTGCGGATGTCTGACCTCTACAGACTCAACAGAGGAAATGAATCAGAAAAGACCAGAAGGTGGAGTCTCCGCTCACACCTACCCTATTAGGTAATTGCCACCGACCAATGGTAGTACAAAGGTGTTTACCAGCCAGAGCGAACTTTTCCGGAAAGCTCCAAACAAAGTTCGTTTTAGTCTGATTTTGTTCGAAATGACATCACATCAGTTTTTTCTTCGATTTTGCTTGAAGTATATTGGGGCCTTAAATGTTGATCTTGTACTTGTGAAGCACTTTGCAACATCGGTTGTATTAAATTGTCCTACACAAATAAAAAGAAGGAAATATAGTGCTTTATTTCGGCACTCAAAGCGTTTTACATATGGAAAGGGGGAATCTCCTCAACCAATGTGCAGCATCCACCTGGATGATGCGACGGCAGCCATATTGGCCAGAACGCCCACCACACACCAGCTTACTGGTTGGAGAGGAGACAGTGATGAAATCTTTTCCTGGGATTTTTAATGACCACATAGAGTCATGAGCTTAGTTTAACATCTCATCCTTAGGATGGTGCTTGTTACAGTATAGTGTCCCCATCACTATACTGGGGTGTTAGGACCCACACAAACCTTAGGGTGAGCACCCCCTGCTGGCCTCACTAACACCTCTTCCAGCAGCAACCTGGTTTTCCCAGGAGGTCTCCCATCCAGGTACTGACCAGGCTCAGCCCTGCCTAGCTTCATTGGGCAACCAGTCTTGGGCTACAGGGTGATATGGCTGCTGCAAAGCACTGTGTTGCAAATTATTTTCCTTGTGCTCACATGATGTTAAAAAAGACGACAGACATTGCACTTGTGCAATTTGCTCACTCAATTTAATCAACAATGTACAGTTATTTACCAAATAATTTTTCTGGATTTTGAATTTTTGTACTTTTTATCTCTTTCGTCATGATTTTGTGTGGCTGGCAAGTCGAGTCAAGGCACCTTTATTTATATAGAACTTTATACAATATCGATTGTTTCAAAGCAGCTTTACAGTGATAAATAGGAAAATAATGATAAATGAAAAGGGAAACTGAATTCAGTGCTGCTATAAAGCAGCTCTAAAAAAAGATAATAGTGCCATTGTTCAGCTCAATTCAGTTCAATGTTAATTTGTTTCAGTTAAATAACTTTGTTCAATTATGAAATTAGTTTAACTATATTTTGGTTCAATTTAACTATAAGCAGCTCTACAGAGGAAAATACTGCCATCATTCAAGTTGAGTCAATGTTAATTCAATTCAGTTCAATAACAGTGTCTATGAAGGAAATTCATCAATTATGAAACAAAGTCGAATCAGCTATACAGCAGCTCTGCAGAAAATAATGCTCTAATCGACTAGCTCGATTCACTTCAAGTTTTGTTCTCTAGTGTCAGTGCAGTCAAAACTATAATACCGGTATTACTGAATATTAAGTGTAGTAGCTACACACTGCCTCTGCCTATTATGTTAGAGTGTCAACCAGAGTGTCCAACTGGATTATTTATAATATCCCATCAAGATAAAATGTTTTAAACATTGTTATTGTCAAAACAGATATTGCAACACCACTACATGTTTTAAAAACTTAGTAAGTTATAGAAATGCTTCAGTTATTTTTATTTATGCAACTTTTCGTGTTATTTGACAGTTTGCATTTTGCACATATAAGTGCAGTCAGATCTTTATCTGTATCTGTGAAGGACACCATTGTGGCCTACTGAAGACTCCATTTGCTGTGGATGCTCTTTTCCAGTTAAATATTATATTACCAATCAGCCCAAGCCTATTCAATCAGTTTGATCATGTGATGTTGCAGTTGCAATCTACAGTGAAGAAAATAAGTATTTGAACACCCTGCTATTTTGCAAGTTCTCCCACTTGGAAATCATGGAGGGGTCTGAAATTGTCATCGTAGGTGCATGTCCACTGTGAGAGACATAATAAAATAAAATAAAAATCCAGAAATCACAATGTATGATGTTTTAACTATTTATTTGTAAGAGCATAAACATCTGAAGTGAGGAGGGGGTATATTTTAAGCAGCACAACTGTTTTCAACAGATTATAATAAGAAATGTTTCTTGAGCACTAAATCGGCATATTAGGATAATTTCTGAAGGATCATGCGACACTGAAGACTTAATGGCTGTTGAAAATGCAGCTTTACTATCACAGGAATAAATTGCATTTTAAGTAATATTTCAGAATATTACAGTTTTCATTGTATTTTTGATCATAATGTAAATGCAGCATTGATGTGCACCACAAACTTGAACAGTGGATGTTTTTCCTGCAGAGCTTTAGGGTGGGACATGAATTGACATGGCCATCTCCCATGAGGCCGAGAGTCGGGTAAACACATCAGTCTTTTGTGCCAATCCCTCAGTTACTCACACAAGCGTCCTCAAGAGTTTTATTAGAACTGTTTGGTCAGCACACACACATACACATTCCCAATAGACTTCCCATAATTAACACAGCAGAACTGCACAGCCCCTTTCTGAGCTCTTTAATTAAACCGTAAGTGGTTTCAGAGGATGAGTGGATAGGAAAAAAGACCAGAGCGTCAGACAAGGTGTGCGTTTGTGCATGTGTGGTTAGTGTCTCCCGTTGTTCCATTGTCTGTGTGGAGATTATGAAATTCGGATTTGCATTAAGAAACTGAGCTGAACAGATTGAACGTGTGTATGTGTGTGTGAGATATTAATTTAAATGAGAAGTGAAAAACAGATATAGAGTCTTGATGTTTTTAAAGAGCCACTCCCAACACATGAGAATACAAATGTGTGTGTGTTCCTTTACAGCATTAATGAGAAGGCTGCCAGGCAGGTGCTGGCAATAAACAGTTGTGATTATGTCAGCTGTGTGTGTGCGCGCGTGTGTGTGTGTGTGTGTGTGTGTGTGTGTGTGTGTGTGTGTGTGTGTGTGTGTGTGGTTTTTGAAGTGCTGTCTGAATATTCTGGACCTGCTGATTAAGCTTACTGGAATATTTGATTTTGACCAGGAGTGAATGAGAGATGTGTATGCCTTATGTTCATGTTTGTGTGTGCCTTGTTTAAAAGTCTCTCTGAAATCTGTGTGTGTGTGGTTGTCAGGGTGTCTCTGATGCTTTGTCAGGGCTGAGCTTTGATTGCTCTCTTTGAGGTCCCAGTCGGTCCATTTCCCTTCGATGCAGCAGTTCCAGGAAGAAGACAGATGAAGGCTTGGAAAAGAGATGTATGGAGAGGGATGAGACACAACGTGTGATAGAGATAGAGATACAGCTGAAGGAAAGGGATTGTGTTGAGAGGGAAGGATGGAAGGGTAATGAAATATCAGAAGCAATGAATTGGTGGAGGGTGTTTGGAGTAAATGAATGAGGAGGACAAGATTGAAGAGAGGTGAAAGAAGAGAATGAGGATGGAGAAAGGCATTTGATAGACTATGGGTGGTTTTTTTAGGGGCACTTCTGACTTAAACATGTTTGAAAATGTTTCATCTTTGTTAAATTAAATGTTTTTTTTACATGGCCTAAAAGATCTGATCTTGGCTTCTAAACCTCCAAGTAGATTTGTATTTTGTGTTTGAAGCTGAAATTAAATCTGTTCATCATATAAAGCAATCATGTTTCTGCAGAAGACTTAGATTAAACCACTTGATTAATATGGATTATTTTTTATTATTTATGTCTTTAAAAACTTTTTGAAGCTTGAACATTTCGGTTGAATGTACTTTCAATGGAACTGAAATTTCTCAGGTTTCATTAAAAATATCTTAATTTGTGTGTGTCAGATTTTCAGTGAATTATCTGAACTGCCATGATTTTCTAATTTAAAATCATCCCATGGTCCCCCTAAATTAATCATCACCCTTATATTTCTGTAGTGAGGACACATGAGGGAGCATAGTGATTTTGTTTTCTCCTTTTTTTTCTTTTTCTTTTTTTCTCTCATGCCTTCATCCCAGGGCCAAATACGATGTCTCGTCAAACCAGACACTTGATGAGAGAGAAAGTCTATCTGCAGCATAATAATAATCATGAACACACATAGAAACATTCATATACTGTATTACAAATGATCTCCCACACACTAGAATACAAAATTCTAGAATACTTCAACTCACAAGTGTGATTGATTGATTGATTGATTGATTGATTATTTATTTTACTTATTTATTTCTGTCTTGTCTGTCTGTCTCTGTCACAAATTTGTTGTTAGAATTTTCAAAGAAATATGAATGACTGCATTTCAGACCCCTAGCAAGTTTTTTTATTTATTTCCCTTGTACTCGAACTCCAGTAATATCAACAGCTCGATATCTATGTGAAATGGCGGTTCTGGAAAATTGCTTGCTTTGTCACACTTTTCACCCTTATCCATATATGTAATTTACAGTAGGCACACAGCATTGTATTTGTCATTTTTCATATTCAACACTTTGAGAGCTCTCCACCACTGTAATAAAATCATACACCACAGTTTTCTCACAAAGGCGTACTTTTCATACAGCGCCTCCATATATGACTCAACCTGAAATGCCATTAAAGCTTGCGCATTCAGAAGTACAACACATGAATACACATACAGATATGTTGTTGTGTCTCTTTCTTATAGTAGCAACTATTTCTTTCTTAAACAAACAGACAAACAAACATGTCTATATCCTATAGCTGTAATAAAAACTGAAAATGAAGCATGGTTGCCATTGTATCTAATGCTAGGCTCTTCCACAGAGTTGAAAATTGCTCATAGTAAAGTATGATCGAGAGAGAGAGAGAGAGAGAGAGAGAGAGAGAGAGAGAGACTGTTGCTGGAATTAGATGTGTCCAGACTTTATACTCTGTGATTAGCCTGTTTGCTAACAGTATGGGGGTTGTGATTAGCCACTGACGTGCTTTCTGTGTCTGTTCATTTGCTTTTATCCCTATCACTCTCCGTGGCCTTCCCTTAGCAGGTGTCCGGTTCAGATAGGGAAACGAAAGAAAAAAGAAATAAGAACTAGGGCTTATAAATGGTAGTCTGTTTTAAAGACTGCTAATAAACAGCAGAAGAAAGACAGAAAAAAGAGTGAAATGAAATTAGTTTATGGCTGAAAAGTTGGTTTGTCCACATGAAAAAAAAAAAAAAGGAATGATTCGAGTGGGAGTGGATGGGAGTGAGGAAAGGGAAATATGAGTGAGATCTGAGAGGGAAGGAGAAGGAAAAGAGGCAAAGGAGGTCTTCAAAGTGAAGCTGGAGAGAGAAGGATAGATTATGCCGTTTGATTCACGCAGTTTGGTTAAATGCACATTGATTGCTCTGGCCATAACAAGCTCTCTACTGAAAATACACGTTAATGAATGACTCCGACAGGCCAGTACTGATAATGAGTAGGGTGTTTGGTGGTGGGAGTCTGCATTTAGGTCTTTTACACTGTTCTGTATCTCATTTTACTTCATAACTTTAACTAACTATATCACCAACACCAACAGATTGCTTCAGTTGTCAATAAATACATACAAATTGTATTGGCATGAAGTGCTGCATGAAATGCGTGGTAAAGGGACGCTTCAACCAAAAATGCATTTACTCATCCTCATGTCATTCCAAACCTGTATGACTTTCTTTCTGCTGTGGAACATGAAGATAGTTTAAAGAATGATGGTAACCATCATGATTTGGTGAACATCGACAATGAAATATCAAATTACAAGAAATTAAAACGGCTTTGGAATGACATGAATGTGAATGACCAAATTTACATTTTTGGGTGAATGCCGGGTGTAATGAGGCAACACACCCTACATTTGAAGATGTTGACCTTGTACTCCGCAAACAAAATCAAAAGCAAAATGACCAAACCTTAACAGTCGTGTGCAGATAAATTGTGTTCAAAGAAATAAATAAATGTTTTTATTAGAGGGCCGCAGAATAACTCACTCATTTATCTCTGAAAGTGAAAGCACGTTGAGACACAGCAAAAAGCTTTTAACACTATTAATTTATACTTGTTTACCACACGGCAACTACAGTAGCTTCAATGTGGTTATGGCAGCATATGCAAGATTTGCAGAGTTCTTTTTTTTTTCTCCAAATGTTTCTGTGCACTGACTCAATATTAATGAAAATGTTTTGATAAGAATAATGATCATTATTGTTGCATATTAATATTATTATATGAATTACTATATATTAATATTGTATATGTTTAAAAATTATAAAATATCATTAATATTATTGTTGTTGATTTTTGTAATTAATTACTATTTGAACTATTATTGTAATTATTATGAATGGTTTTTCTAGCTTTGCCCTGCCATACTTTTAATTTGTTTTCTTTGTTTTTCAGCTTGCCGTTCTGACAGAACTCACCCTTTCTCATGGCAATGAGAGGGCCGGTCTGTCAAATCCTGCCCCTCCAGGAACAGGAAGTATTTATCACAGCGAGAACTTCCAGTTAAAGCTTTCTCCACCACCACTGGTGGAAGAGTAGATGACTCCGCCCACTGTTACAAACCTTAATAAAGCACTACCATGTCTGTACAGAACTCGTGTTTGTGGTTTTATGTTTTAACAAAATAGCAAATGCTTAGCAATGACACCACACTTCTCCAGGTCTTACAGTGTCAAACCAGATTATATAAATTAATTGACACTACATCTGTAATATATTAAAGTAAATCTGTTGGTATTTGCTAGAATCCATGATGCCATGTATCTGAACAAGATGTCCAGCTCCAGCAAAAAAAAAAAAAATAGGCCCACAACATTAAAGATCCAGCAGTATATTAACTGTGAGCATGGGGTACTTTTTATCCTTGTTTGCCATCTGGTGTGTTTGTCACCAAAAGCTTGTTTTGTTGTTTGTTTCATCTGTCCATACTCGGGTCCCTTTTGAAGTTCCAGCCGTATCTGACAACTAAATATGCTGCAGTTTGTTTTTGGATGAGCGAGGAGGATTTTTCTTGAAACCCTTCCAAACAACATGTGGTGATGTAGGTGCTGTTTGATAAAACTTTGTAGGCTTTCTGACCCCAAGACTCAACTAAACTCTGCAATTCTTCATCTGTGATCCTTGAAGAGTCTTTGGCCACTCAAACTTTCCTCCTCGTCGTGCATTAAGACAATATGAAGAGTTCAGATGCAAAAGCCTCTAAGTGCCATTTTAAATTTTCTTCTAGAATGATCATTTTTATAAGTTCAGTAATTTCACTTAAATAGCAATGAAGATTACCTGTTAATTGTCATTTAAGTGAAATTATGGAACTTTAATATACGAGCTTGATAAAAATGATCATTCTAGAAGAAAATTTCAGATGGCACTTAGAGGCTTTTGCATCTGAACTCTTCATATAGACACACGTCCTCTTCCAGGCGGATTCATAACATCTTTAGTTGATTGGAACTTTAGAATTTTTGCCCTGCTGGTGGAAATGGGAATGTTCAATGCTTTAGCTATTCTTACAGCCACTTTCTATTTTTGAAGCTCAACCATCTTTTGCTGCACATCAGAACTATATTCTTTGGTTTTACCTATTGTGATGGACAATTAAGGGAATTTGGCCTTTGTGTTTCCTCATGCTCATGTGAAACAAGACGTCATAGACAATTTCATGTTCTTAGTCACCCTGGTGTGCTAAAATAAATTTAAACATTAATGGGAATATAATTTTACTCATAAAAAAATTCTAAGGGTTCCAATAATTGTGGCCAACGTGTTTTGGAGAAAAACATTTATTCTATAATGTGATTTTAACCCCACATTCAATTGCTTTATGACAATGAAACAACTGGTGTGTTTTCTTTTACCTCTCTTTAGAAGTGTACAAAACATGGACTATGGTTAAGGAGGCACCACAATCCTGATGGTCCATTGTGGCCTTTTTTGTCAAATTTGGTCGTTGAATAAAACCAGATAATATTCAGTATTAAGTAAGCAGGTTGAACATTCTCAGCTGGCGAACAAAGTGCATCTACATCAGTATCATTGATTCCAATATACACAGTTACTTGCACAGGAAACAGTTAGATGTGTGTGCTAGAGACCAGATACACAGAGTTCTTTAAGCTATAAAGAGCAGGCATTGTTCTCTCTTCAAAAGCTCATTCAGTGCCCTAAACAGTGTAAGGCACAGAGATGCACCGCAAACACTGCCCTGTTGATGCAGCTGTGAGTGGATCTTGTGTAGATACATTGAAAGTTATAGTGTCTTCCTGTTGGTTCCCATCAATTAACACAGGAGATGGAAACCAACATGGCCACAGCAAGAATGCCTCGAAGGACTCTGCAAATTATTTTTCCACCTACACTTCTATACATAGAGCATTAATGTTCCCTAAGCTGTTCAGCAGCAGCATGACTGCTTCCACCTCACTTTCCACATTTAATACACACGTACGCACTTTGAACACCCTGGATAAAAGGCTATTTCTGAGTGTGCCGGTGAGTATTTATATGTGTGGGCAGCGGAAGAGAGTGAATCAAAAGGATGGAGTGTTTTTCGATGACGGCTTTAAATCCCTCTGATTGTGCTGAGCCTCGACCTGTGTCTCTAAAGTGCTGTGGGAAACCTGACAAATGTGCATTCGGGGCAAGAAATTATTACGGGTCATTTGTGAAAAGTTTTCCAGTGACCTTTCATACTCTCAGTTGCGCGTTATGAGGTTAACCATTTTTAAAGCATTTCTGAGGTGTAATGTTTTTAATTAATTAATAAAAAAAGTCCTGTTTTTTTTCTGTACAGTATATGCTAATGCGTGGATGCTTTGCCTGCCACATTAAGATGTTGCATATGCATAAGGTAGGTTAATGGAGTAATATCACTGAATCTCAAATATTGAAGCCCTTTAAAAGAACACATCCTCATTACCACTACAAAAAGAAAGCTGTGCTGTTAAAAACTCTTGTTTATTCCAGCAAGACATGTTTCATGAGTCTTTTTCTTTTAAAGGATCTCCTTTACTCTGTAAAGCACAGAGAGAGAGAGAAAGAGAGAAGAACTGGC
The DNA here is from genome assembly GCA_031834385.1 of Semotilus atromaculatus. NCBI lineage: Eukaryota > Metazoa > Chordata > Actinopteri > Cypriniformes > Leuciscidae > Semotilus > Semotilus atromaculatus. The sequence goes on along the minus strand of JAULUF010000038.1, from coordinate 18,078,749 downwards.
ATCATATTGCACTGTATTGATCTGGTTTTGAGGAGAGTACTTCATAAATATAAAAAAATAAACTGTTGGACACAAAATCAAGTGCAGAGAGCTGTAAAGTGCAGTGTTTGTGTTTCTTTTTTTTTAAAGCATTAAGCAGACTTTGCTTCAAGTGCAGTCTTTCAATGGTGTATTTTGAAAAAGCAATTTGCTGACTTTTTAATCCTCTAGTTTTCATTTTCATGTTTTCAGGACAAAACTTAGTTGGATAGGAGATCTTTGTTTTTTTGCCTTTAATGGGAATACATAATTTCCTGTGGATGTTGCCATGGCATGGATTTTGATGATTTGTAATATTACTTTCCCTTTAACTGAGCCTGAATCAGTGAGGAATATTAAAAGCTGCTTAACCCCTCTTAAAATGCAATGGGTGTTGTCAAGATTCCCAAGTGGACAAACACAACGCCTGAGTGAGGTTGACATCTCTGCAGTGCTTTTGAATGATTATTGCTGCACATGAGACTATACAGTTAATTTTTACAGACGTGGCAAGGTGTTTGATGCCAACACCACAAAATAGGAGATACATTTTAATAGAATGCTATGATGAGGACGACGAGCATGCAGTTGAGCTTCCCTGAGACGGTTTCTGACAGTTTATGCAGAAATTCTTTGGTTATGCAAACCGATTGTTGCAGCAGCTGTCCGGGTGGCTGGTCTCAGACAATCTTGGAGGTGAAGATACTGGATGTGGAGGTCCTGGGCTGGTGTGGTTAAAGGGTTAATTCACCCAAAAATGAAAATTAAATTCTGTCAGTAATTACTCTCCCTCATGTTGTACCAACCCCGTAAGACTTTCGTTCATCTTCGGAACACGAATTAAGATATTTTTTATTAAATCTGAGAGCTGGATCACTCCTCCATAGGCTTTTAAGGGATTGAAACTTGTTTCCCCTGAAAAGTTATTAAAGACATCGTTAAAATAGTCCAAGTGACTACAGTGGCTCAATCTTAAGTTTATCAAGCGACGAGAATACTTTTTGTGCGCAAAAACAAACAAAAATAACGACTTTATTTCAACAATTCGTTTCCATCTCTGTTGGCCTCTAGTCCGTTAACGTAGTGTGATAGCGTAGGGCTACGTCACACGTAGGGTCCCTATTGGCCGACACTGGTCATGTCATGTGTGTGATGCGTGTGACGTCCACCACAGAACCCATACGCAGTTTTACTACGTCAAGGCCGACCGAGATGGTCGATATTTTAGTTTTTTAGCGCACAAACAAAAACAAAAGTTGCATTTATAATTTTGCTCAGTAGGCTACATATACTACATGAACTGAGTAAACAAGTAAGTAAAAAAATTAAGTAGATCTGAGTAATTGTATTTGGTACATTAACAAATAAAACTGAGTATAAATAATTGAGGAAAACCTATTATATAAAATTATTATATATAGCAATATTTATGAGTATTGTTTTTATTCATGAGTAATATTAACTTTTAATTTCCTGTAAATCTTTGTAAAATACTCCACACAACCAGGTAATGTTATACTTGACATCGGCCTTTATTGTCGATGAGTAAGCCTATACAGCAATACAGCATATTTTTTACTGTTTTAAAGGGGTCATGACATGAGAAACCAAATTTGCCTTGATCTTTTGGTATTATAAGAGATCTATGTACTATTAAAACTTCCTGCAAGTTTCATAACTTAAGACGTCCTCCCCATTATAAACGAAGCATTTATTTAATCAAGCTCTAAATACAGCTCGTTCTGGATCCATGGTTAGAAGTGACGTCACGGTGCGAAGTGACGTACCAGTCGTTTGCATATGACCGCCTCCAGCGCAAGACAAGTACGCCTCATTTCGCATCGTTGTCGTGCGGCTCGCGCCCACATGTGTTCAGTCGACGACTGGACGTGCAGCGAGTGGGTCTGTTTACAAGAAGATTGCTATGCCACTCAGATGTGCTGTTCCTATTTGAGTGTTTGAATACGCTGCCGAACGATCCAGACATAAGGGAAAGCAGTCGGATGCAGTTTATTTGCAGCATATGCAGCGCGCCAAAGCCTTATTTGAACGGTGAGTGAGATGAGTGTGACAGGCAATGTTACTGAAAGAACGAGCAGAGAACGAGCGAGCCCCGGCCGCGCGCGCGCCTTCAAACTGTCTCTCTCTCTCTCTCTCTCTCTCTCTCTCTCTCTCTCTCTCCCTCGGGCATATGAATCAAAATCAATTGAGAATTGACACGATGGTAAAAGATTGGAAGACCGAAGTTTCACGTGGTGGAGCATTGTGTATTCTACATGTGATACAAAATGATTAACGTTAATAATTTATGCATAAGCAGCACTGACGTTAGCCAATCATAACAGTGGGTGTTAACACTGAAGTCTTAAAGGGGAAACGCCCCCAAAACAGACTGTTTGAATCAGAGGGGGAGAAACAGGGTGGGAAAAGGTCATAAATCACTATAGTGACACTAAAAAACTATAGTAATACTATAATTGCACCTAAGGGAACATAATAAAACAAAACAAAAAACCATGTCATGACCCCTTTAACATAAAAACTTGGGGTGGTGATGGCGCAGTGGATAAGACACATGCCTTTGGTGTGAGAGACCCGGATTCGAATCCACTGTGAGTCACCAATGTGTCCCTGAGCAAGACACTTAACCCCTAGTTGCTCCAGAGGCGTGCGACCTCTGACATATATAGCAATTGTTAGTCGCTTTGGATAAAAGCGTCAGCTAAAATGAATAAATGTAAATGTAAAAACGTTTAAAAAAAAAGGAAAAAGTAATTCAAGTCCAATTTCCACCGTATCAGCAGCCCTGGTTCTCATGCCAGAGATGGACTCGCCGTCCTGCGTTTCACACTCACAGACAGGGGCGGATTGGCCATCGGGAATACCGGGAACAATCCCGAACAATACCGGTGGTCAAAGAGTTTTTGTTTGTTTTAATGATACGCGACCGGACTTAACCGGCCGATCAGCTGCAGCGGAACACTTGTGTGTGTGTGTGTTTCAGACTGGGCCAAGCCAATACTTTCAATCTGAGGGGGGATACGAGCGGCCCCTCCCAACTTGGACTGATCCTCATTTTTCCTGACATTCGATTGGCTCAAACTAGGCGCCGATCAAAGGAGTTTACTTTTGGTCATGTTTGGCCGGTTTGTGTGAATGCAACAGAGACGGACGGTCAAAATGGCGAAAAGAAGGAAAGAAGAGAAAGAAATGGGTGGGGCCGAAAAAATAAGAATTAAAATGAAAAAAAATTTGTCACAAGAGGCAGCTAAATGCGCCAAATTAACAGACCTTTTCCGTACTGAAAAGGGTGCAGATGAGGAAGGACCCAGCAGCATGGACAGGACAGGTGCACGATTAGTGATATATTAGTGATTATTATACACTGAAATTGTTTATATTTGCATTTAAATATAGGCATTTATTACGTGGCTTGGAATACCAATGTAGAATGCGGTCTGTTTCTTGATAACAGACCGCTGCTAAGTATAACACACCGTCTAAAACACTATTAGAATTAAAATAACTGCAAAAAAATCCTTCTGCTCGTGCACCAAGGTCACTCGCATAAAAGGCCTCTCCATCTTAAAGTCCCGGGCTGAATTTCAGTCCCAGTACGTCCCTGCTCACAGACTAAAGATGCTCGACGCGACTGATTCCATAACCTGCCAATAAACAAACATTGCACAGTTCTGAGGACATTTTATCATCTAAATTAATTACATTCATTATCTTTAGAAATAAAGTCATGTGTTTTATGCAAGGCATCAGGCATTTCAATCAGCGAAAAGACAGATGTTTAGGTGACTCCCATTGCGTCCCAGTATGTTGTTTTGCATTAAATAAAATAATTGAAACCACAGTAATTATTTTATAGACAAAATAAAACATACACACACCTGAATTTCACAGAGGAAATGCACCAATTTTGCGACGCTGAGAAGAAGAGACATTTTTGGAGACTGGAGAGTTCAAACAGCCCGCCCTCACTCAACCGTTGAGTTGTCGTCACGTCAGAGGGGGAGGGGTGCATTGTTTTAATTGAGTAAACTTTCTTAAAGGTTGTATCATTCATTTTAGGCCCAAAAAAGGCCAAAACATAAATGATCACATTCACCGAATCTTTCCTAACGATCCGCAAGCTGCCCGCCCCATAAGCATGCCGTCCAAAAACGTCTCGGTAGGCAGCCTAGGCTCTGAAATCTGCACACAAAACAAATGGGTACAACCACCACTCAAAACTAAAACAAACAGTGTTTCAACCAATCACCGACAGGGGCGGGTGTTCCTCCGACTTCGCGTCCAGCCGTGAACGAGCTCAAAACCCGCCCCTGTCGGTGATTGGTTGAATGATTAGGTGAATCCCACACAGCAAAGGAGTCCGTGGCGGACCCGCCCTCAAGCCGGGAATGTCGTGTGCAGTGGAAAGGCAGCTTGCCTGTCAGATTCGTTTTCGCTGCGCTAACAGGATCGGCCCCGCCTCCAGGATCGGTCCCGCCTGCGCTTTCAATCGTCGGACCGAGAGCGGATCACATACGGACCCGCACTTCGGACGCGCCTCTAAGTTACATAACGTAGGCTACGTTATCTGAGGCGCGTCCGAAGTGCGGATCCGTATACGCGTGGCCGGGATTAGTCGGATCTCCTTCACGTGAAGTTCGGCTGCCAAGTAAGTGTAACGTTAAGATATAGGCTATTTTATTAATGTTATATCTGTTATTGAAATATAATCTATCGGTGCTGTAACCTGCTTTGTCGAAGGTTTTGGTAAAATGTTCGTGGATTTTGCTTGCCATTTTATAAGGCGTTTGAAGTAACGTTAGGCTATCAGACTAGTGTAGCGTAGACCAGTGCCTGATTCAAATGTGATCCGAGTTTACAAGACGATTATGTCTTGATTATGATTATATCGCTTATGTGATCGTTTATGCGACTAATGTGCAGAAGACATCCGTTGTTGTTTTTTCTGAAATCAAAGAATCCACTGACCCTTACAGAAAGTTTATTCAAGTGTGCTAACTTACTTATTTTATACTAAAATATGTTCTGTCTACTTTTTATGTAAAAAGGATGCCTTTAGGATACTAGCCTACTCCTAAATATAGTCTAAAAAAACTGTATCCTTGACTTATACTGACAGAAACATCTACGTAGCCTATCTTTGGCCTAACGTTACAGGCCAAACGTCGTTAGCTAACTTACTTGTACACATTCTTTTGATCAACAACATGTACTTAAAATTAATTATTCTAAGTGGCTAGGTGTAGTTGTTTACTATTTTGATTTACATTCTGTCAACTTAGCCTACATTGTTTGAAAATATTGATTTATAAAGAAAACATATTTGCAGGCCTACTGCCGATGGACGACATCACGATGTTTAACAAACTTGCTTATCATACCATCAACTTTTTTCTTTTCCGATTCTCAAATATGTAGTTAGTGAGTTTGTTTTGTTGTTTAAAAAAATCTTTATAAATTATCTTGATCTCAATGATCTGTAACGTGAGGGGCGCCGTGTTTGGGCCGCAGTTCAGATTACAGCGCGTGAATTCATCAGTTTCTGGGAGAAAAATAGAGTTGACTTTATAGTTATTTACACTGTGTGTCTGATATGAATAAAAACCGTCGGCAAATATATTTGAATGGGTTGTTATTGCTGCTTCTAGACACCATTGTGTATTTTACAAACTATAAATGTGGTCTTTTGACATAAATTATATGTATTTAAATGTCTAAAACCTAAGATAAACATTATGTGGTTAAAAACACTGAACACTGATTCATGGCACTACCTCTTTAAAGAAGTTTGAAAATGGGACACATTATTTTTTATTTAATCTGTAGTATTTATTATTCATTGTAATGGTGTTGATTTTTGGCATTAAGAAAATCTATCCTTCTACATGAATGTAGAAAAAGAGGCTACACTCAGAGGTGCTGAGCGGGAACTCTATCCAGATAACATGCCGGGCAAGAGGGTGAGAAGAGCAACATGCCTGGACTTTGGTGATGAAGATACCAGTACTGGTGACAAAGCCTCTGGCTCTGGAAATCAAAAACAGGTAATTAAACAGCTAAGATTGATATCACATTAGGAATGGTTTGTGTTTTGGATTATTTATCCATGATTAAATATTAAAAATGAACAAAAAGGCCAAGGTTGCTGCACAAAGACAGGCGGAGGAGGAACTACTGTCAGAGGACAGTCAGTCCAGAGCAGATTCGTCAATCCAGTAAAACAACGACCTTACCAGAGACCTGCAGAGCCAGGTCAAGGCCTTACAGAAAGAAAACACCAAACTGCGGAACATGGTATTTAAAGGCAAGTACCGGTATTGAGTATAATATAGCCTATTTATAATCAACATCTCCTCTCGTAGCACTACTTAACTAGTCTTGCTTTAGACTGTTTAAAAACAGCACTCACTGATGCGCTTATTCTTATTGTACTCTAACTTATTTTTTTTTATATAATTGTTGAGAGAAATGCCTTAAAAGGCAAGCTGTGTAGGCAGTCGCTTTGGTAAAAAATGCGTCAGCCAAATGTAATATTGTAGCCTAATGTATCACAGACGCCTGACATCTTTAACAAGGCGCAGTGCAATCATGTTCACACACTGGATTCATTGCATGAATTTTGGATGAGGATGTTATCAGGCAGTGTGGGGAAAAAAGTGGCATTGCAGACGGAATTTTATGAACGGGTCCAAAACGGACCCGGGCTGGATACGATGCTCATATGTCCGGGTCCAAAACGGACCCGGAGCGGATATGCGACTCATTCGCGGATTCAAAGCGAAGCCGGGGCGGATGTACCCATTTATGTACGGATACACAAAGGGACCGCTGCGATGTCGGACCGGATCCGCGAGCCGCCGCATTTGATGCATTTCGGAGTCAGTTTGCTGTCTGGGATGTGATCATTTATGTTTTGGTCTTTTTTGGGCCTGAAATGACTGATACAACCTTTAAGAGTGTGTTCAATATATTAATAATATTTGAATTAAGTAATATTTATGGTTCTTGAAACAGATCAATTTAATTCTCCATTCTCAAATATTTTGATAGAAATTTCACAAATATAGTTAGTGTATTATAAATAAATTGTCCCACTTTATATTAAGTGGCTTTAAGTACTATATACTAACATAAAAAAATAAGTACAATGTACTTATTGTGTTCAGGTTGTATTGTAAAACACTTTTTCTGCTATTGAGGTGTGATACTGGTAAGGTTAGGGACAGGTGTGGTGGTATGGGTCGATTTAAGGGTAGGTTAAGGTGTAAGGGAAGCGTCAACTGTGTAATTACAAATGAAATTACATCAATTAAGTACAGTTGTAATTACATGCAGGTATTTTCAAAATATAAGTACAATGTAAAAACATGTATGTACATAAGTCCATTGTATCAAAGTTGTAACTTCAATGTAAGTACATAGTACTTAAAGCCACTTAATATAAAGTGGGACCAAATAAATAATTGAACAGTCAAATACTAAATTCTTTTAGTGAAAAAAAAACTTAAAATATAACTAAGATTTAGACTAAATTAACTGTTGGATTTTTAGTCAATTATTTTGGTATGTTTAACTCAAACAATGAAGTAATATTCACAGATTTTATTAAGTTAATAAAGTTAATTATTACTGTGATATTTACTGAGCCACTGAATTATTTTTTAGAGTGTTACTCTAAAGTGTTGGAGTGTAGAGTGTTACATATGTTTTTTTGTTTGTTTTTTTAACCTGGGAGTGACATTTTTTTTTAAAAAGGGGAAAAATTAAATGTATGACTAAAAATGATTATTTGGTGATAATAACCAATCATATATCATATAAATAATTTATCATAGAAAATGTAATAGAATAGTAACAATGCAAAAACAGCATTTTCACTAGTGTTTTCAGACCGTCAGAGCCCATGAATAATGTGGGTTCAAATAATTTGGACTCTTAAGCCACATTTTAAAATCTATAAACATATAAATGGAATTAGAATGGGACATCTTTGGCATGTGCTGTATAAGATTGAACGCTGGCAGTTGCTAGGTTACACTGATGTCAAGGAAGGAAGATCAAGGCAGGCCAGCTGCTATACTAGCCGAAAGGATGAAGCGCTTCAAGGAAGATCTCCTCATGCTGGCTATAGTCATCCTCAGAGTTCCATCACTCCATCATGAGAAACAAATCGAGTGTATGGAACAAATGTCCTGCAAAGTCTTCAATACATCGTGGTGTAAGTTTTATTAAACTGTACTTTGAAGGAACACGCCGACTTTTTTGGGACTTTAGCTTATTCACCGTATCCCCCAGAGTTAGATAAGTCCATACATACCCTTTTCATCTCCGTGCGTGCCGTAACTCTGTCTGACGCACCCACCGCTAGCTTAGCACAAAGACTGGAAGTAAATGACTCCAGCTAGCGTACTGCTCCCAATTAGTGACTAAATAACGCCAACATTTTCTTATTTATATGTTGTGATTTGTATAGTGTGTACAAATAACAAGGTCATATGAGACACAGGCATGTTTTAACCGTATACATACTGGGAACTATATTCTCAGATGGTGAAGCACTGCTACTTGGGCGGAGTGATTTGCACGCAGCTCCTGAGAAGCCCCGTGGTGAGGAGCAGAGAGTTCGCTCAGAGTGTTGCGCTCATATCGGCTTTCGAATTTCGAAGTTTACACGTTGTAATTACAAGTTCTACCAGCATGTGAAGGGTTCTACCAGCATGTGAAGGGCTAAAATGTTGACGTAGTTAACTATGGCTACATTCACACTGTCAGTCCTAATCCGATTATCTTTGTATCCGATTGGGAATCTGATCTTTGTCCACACTGTTTCAACTGTTCAGATCCGATTTGTGTGTCCATGCAGCTCTTTGGCAATATGGCAATGACGTTGCGTTGATGGAGGGGTTAGCATTTGCAATAGAGATGTTGTCTTATTTAAATTTTACAACATGGAAATGTGCAGCCGCCGCACTGGACTACTGCGTCTTGAGCCTGCGGCAGAACTGTAGGAGGCTGTTTTGAACAGCTTTTTTCCCACGCTCTTGTCTGCGCCGGTTTCAAAAATAATAATTTTCTCCTCGTCCGCCACTTTGCCACAGCATTGTTTCGGCAGCGACTTTCAGCATGTTTCCTATAACAACGTCTGACGTTTACATTTTACGTGGCGTGAGAAAGTCGCATACCACGCGAACCATACTCAGACTGAAGCTGATGTCCTGATATATGAATTGAATAGGATTTCAAACCACATATGGATGTAGCTTGGAACGGATTTCATGTGCTTTTTTTGGACTGACAATCTGAACGTAGCCTATGTCGGGATAAGAAATAGAAGGAAGAATTGCAGTAGGCCTAAGGGCTAGAGAAGCTAGCTCGTTCGGATCTTTACCACATATTAACATGTCAAAACGTTGCGCTCTTTCCTGCTTACTAAGTCCGATCATCTCTATGATTTCGCAGCTTCCACGTGTTTTTTCCGTGGTTTATTAGTGTAACAATGTGTTCAGTAGTACATAAACAGTGCAATCCATGCCTCCATAATGGCCACGCATCCGGGTTACTGCCCAGAATGTGACGGTGAAAACCCTCTATAATAATTAATGTAATTACAACATGGCGTAAACTTAATATATACAGCCCTGAGTTTCTGTTGTCCCTGGTCGGTTCTCGTCAATGTACAGTAGATGTTTCTTATGTGACAACTGTTTATCCTGTTTTTCTTGTATTTGTACTCTACCGATCTCCTGTGGATTCTTTGTTTTGTTTATTAAAGACTATTTAAAGTATTTTCATGCGTGTGAACTACCAGCACCAGACAATTATATGCTTGTTATAATAATAATTTTATAAAATAATATCGGAAAAATAAAGGCAAAGACAAAAACCAGTGGCGCACTTTTTTCACTAATTTTATCTAATTTTCTAATATTCTAATTTTGTTTCTCTTCTGATTTAATTTGCTATGGTAGAAGTTAAACTGATATGTGTGATAATTATTTTATTTATTTTTTTACAAATGCAGACTTGCTTTATGAGCCTTTATGTGCTTTTTGGTTTTGGTTGCCAAATTGCACTGTATAGTATGATATAGTCCCGTATTTTGTCTTGCACTAAACAACCTGAAACTTTTCAGAATTGAATGCATCGGAATAATTTTTCAATAGAAGCGTCATTACAAAAAAAAAATCTGAGAAGTCAAGTCACCTTTATTTCTATAGCGCTTAGTGCAGATTATTTCAACGTAGCTTTACAGTGATAAATGATTCAATGTTGCAGCTGTAGAGCAGCTCTAAAAGAAAATAGTGTCATTGTTGAGCTGAAGTCAGTTCAGTGTTGATTCAGTTCCTTTGTAAAGATTATAAAATTAGTTCATTTCATGTATAAAGCAGTTCTGCAGAAAACAGTGATGCCATCTGTTATGTGGTTGAAGGATGAACTCAATAGCAGACAGCAAATGACTTTCACAGGATTTATTAAAGGACAAAAACAGAAAACAAAAACCCACAATGGGGCAAAACAAGACGGGACAAGGCTAATACTCAGACAGTAAACTTACAGCTACGACAGGAACAGACACTTCTTGAAGACAAAACTCTCAACGGATCACTCACGGCTAGACTCACACAACGTATGACAATGTCAAACAATGAACCAACGCAGGACAGCAAACACAAGGGGATTATAAAGGGAACACTAATGACGAGGACAGGTGAAACTGACTAGACAATAATGACAAGACAAGGGTAACAAGAGGGCGGAGTTACATAACGAGACAACACAAGCACATGGCCCAAACAAATGGCCATGTGCTGCACATGAAAACATGGGTCTGTCATGATTCTGCCACAAGACTAAGGAAACTCAAGGACATGATGGCAGAATCATGACACCATCGTCCAGGCTCAGAAACAAAAGCCCAGTCAGGGAGCCAGTTCTTCTCTGGCCAACGAACAACAAAGTGTGATTATGACTCAGGCTGCATCTCAAGTCAGAAATTAGATCGGATTCATCACGCTAGTATGGAGACGATGCTGGTCATAGGTCTGTGCGGAGGACTTGTCTGGTTCTTGTGGTCTTTAGAATAGGAATATAATTAGAATAGGAACTGGTGCAAAAGATGTGATGTTTTGGATTGATTGCATCAATCAAATTGATTGCATCTTAATCTTAAATACATTTGAACATCTTTTCTTATATGCATATAACTGCAGACATGCACTGACTGTTTAGTATTTTGGTTTTATTTTAAATGTGGTCAACTGTCACCTGCCACCAGTGGAATACTTAAAACCCAATCTGAATATGTGGTATAAAAAAAGCGAGTGTCCCTTTTCTAAGAAACTGAGACTATCACTTATTTTCCTGGTAACCTAATCACCATATAAATATGCAGAACAGATGAACTACCTTAATAGTTTTCCAAATTTTCCTGTAAAACTACAGTCAAATCTAAAATAAGAATTTTTAATGGAGGGTAAATAAGACTCGCATCATCTAGTCACAAAATTTGAGGCTAAATGTAATTTCTTTTTTATTCTCCTGATGTATGCCTTTCATTGTTGTATGAGAGGCCATCCACTTTAAAAATGTTTGTTTAAAATAATTTCTTCAACAATGACTTTTACGCAACAGCAATTAACACAACTAAAGGATTATGATTTATCTGTAATAACAATGACAAACTAACTTGTGAATTGTAAATAAAGCAGCGCTAGAGGTTTTGTTGCCCTCATGACTGGGTTGATTGAGCTTTGTGGAGGAGTGTTTGGTCTCCATTCCCTTTTTTCTTCCTTTTTTAATGATCTGACTCAACCACAGCTGGCCTCTCTTGAGTATCTAACCCCCCCCCCCATGTCTCGGCACTGCAGAGCTCTGCTCACACTGTGAATATTCAGTCTATGGAAAGCAAAAACACTATAGGCTTAACAAGATAGAAAGGGCCATTATGGAGTCCTTACAAGTTGTGAAATTGACCGAATGTGTTGTTAAATAATTGCACTGCCAAGGCTTTTATTGGCTGTGCTGCATTTATTAGTGTCGTACTAATTCCAAAGTCAATGTTCTAATCTGGGCAATTTACCTAAAACCATCCACCCTCAAAATACAACATACAATGAGATGTCTGAGCCTATCGTTACTGGACATTAAACGAGAAATGTTAGCTCACTATTTATCTTGGTGGGCTCTAAATCTTTTCAGCGCATCATGTTTTATGACTTGGGAAGGCTATCATACTCTTGAGAGAAACTCCAATCTGTTTGGAGAGATTTTTTGCTCATGAGTGATCTTCAAGGACCTTTCCTCCACAACAAAATCCCTAGTGTACATATGTACACTCTCGGTGTACATATAGGTCCAACTACAGGGTGTTAAAAATGAACACTGACTACGTTTACATGCAGCCAATAACCCTGGAATATTAGCAATAACCCGGTCGCGCACGGCCATGTAAACACCGGCAAAAACCCGAATATCCTCATATACCGTTTTTTAAAAACCCGAATATTATACCTGGGGTACCCCTTTTCTAAACCAAATATTTGGTCATGTAAACGCGTATCGGCAAATCCCCATCAAAAGGAACAACAGATTTGTGTTCTGCACATGTTCTATTCGCAAGGAATCTTGGTCTTTTGAGTAGAGGAACCTCCATCTGGCACATACAAAAACCTGCGTGCCGTATACCGGAAGTAAACAATAAGTAGAGGTAAACATGGCGAGACGCAGCACAGCACCATACTTTTGGAGCGAGGAGGAAATTTCAATCTATCGATCTATTTCAAAGGCGATCGCTATCTGCCCCGAACTATCCATTATCCGCGTGCTGTTGTTGTTGTCTTTGGATACAGGAAGAAGAATCGGAACTGACGCATATTGCATCTTAATGTTGTCCGTACGTCCAGACGCTAACCGTGCGTCGCCGTTTACGTCGGGATATTGCCAATTGATTACAAACTCCATGTATACAGGAGTAACTCTCTCTGCTTGCGCATGTAAAACGGGTTATTCCGAATGTTTCAGAAACCTGAATAGTGACCTTAACCCGACCATAACATGAATATTGACAGCTTGTAAACGTAGTCAATGAAGCAGTGTTGAAGTTAATGAGATAATTAAGTGATGATTGGCCATTAGTGGTGACACCTAATGTTAATAAGAAGAATCATTGAAGGAAAGAGAAACAACAAGAACATAAACAAGAGAAACACAAGAACTACTGACTTTGAGCCATTATATTTACCAGAAGTTTAGATGGTAATGTTTTATGGAATGTTTCGTTTCATGTCACCATTATGGTGATCAGTGTTTGATGTAGTTGGGCTCTTGACCCATTTCTTTTTAACATTTGTTTTTTCTCTGGCTGCTCCAACTCTGTGTTTTTAAAGCACATGTGTTACTGCAAGAAAAACCATGACATGGGCCGTGATTCCCGAAAACATTGTGAGTCTAATCAGATCGTACAGACATTTTGTTGCAATCGTTCTGCAATCAGGTTAGGCTTAAAATGCATTTGGGAAACATAGCCCAGGTTATGATGGTTATGTTTAAATGATGAAATCACAATCCTGTAGTAGCCTGATTCACTCAACCAGTATTATAAACTGATTGTATAAATTAGGGATGCATCGATCCGATACTCAGTATCGGTATCGGCTCCGATACTGCCATTTTTGCCGGATCGGGTATCGGTCAGAAGAGGCCGATCCAAATCTGATATTGTGCGTATACTATTGTGTTATTGTTAAGCCCCACAAAAGGCACAAAAACATTATAAAGCACCATAAAGTTTTCCTCCACTATCTTATATGTGTTCTGAAGACATTATATAGTATAATGTGAGATATAAATTAATATTTAAGTCATTAAATTCAAGATCATGTAAACTTTTTTCCTCCACTGCGGCTCTCAGTCATTCTCCATTCAGCATTCAAACAGCGCGTCGCGTTCGGTTACGACAGTCAGCACGATGAAACACTCTCTAAGATGATTCAATGTTACTATTATTATACTTGATCTGTAGATAAAGGTCTATGGTTTCGGATAAAACAACTTTATATTGCTGGACTTTATTGCTGTAACTAAATCAGGGTGTCTGTTAGATCACAGCACTAGAGTAGAGTCAGAGCATTATAATTGTTCTTCACACGCATAGTGACTGAAATTTAAAACTGTTAAACGAAAAGGCTGACTATTGAAAGGCAACTATTGCACAGATAGATACTGTATAATACACTACGCATCAATATGTATTTCCTTTGTGCTTTGAACTTTTCAATCCGGATTGCGGACTCGAAGAGCTGCGCGCTGTGACTCCGTGTTGCTTCAAGCGCATCATTCTGCGCTCGGGATGCGCATAAGCACTGTTTGCAGCACTGTATTGAGCCTTTCATATCATAATACTTTTGCGCAATGAAAGATTATTAATAGCCTTTCTTGTTCTGTCCTATCTATCATATGTTGCTGACTCGTTAAACAGCTGTGCTATGCATTTAAAACATGTCTCAATTTTATAGTAGCCTAGGCTATTTTTAATAATTAATCTTTTTGATTTTTGTTGTCTTGTTTTTCATTAATGTACTTTACAACAATACACAGAGCAATGTGTAATGTTTTACGAGATTTAGTGTTACACTTATTGTCTCTTATTTGTTACCCACTAAATGTTTTTTTTTCACTAAATGTTCAGATTTTATACAATAATTGTGCACTTGTGATTTTTCTAGACTAAATTTTACTGCTGAATTATCCACTAATCTAGTTTATAATAGCATTTTTGTCATAGATTATGATCATATATTTTTGGGATTTGTTGTTTTTCTCTATAATGAAGTTGTCTGTATTAAGTAGATTGTGTTTAACACACAAAAGAGTGATTATCAGTTCAACACACAGAGTTATAAAAATTATACTTCATTTAAAAAAAAACTGCACTGGTATCGGTATCGGCCGATACTCAGAATTTTTGTATCGGATCGGATTGGTTTTGAAAAAGCGGTATCATTGCATCCCTAGTATAAATGTTTTGTTAATATTCTTCATAGAGATGTTCCGATACCCTTTTTTCCTTCCCGATACCGATTCCGATACCTAGACTCAGGGTATCGGCCGATACCGAGTACCGATCCGATACCTGGGTGTGTGTGCATCTATACAGCTGCAATTCATACTAGCCCTGTATGAATTGATAGAATTATTTTATGGTGTGCTTCAGACTTATACCTTAGGTAAACATGAACAAATACATGTGAACTAGAATATTTTTATTATCTGACATATATTTCACAGCAATATATTATTTATTTTTCTTAAGTGAAAAAGAACTTCAAATGCAGCCACACATCTAATACTGTAAACTGAAAAGGGTATTTTAGTTTTACAATATAACTGTATAAAAAAAGTGCAACAAATAAGTCTAGGAATCTAAAAAATTGTATATGAATAATATAAGAAAATAATCTCTTTATAACCTAAAGTCCAGAAACAATTTTGTTGAATAAACGGCATTTTATTTTTGACGGCGGCTATTCATCCAGAACAATAAACTCGATCATTTTGTCAGTTATATTTATTGCTCTTTGGCTGTCTTCTGAAAACTTTTCTCTTTGTTTGAATGAAGCGTCCAGAGATTGTTGATTCTAGCGCGGCTCGTTCTTCTCTCCCCTTGCCTGTGTGTGACCCTCGTGTTCTGCGGGGTGACGCGTCTTCAAATGCTTTAAGTTAACTTACTCGTGTTGAAATTGCTAATACTTGTTCCACCCCTCGAAATCGCCGTTTTACTAGCTGGTTGGTCCAGTCTGAAATACTGCCAAACACAAACAGCGGACGTACAGCTGCTAGCGTGCGCGCGCGCGTTTTCTTCTTCGCTGATCTCAACAGTGGTTGCTTGCTTGTGGCAACAGCACAACTTCCTGTGTTGCCACAAGCAACCACTGTTTAGAGCAGCGAAGAAGAAAGTGCGCGCGCGTGTTTAGAGCAGCGAAGAAGAATTGATCTCCGATTTGCTGCGTTAAGCAAAGCTCGCGTGCATAACTAGGTATTGTTTAAGAAAATGGTATCGGATCGGTACACGGGTAGAAGTACTCGCCGATACCGATGCCAGAATTTTTATTGGTATCGGCGGCATTTCCGATACTAGTATCGGAATCGGAACAACTCTAATTCTTCACAGCACTTCATTTCAGCAGTGCTTTAATAATCTGAAGATTTTAAATCACACACAGACATCAAGAATCTACATATGATTCTCAACAATGGTGACAATCACACAAATGCTTCATGTTGCAGTGCATGATGGGAGCCACAAATCAAAATGCATCCATGGCTCCCATCATGCATTGCAGCACGAATAATTTATGCAGCTGAATTGTCCTGTAATTTTCATTGGGTTTTCCTGTTTGCTTTTATTTTGCTATTGTTTTGTTATGACTTTAATGGCTTGTTTTGTGATGTGCAGAATTGATCTGTTTGTCACTAGTTTAAAATCAAAGTAATACTCCAAGGCACTCGAATTGTGTATACAAAAAAGTAAAAAGCCTTTATTGAATCATGGCTTCTATCATTAAAATTGGTGACAGATACACCTACGCGTTGCGGCTATTGCCTTCGTCAGGGTGTGTGTAACAAACAAAGTCACAGGTGCATTTTAAATAGCAGTTCATTAGTCTAAATAGCAAACACCTGGTCACACTACGCAAGGTAACCAGCAGGGAGCAGAATTCAACAAATGAAATAGTATATTGCATAATATCAAGCCAAATCAAACTCAAAGAGAAAAAAAAAAAAAAAACACACACACACATACACATACATACATATACATACATACATACATACATATATACAAAAAAAAATATTATATATATATATATATATATATACATATATATATATATATATATATATATACACACACACACACACATATATATATATATATATATATATATATATATATATACATAAATAAACAAATAATAATAATAATAAATAAATAAATAATAATAAAAAAAAAATTATAAAATAAAATAAAAATAAGAAAAATAATAATAAATAAATAGAAAAAAAAAAAATTGAAATATTTTCGGCAATATCTAGATTACAGTATACAAATCAAAACATAACAATGAAATAAAATAGAGCAAAAAAACATATCAAAATATACACGTCAATGGATGTATACATCTAATGGTACACAATACGACTAATTTCATGAAAAATATTTCACAGAAATGGTACAAAATCTAATTCTCCATTTAAACCTGGGAATGTGGTGGCTTTCAGTGAGTAAATCCAGAAAGATTCTCTTTGTAGTAACTTCTTAACCCTATCACCTCCTCTTATGGACTTGGGGATGTGTTCAATACCGATTATCTTGAGTGTATTAGGACTACCATGGTTTGTATCTCTGTAATGAATGGCCATAGGATATAGAGGGTTACAGATTCGAATGGCGTTTTTATGCTCTGATAGTCGTATCTTTAGTTTTCTAGTCGTCATCCCTATATAGAAACATCCACATGGACACTCTAACCTGTAGATCACAAATGAGGTATTACAATTAATGAAAGATCTTATTTTCAGTTCGGAGTCAGAGGTTACGTCTCTAAATGTTTTTGTCCTGATCATATTATCGCAGTGATTACAGTTGCCACACCTGTAATTTCCTGCACTTGAACTTAACCAGGTATTGGCTTTCTTAGGAGAAAGATGACTTCTCACTATTTTGTCTTTAATTGTTGGTGCTTTCCGAAATGCAATAGAAGGAGATTCGGGCATGACTTCCCTGAGATAAGGGTCACTCATAACTATTTCCCAATTCTTCTTTATAATTTTCTTAATTCTGTTTGCCTCTGTGCTATACTGTGTCACGAAATATACAGAGTTATCTGAATCCTGTGATTTACGTTTTTGTTGTAATAATTAATCTCTACTGATGTTTCTCACTTTATTGTATGCTTTGTTAATCACGCTATTTTTGTAACCCCGTTCCTTAAATCTTTGAGTCATGTCTTGTGCTCTGGTGTTAAAATCTTCTTCCTTATCACATATTCGTTTCAGCCTCTGGAACTGGCCAACTGGAATATTTTCGGTCATCCATAAAGGATGAAAACTATCTGCTCTCAATATAGTGTTTCTGTCAGTTTCTTTTCTAAATATAGTGGTATGCAGCGCACCACTACTTTCTTTGAAGATTTTTAAGTCTTTTAAGAGTATGTGAATAGTCAAGACTCAGCTTCAGATTTACATTGGTATTATTAAGATAAGCGTGAAATGCTATTAAATCCACCTCCGATCCTGTCCATATCAATATAATGTCATCTATATATCTGCCCCACCACTCCACATATTTTAAATATGGGTTTAAGTCAGAAAATACAAAATTCTTTTCCCAGAATCCCAAAAACAAATTTGCATAATTAGGGGCAAAACATGCACCCATAGCTGTGCCTTTAATTTGTTTATAGAATTTATCTTGAAACAAAAATATGTTGTTTTTCAATGTCCATTCCGCTAGTTGTATAATAAAACATGCAGGTGTCCTTTCGGTAGATGATCTCATATCCAGATAGTATAATAGTGCTTCCAGTCCATCTTTATGGTCTATGTTTGTGTACAGTGATTCAACATCCATAGTCACCAAAATAGATGATTCAGTAGTTTTTATCTTTTTAATGGTATTTAATACATGGGTAGTATCTTGAATAAATGAAGGAAGTTTTCCAACCAATGGTTTGATAAAGCTGTCTACAAATTTTGAAGCTGGCTCTGTAATAGATTCATTTCCACTAATTATAGGTCTCCCTGGCGGATTTTCAAGATTTGTATGTATTTTAGGAAGCATATAAAATGTAGGAATCCTAGGATTTTTACAGGAAAGAAAATCACATTCATTTTTTTAAATCCATCCCTCATCTTTAGCATGTGATAAAATATCAGTCAGTTCATTTGTCATTACTTCTATTGGATTGGATCTCAGGTACTGGTAGTACTCACGGTTTTGAAGTTGTCTCAAGGCTTCTTCAATATACTGATCTCTGCCCCATACAACAACAGCACCTCCCTTGTCCGCTCTTTTTATTACTAGCTCTTCATTATTAGAAATCCAGTTCAAAGCTTCTCCTTCTTCTTTTGAAAGATTATATTGTTTTCGTTTTTTTGAAGTGAAGATCTTGTCAATGTCATACATTACTTTCTTGTAGAAGGAGTTCAAAGTTGGATTAGATGAACCTGGCATAAATGTTGACTTGGGTTTGAATGTTGTTGCCTTCTTGTCATAGGTACGAGTAGCTGTTTCAGAAGTGTAGTACAAAGCTTTCAGTTGAAGACTCCGATGAAACTTGAATAGGTCCACTTTAGTTTGAAACTCTTTGGCTGTATTTATAGGGGCATAGGACAAACCTTTTGACAATACAGAAACACAGCTTGTTGATAGAGTAACCTTTGAAACATTTATCACTTCATCCCCTTTGTTTGGCTCCTGGTGTATCTGCCTTGAATTGGGAATCTTGGTAGGTCTCTTTCTTCCTCGTCTCGTCTTCCGCTGTCTTGTCTTCTGAATCTCTGATTTGCTCTGGACTTTTTCTCTAAAAAATCTCTTCTAGGTGAAGTCTCCACTACTGAGCGGTCTTCATCACTGCTAGGTAAATTAAAAGATACTGATCTCTTTCTAGGAGTCTTAACATTCCATTGTGACCATGTGTAAACCTTCTGCTCCTTGTAATCTTTTTCATCTCTTCCAAATTTTGTCAGCTTTTCTTGCTTGAGTTTTTTGGATAGTTGTTCTAAATCCTCTTTAAGTTTCTCTTCAAATTGAATAAGTACTTCATGTCCATCTGATGTAAACTCTTGTTTGATTTTGACGATCTGTTTTTGCGTTTCAGTTTTCTGTTTTTTTGCTTCCTCAATTAGTAGCAGCATAAGATCTTGGGAACATTTATTCAATATTGCTTGCCACTTTTGTTTGAATTCTCTATCTTCATGGCCGAATGAAGGAAATTTTTTAATTCTGAGTCCTCTTGGAATCATGTTTTCTCTCCAGTAGTCAGATAGTGTAACCATATGTAAATGTAATCTTAATTCTTTTTCCGAATGTCTCTTAAGTTCATAACACAGTTTTTTAGAGTCTGCATACTGCGGTCTATATTCTTGGCTCAACAATGTATCAGTTACTATGATCTTCTCACCTTCTTCTTTAGAGTAGGAAAAATAATTCGTCGTCATCTTTTTGATGGAAGTCTGTATCTCGATCCCCAAATACGTCTGCTAGACGTAGCAACTTCTGCACAAGACGATCCCTCCACGTCCTTAATTCATCACAGCATAAAGATGCATTTGAAGTGCTGCACAGGGTGTAAAAACTCGGTGCTCTTTGGTTGCTTGGGATAGTAATGCTCAAAATCAAAGTAATACTCCAAGGCACTCGAATTGTGTATACAAAAAAGTAAAAAGCCTTTATTGAATCATGGCTTCTATCATTAAAATTGGTGACAGATACACCTACGCGTTGCGGCTAACTCCGAACTGAAAATAAGATCTTTCATTAATTGTAATACCTCATTTGTGATCTACAGGTTAGAGTGTCCATGTGGATGTTTCTATATAGGGATGACGACTAGAAAACTAAAGATACGACTATCAGAGCATAAAAACGCCATTCGAATCTGTAACCCTCTATATCCTATGGCCATTCATTACAGAGATACAAACCATGGTAGTCCTAATACACTCAAGATAATCGGTATTGAACACATCCCCAAGTCCATAAGAGGAGGTGATAGGGTTAAGAAGTTACTACAAAGAGAATCTTTCTGGATTTACTCACTGAAAGCCACCACATTCCCAGGTTTAAATGGAGAATTAGATTTTGTACCATTTCTGTGAAATATTTTTCATGAAATTAGTCGTATTGTGTACCATTAGATGTATACATCCATTGACGTATATATTTTGATATGTTTTTTTGCTCTATTTTATTTCATTGTTATGTTTTGATTTGTATACTGTAATCTAGATATTGCCGAAAATATTTAAATTTTATTTTTTTTTATTTTTTTTTATTTTTTTTTTTATTTTATTATTTTTCTTATTTTTTTTTATTTTTTTATTTTTTTTTATATATATTTTTTATTTATTTATTATTATTATTTGTTTATTTATGTATATATATATATATGTGTGTGTGTGTATATATATATATATATATATATATATATATATATTTTTTTTTTTTTTTTGTTTTTTTGTATATATGTATGTATGTATGTATGTGTATATATGTATGTATGTGTATGTGTGTGTGTGTTTTTTTTTTCTTTTTTTTTCTTTTTTTTTTTCTCTTTGAGTTTGATTTGGCTTGATATTATGCAATATACTATTTCATTTGTTGAATTCTGCTCCCTGCTGGTTACCTTGCGTATTGTGACCAGGTGTTTGCTATTTAGACTAATGAACTGCTATTTAAAATGCACCTGTGACTTTGTTTGTCACTAGTTTGTTTATTGTCACCATTGTTGAGATTCATACGCTGATTCTTGATGTCTGTGTGACCTAAACAAAAACTTTTGTGCACTAAGAATTTTTATAATTGTTCATATTGCTGTTGGATCTCAAACTGTAGAATCTCAGGGCTACAATCACCAATCCTAAAATGCATCATCAATCATATATAGTCAAAGATTTAGACTCTGAATGACATCCATAATGATCCATAACTACATGATGATAATGTCATCATCACAACATATTGTTAGTAGGTTTTCTCTTGCAGTAACAAATCTGCTTTATAAACACAATGTTGGAGCAGTCAGATAAAAAACTCACTATAAAAAAATTAAAAGGGTCAAGACCCCAACTAAAGCAAACACTGACCACCATAATGGTGGCTTGAAAAGAAAAATTCCATAAAACATTGCCGTCTAAACTTCTGTTGAATCTCAATAACTTCTGTAGATGTATGACAGAAATAAAGTCACACGGGTAATAATAAGTGCAATAATGTGTAATGGCTCGAAGTCAGTTCTTGTGTTTCTTTTTTATGTTCTTGTTTCTCTTTCCTTCAATGATTCTTCTTATTAACATTAGGTGTCACCACTAATGGCCAATCATCACTTAATTAATCACTTAATTATCTCATTAACTTCAACACTGCTTCAGTGTTCATTTATAACACCCTGTAGTTGGACCTATATGTACACAGAGAGTGTTCATTTAACACTGGGGATTTTGCTGATCCATATTCACAATAATTAATCATCACCATTGACTTATTTGTGTTCAGGATAAACAAACAACAATTAAAACACTATTTCCCTTCTGCTGTTGAACTCTGGTGATGCTTGATAACTTCCAAACCATATTGTGATCCATAGTCTGTGTACTAGGGCTGTCAACGAATATTCTAAATTCGAATATATATTCGAATAGTTTAAAAAAACAGAAATTCGAAGGTGAAAATTAATATTCGAATCATGTGGAAAAACATGCCCGCGGTAGCAGAGGCGCGGCTGTCTGCTTTGCTAGTGGCAAAATTCTGAAGCTTAAAATGTAAAACGCATTTTCCAGCTGCACAGATAGCACAGTGACTGTCTGGCTCACTCATTGGCTGCTGCGGCAACTGCACATCCAATGGCACGGGCGCCTCGAACGTGTGCGCCAATGAGCTAGCATTACATCATACAGAGCCCGCCAAGGGGTTGTGGCCAGACGTCCCCGAAATAGCCATAGTAGCAGCAGTTTACCACAGCACGAGCTGCGCCTCGGAGAGTTCAATGTCGGTTCTATACTGTAAAACTTCAATTAATGTTAATAATATTTGTTTCAATCACTGAATGAAGCCTGCTATATTTAGGACAAGAGTCGCGACCTTAAATTGCTTGCACAAAACTCTTGATCAGCACTCAACATGTGTGTATTATTGTTCATTTAAACCGTTATGCGCAGAGAGCGTGAGGGCGAGAGAGAGAGAGAGCGAGAGAGAGCGCGAGAGAAAGAGTGCCTGCGAGTGCGAGCGAGAGTAAGGTCTGCGGTCTTGGCCATTAGTTGATTTACTTGTTTTTGTGTAAGTTAATACGTTGTCAAATATGTTTAAACTTAAATAAGCTACCTATACAAGTAGTTGTGTCTCTTTGTATTAATTTGTCCTGTTATTGACGTAATGCGCGTCATTGACAAAATGCGCAACCAGATATTCGAATAGTTCGAATATATGTGTTTTTTTTAGAGGGAATATTCGAATGTCATTTTTGAGCAATTTTGACAGCCCTACTGTGTACCCCTTACTATTTTAGAAGATATCCCTGTGCACAAAAATAAGATGATTTACGCTGTTGTAAGATTTAAGATTTAGGCCTAGAGGTGAAGTGTGTAATTTCATTCACTAGCATAACAAAATGGAAAAAGTATGTCTTTTTGAACAGGTGTGAAAAGTGGTCTCTGCATGTCAGGCTTTGGATAGGAAGCAGTATTTTAACAGAAAAAAGTGAGGACATGGAATTCAACCTCTATGGCAAATTTCAGAATCCGGTTTCCCTGTAAAAAATAAACAAATCTCTAAAGAACATGAGCCAGTATGTTCTCGCAAGAAACTTAGCATATCAATGGTTCCTCCATAGTTAACATGAACTAACAATGAACAATTGTCAGGGTTGTGCTTCTGTTTTGTTTAGAGATAGTGTTTTGTTCAATTTCGGTTTGCCCATGTTCGCTGTCATTTGTTCCCTAGGCAGTTAATTAGTTCATCACACCTGTCCTGTTTCTACGTTAATTATCTCTGTATGTATATAAGCCCTGAGTTCATTCTGTTCTTTGTTCCACAATGTCTTTTGTTGGTTTCTTATTTTCTTCTGAGCTTGCCTGAGATGGATTTTTATATTGAATACTGCTTTTTTCAGAGTAATTTGTGCGATTATTATAGCAGCCAAGCCAACAATACTTCAATAGCATTTATTAATCTTACATAAACCCAACCGTTGGTTTAAATTAAACAGTTTAAACCTATTGGTTACATAAACCCAACCGTTGGTTTAAATTAAACAGTTTAAACCTATTGGTTAATTTAAACCAACTGTTGGGTTTGTTGACCCAAACATGGGTTGAAACAACCCAGCAATTTGTTTTAGTGTAGATAATATTAATCTCAACATTTATTAATATATTTTTATATATTATATACGTTTCATGTTAAAGGTGCCCTAGAATGTGAAATTTAATTTATTTTGGCATAGTTAAATAACAAGAGTTCAGTACATGGACATGACATACAGTGAGTCTCAAAAACCATTGTTTTCTCCTTCTTATTTAAATCTCGTTTTTGAAACACACCCTGAAAAATAGGCGAATCTCCACATAATACCGACTGTGACGCAACAGTCGGGATCATTAATATGTACGCCTCCAAAAATGTGCATATGCCAGCCCATGTTCAATGACAGGCGGAACTGCGCAGCCAAAGCATGGCAGTTGCTCAGTGTTTGGATGTACCAAGGGGGTAATCCATCGACCGGAAGTTGAAGCCGGCCGCGTGCCGCCATCTTGTAGCAGAACTTCACTTGCGTTAGCATTCCCATTGACTCCCATTCATTTTGGCGTCACTTTGACAGCGAATAACTTTACATCTGAGGCGTTTAAAGACTTTTTTATTTCCATTTTTATTTTTATTTTTAATTGTCCATAATTTTTTTCTAAAGACACACGACAATGTATAAAGGGCTCCATTACCTTCTACGTTACATTATGGCCCCGTAGAAACAGTTTTTGTAAAAATAGGCTAACGATTGCGTCATAACCACTCGACTCTCTGTCGCACAGTACAGAACTTATCGTACAGACAGGAGGAGAAGCTCGCAGGCAATCATTAACTTAATACAGTATGGCGTACTGGCGTTACATTTTAAAATAAATACTATACAAATTACTCACTCCTGCTCACTCACGCCAAAGAACTCTTTGCTCAAGCTCGCCGTCTCTGCAAGATTAACGTTGGCAGTTTTCACGCACAGCTACTAGAATATTTACATCTGTCAGGTTGCTCACGTCATCAAGCTTGGTTTGAGTCTGCGTGTCAGGAACAGAAGTGCTAAAAATGGGCTTCTATAGAGTGCCGAAGTTATGACGTCACTTTGCAGGACAACCTGGAAGCTAGCGGCGCATGGGTTCCCTCGATCGAAAAGCTATGCATTTCCCCATAGACTTTTGGAAAATCGCAAAAAATAAGGGCTGTGTTCAACAAAGAGTTGTGAACTTGTGACCCTTACACGTTTTGTCTATCAAGATAATCTTTACAAGTTAATCCAAAATGTATACATTTTAAAGCCTAAATAAAACCGTCAGATATAAAATGATAACGGTAAAAAGTTTAAAAAACCACAAGCAGGTTATAACTGGTGTGTTTTATGTCATAGATCAAAACGTGAAAATATTTAGAGGCTTTGTTAACCACGGACCTTATTTCAGGCGATCTAGCAAAAACCCATTCAAAAAACCCATAGACTTTAGGGCGAGGGAACCGGAAGTGCTAAAATGCTAACTCACTTCTGCGTTTTGGCCAACAAAGTGGCGTCATAAGAGAGCCTAAGTCCCTCCCCTTCCGGTTAACCACCATGGGACCTTAATTCTGAAAAATATTACATGAAAGTTAATGGCGAGAGACAACAAATATTTCGATCCCGTTTGAATTGGCTTTATGCCCAGCTGCACTACTTCCTGACCTTCAGCCAGCTCCTTGTTTCCTGTCTGCCATTATTGGACAAATTGATTAATTCAGGTGTGCCTGACCTCAGTAGTCACGGCAAGAATAATCAGACACACCTGAATTAATCAAGTTTGTCCAATAATGGCAGACAGGAAACAAGGAGCTGGCTGAAGTTCAGGAAGTAGTGCAGCTGGGCATAAAGCCTATTGTGCCCTGAATTACACATAGGGCTCGAAATTAACTTTTTTACTTGGTAGCACTGGTGCTCCCAACTTCAAAAAGTTAGGAGCACCAGCCAAAATTTAGGAGCACCACAACTACAAATTATATATTAACAGATTTCATTTCACTGGGGCTTTACACATCCTGTGGCCAAGATTTGAAATTTGGTTTACTGGCTCTATATCATCTCACCCTGATGATATTGGCACATAATTTGTCATTTGCATAGGCCTATGTCATGTTAATCGCAACTCCGTTCTTTTCCCATGAACTGCAACATAGGTTTCAATTTAGTGAAGGCAAGCTCTTCTTTGGCGATGGTGTATGCGGTGTTATATTTGACGTATAATTAGCTCTGCCAATTGAGCGGAACGACCAGCAGCATCCTGCCGATTAAAAGCCCTAATAATCGAACCTGATGAACCTGATTTGTTTGCCACACACCTGTCCCCGCATTTTTTGCTGGGCACTCTTATTGCTATTAATATGCTGTATTAATCTTTGTTAATCTTAGTTAATAAAAACACAGCTGTTCATTGTTCATTCATGTTACTTCACTGTGCATGTGTTAACAAATAAAAAACAATTATTTCAATAATGTAGGCTATTAGTAGCCTAAATGTTGAAATGAACATTAACAATGGTTAACAAATTAACAAGTGCAGTTTATTAATAGTACATGTTAACTAATGTAGTTAGAATTGAATAAATGGAACGTTATTATGTTAACGATTTGTTATACAACGATTCAGACGTCTCGTGAGTTCAGTGTTGGACAGATCAGTTGTTTTAACCATTCATTAAAGCGAATTGGTTCAAATGAGTCATTAGTTTGTGAATCAGATGTGTCATTAGTGGATGTGTGTAGTGGACAACCTACGGCACAGGTTGTGTGATTATCCCGGCAGTTTATTTTTTAGCACAATTCACACTCCGCTGTAATTCAGGAGAAAAAAAATCTCAGAATACTCCACGTGAAACTTTGGTCTTGCGCGGCCGGGGCTCTCTCTCTTAAATAATGCTTTGGTGGCCGCCAAAAAAAAAAAAAACATCCGGAATGGTTGTATAACGTTGAATCAGCGCACAAGGTACACACTTTTGAAGTAATTTGCAAACGTTTTTTTAGAGAAATGAAAACAGGTCTTATCTTCGTCATATCTTTTTCTCTAAATGAATGCAGCTAACTTTACTGAAGCTAACGTCTGTCATGTTTTCTATAGTCTACTGTTATAATCGTGACGTTACGCCATCATGCCTGTGTGTTTTGTACCAGACTGCACACACAAGCTTGGTGACGTACGGTGCGAGACGAGAGATGTAGTTCATTGAGCGATTTCCACATAAAACTAAACGTTACTCTTCTGTTTTATAACAAACTGCGACTTTCTTGACTTTCATAATTATCTTTTAAATTGACAAACATCATATGTGTAATTCAGGGCACAGTTCAGACGGAATAAAAAGATAAGTTGTCTCTCACCATTGACTTCCATGCATATTTTTTCCAAAATAAGGTCCCATGAGCCGGAAGCGGAGGGGCGGGACTTAGGCTCTCTATTGTCTCAACTGAGTTCCAATGAGATGGCTCTGTCCACTTCTTATACTGTCTATGGGATGTACAAATGAACACAAAAGTATTTAGTTCCTTCATCCAAGCCTCTGAAGAAACAATGGGTTAATTTTATTTTCTCTGGAAATTTCCAAACATTTCACCGACGAGGCTGTTTCCTCAACTTGGGCCAATACAGAGCTGGCCTCGATCGATCGAGCTACCAAGCAACACTTTCTGATGTGTAATTGTTCAAGTTCAGACAGGTAATCTTTCTCTCAAAATCGTTCAATACTGTATTTACATCATCGTGTTTGCATTGGTGAAAGCATTAGAGAGAGTGCAGAAACTGCGTTGCAATGATAAGATCTTTATTCTCGCGATCAACACACTGTCATCTGTTTGCTCAATGCTCATCACGACAACATTTTATGTGATGGGAATAGATCTAAATACTTTAAAAACATCTCACGATTCGTTAATCTCGATAGGTGTAATAGTAAAAACGTATAATATCTGTAGTAAAAGTATTCGAGAGAGTTTCACATGTAATACGTAGCTATTTCATATGCAAGCATGTCAGCCAATCACAGCAGAGGCCGGTTACACACAACAGACACGCCCCTCCAAACAGACCGTTTGGGCTCTGGGTTAAAATCAGGCTAGGAAAAATGCCTTTTATTTCTAAATTATGACTATTTTTGATCTAAAAACATACTAACATTATAAGGGCAACCCAGAAAACATTATACAATAAAAATAAAAACCATTCTAGGGCTCCTTTAACATTGGTTAATGCACTGTGCACTAACACGGACAAACAATGAACAATTGTATTAGTATTAACATACATGATTAAATTCTGTAAAAACAACAACAACAACAACATATTGCTCATTGTAAATTCATCTTAGTTAATGCATTAACTAATGTTAACGAACAAAACCTTTTTGTAAAGTGTTACCGGAAAGTTTTCATTTTAGTTTCTGCATATTCAAATTTTCCACGGAATAATCAAAAATAAAAGCGGGGGAGCGGGGATCTATTCAAATGTTTTGCAATGGGGCCAAAGATGGTTATGAAACCAGGTTGCTTACACTTCAAATGTTGGACTTTGAATTGAATTGTCCAAATAAATTCAAAGTGCTTCTTTATATTAAGATGTGAAGATGTGAATTTATATTCAGGAATTTAAAACTGGCATTCTCAAAATTCTGAATGGCAAACAGCAAACACACAGTCTTCAGCTCTGCAGAAATGTCATGATGGGCTAGCAACTCACTACAGCACAGTATTGCATGCATAAGCATACGTCATAGAAGTCATCAATTCTGTTGAGGAATATATTTGAATAACACCAATAAGGATGCAAATGGCACCTCAATGTAATATTATGGACCGAACACAATCATTCAGTCACCTTCATTTAGGTGTTTCTAAAGCTTACTTTACAGTTTTACAGTGGCAATCCAAATATGTTAATTGAAGAAAACCTAATTTTAAGCTCAAAGAAAAGGTCTGCTTTTCATAGTTATGCGTTTGTAAACCAGATGATGTTTTGTTGCCTTGGGTTAGCTTGGATTAATTAGCTGGATTCTATGGATGTTTCTCAGTCTAGCTCTCTGCCTGCTGTGCTGCACTGTTTGCATGAAGATTAACAACAACAGCCCTCCTCAAACTCAATGAACCCATCTACCACATTCTGACAATGAAAGAAATGACTGTTTACTTTCTGCAAATGATGCCAGGCCTGGGGTAATGGTCTAATTCTTCTCTAATGGTTTCAAGTAGAGTCTATATCTAATAAAATCAGCTCTGTGTTATTAGATGGTCTGCATTCAAGAACTTAAGACAATGTGCATTTTAGTTTACTTTTTTTCTGAGTTCAGAGATGAGAGTCTTCTCTCTCTCTCTCTCTCTCTACCGGATACCTTGTAGCTTTATTTGTTTACGTCTCTCTCTCCTTCGATCCTCAGATATAGCCTATGTCTTTTTGACATACATGAGTGCATGCTGGATCTAAAATGTATGTTTGCTCATTAGTATGTGTTTCCTGTGTGCTGTATTATTGAGAAGATTCTTCAGTCTGTGCACAATGACGTGACTATTTCAGTCAACGGGTTCTCCCACCACTTTGACTGTTTTAATGTTGTTATGCACTGCCGTATCATTCTATTCTCTCGACTGATGGAGTCTGGTACCCCCAGGACCGGCGCACGCACTTCTGCCGCTCTAGGCGAAAAACAATTGTGCCGCCCCTCTATTTGCAACTTATACCAGCAACAACACACAAAGACCATATGCCATATAACGCAAAACCAGCAACAACACATAAAGACCAATATATGCCATATACAGATAACGCAAAACCAGCAACAACACACAAAGACCAATAAGCCATAGGCCTACATATAACGTAAATAGTGCGCAACGCGCGCGTGCCCAAAATGTCAACAATAGGCTATTAAAGTTTATGCAGGAGGCAAATGCCTGCTGGCATTTTTCTTTCAGCAGTCATGACAGGTTTTTTTCCAAATAATCACATTTCACCTCCTCAAATTACTGTTGCTTGCAAATCTCTTTACACCACTTTCTGTGCGTAAAACACACACAAATGAAATGTCCGCAAGCACATTATATCATCAGCAGGTTCAGCATCTTAAATGACGACTAAAGAGCAAATAAAGCTTAACTTATGTTTCAGAAGCGCGCACGGTGGGCCTTCATCGCAGCAAAGCTCTTAACAGCATCCTCCATTTCTATTCTCTGTGCCTGATCGGTGATTAATGAACGATCTGTTCATTGCGTATGTCACGTGACGCAATGAACGGATCACCCAAATGAACGTAAGACTGGGAAGGTAAAGTAATTATTTATGTTCCCTGTTAATAATTTTTTACTGCATTATGATTTCTTAATTCAGAATATGATCAACATTGCGTAGGTGGATGTGATCGGGGAATTTGGCTGTTAAAAGTATAACATTTAAGCCACTTAAATAAACGAAATGACTCGAATGACTCAAGAGAGTCAGTAAAATGATCCGAACTTCCCATCACCCAATCATAACTCGTGAGAGCAGGGGCGCGTCCTCGCCGGCGCTGCTGGGCGGCGGAAGCTCAGCAAATCAGTCATCATGACTCGTGAGAGCAGGGGCGCG
Organism: Semotilus atromaculatus; assembly: GCA_031834385.1. Taxonomy (NCBI): domain Eukaryota; kingdom Metazoa; phylum Chordata; class Actinopteri; order Cypriniformes; family Leuciscidae; genus Semotilus; species Semotilus atromaculatus. The sequence goes on along the minus strand of JAULUF010000038.1, from coordinate 18,048,092 downwards.
TCTCGCCGGAAGCTCAGTAAATCATATTATAACCTATTTTGTGAATTGTTCATTTTTGCCGCCCTTACAAAAGTGCCGCTCTAGGCAATTGCCTAGTTCGCCTATATGGACGCGCCGGCCCTGGGTACCCCCCACCAGTAGTTGAGTGGGATTCATTTAAAGTCTTGATACACTTGATAGACACAGATAGATTTTCTCACCCCTTGATTTATAAGTCTGTGCTCTGTTGCAGTTCGGTTCTACCCAGCAAACACATTTACGTTGTGGCAACGTCTGTGGCACGTTGCATTTCTGCTAGGACAACGTCACTGTCTACGTGCTCGCAACATTGTAACAATGTAGAATTGTTGGTTAATTTTGAATTAGTCATATGTTAAATAATTATATACTTTTTAAATATTGTTTATCATTATTTATGCTAACAATAAATGAATAATCAACACCTGCAAGTGTACACTTTGAAGAGTAAAAACAACAAAGGTTAACGTTAGCTAAGTCAACTTTATTAAAGGGCACCTATTATGCCCCTTTTTACAAGATGTAATATTGGTCTTGGGTGTCCCCAGAATGTATTTGTGAAGTTTCAGCACAAAATACCCCACGGTTACTTTATTATAACCATTTGAAAATGTCATTTTTGGGGCCTGTTTTAAAAAGAGCTGTTTTGGTGTGTACCACCTTAAATGTAAATGAGCTGCATATCTCCGCCCTGCCTTTGGATGAGGGCGTAACTTGCATGTACCTATGGCAATAAAGTCGGTAGAAGCACTGAGAGTGAGAGACCCAGGCTGTGTTCCATACCGCATACTTCCCTACTATTTAGTATGGGAAAAAGAGTAGGCGAGCGAAAAAGTATGTATGAATCCAAAAGAGTAGGCGAGAATTACCTGGGTGACGTACTAATTATCGCGAGATTCGGACTTAAGTGTGTTCGAATATGCCTACTCTCCTACTATATAGTAGGCGAAAACAGTACGTGAAGGAAGCAGTACGTTCGAAACATCAGTATTCATAAAAGAGTAGGCGAGAAGTTCCCGGATGGCTTACTGCTTCCGGCCCTATTTTTGAGTGCTCAACCGATGGGTCCTCATGATACTCATCTATCCCAGGAGGCCACGCGAGAGCATACGTCATTATCAACATCACGGAGATCAGCGACGCGGGGGTTTTCAAAGGTGAGTAAACATGGTTCCTTGTGTTTAAATCGTATGTTAAACTAAACGTTTTAACTGTTGAAGGTGTAAAGTAGTTAGACAGTATAGTATAGTTGTCATTTTGCTGTAAAAACATGTTTTATTATGTATAGTAGCTAACGGGAGCTCCAGTAAGCACACGTAACGTTACGTCTCTAAAGGGGATTTACATACACGCTTATTTAAAATGTATATTTACATCTGTAAGGAAAATATTGTAAATTGCAGATGAGCAAATCACAGCATGAAAAAGACATCTGAGTGATGAATGTGTGCTATTATGCAGGATAATTCACTGTTGTCAACACTGTTTACATTAGACAAATGTGCTGTAAATAATTTTATATAATGTTTGTGCATTTTTGTAGGATCTGAAATGTCTACAGACTGGTGTGGGTGTGATATACAGTGTTGCCAACTATTTTCAAAGGAAAGTAGCTAACGCCTTCCCTAAAAGTCGCTAAATGTCGCTAGATGACGTCATACGTCAATTAGCATATTCATTACGTCATCGCGTCGTTCTTGCGTTCTGCCTGCCTAATGTGTTTTCTCTCTAAATTCGTGCTCACATAATGTATTTTAATATCATATCATATAATATAGCCGAATGTCCAATAAAGCTGTTTTCGTTTCCTATATTATTTTTTGTTAGACAATAGAAGTAGATATAATGAATGACAACATTTTGTTAAAAATATCTGAATTGAGAGAGTTCGGGAACTGGATGAAAGCTCTGTGATAAGTAATAAGCACAAGGGAAAAAAAAGGAAATTAAAATGGTCAAACTACATTCTTTGAATATAAAACAACAGAGAATCAGATAAGTGAATCCGTCGAAAAAAAAACCTGCCGTGTGCTCAACAGAAGAACGAGCCGCTGCTCCTCTCAGCCATTCACTGAACAGGGGAGATGCAGAGAGAGAGAGAGAGTGACGGCAGGGAGTAAGCAAGAGCTCGCGCTCGCACAACTGACAACATTTGGAGGTTACTGAGGTTTCTCTGAAAAAGTCGCTAGATTTGTCGCTAGTCGCTTTTTTGAAAAAATGTCGCTAAAGGGGTCTGAAAAGTCGCTAAATATAGCGACAAAGTCGCTAAGTTGGCAACACTGGTGATATAGCCTAGTGGCCTTTTATCTTTATTGTTTTTTTGTTTTTTTTAAATGCATTGTAGAATTTGTAAATGTTATTTTTCTAATATTGTTGATATTGCTTAAATGCTTATTTGTGCTTTGTTTAAAAAGAAGAGTGTTATGTCCATTTACTAAATTATTTTCGCTTAGCATACCAGTAGCTTAGTATCGCGCGCCCGTGATGTGCTTCATTCAAGAGTAAAAACGACGACCAGGAAGCCATCACTGAAGCGCTCGTTTTATTTATTCTTTTATCTTTTTATACTTCTTTTCAGGGGCATTACATGAGCACTGAGGATGAGGAGCCCAGAGCTGAATCCTGGAAACGGTGCCATGGATGAGTCCCTCCATCACTCCATCTGCCCTTATGAGTCCCTCCATCACTCCATCTGCCCTTATGAGTCCCTCCATCACTCCATCTGCCCTTATGAGTCCCTCCATCACTCCATCTGCCCTTATGAGTCCCTCCATCACTCCATCTGCCCTTATGAGTCCCTCCATCACTCCATCTGCCCTTATGAGTCCCTCCATCCCTCCATCTGCCCTTATGAGTCCCTCCATCACTCCATCTGCCAAATTATTACCCCTCTAGCATTGGTAGGTTTAGGATTAGTTGTGGGGGAGGGGTTAGGATTAGGCAATCAGGTGTTGACTTCAACGAGGGGGGTCGAAATTCGGCACAACACGGCACGAAGGCACGGCTCAGCTCTGGTGACTTCATCAGGATAAAGCCCAGAATGGGAACCGCTGTGTTGAGATGTTATGATGTGCGGTTCACCGCCTGTAAATACATGCTTGTAGTCTGAATAAAGCTTTGTTTCATGTGTTGTTGTCTCGTATATGCATTTGTTTATTGTGATGGTTACTTTTATTTGTTATTTTGCTCATTTATTCATGTTTCTTATTGTTGTCAGTAAATAAAATATAATTATTTAGCCTAATGTATGCATTAAGTCATTGCTTGACTGACAATTGAGATGTTTCACTGCATTTATAGTGTGTAGCTATTCATGTATAACTATCATATGACAAAACAAATTACATTTTGCTTGTTTTATTAAATTATATCATTTTGAGTATATAAAAAAGTAATATAATTAAGTATTGGTCAGCATTTGCAATGCAATTCATTCTGAGATAATATTCATTTTTAAGGAGCGATACTTATATAAAGTATAAAATCAACAGTTTTCTCCAAAGGAGAGATCTTCGAGCAGATGCACGTCTCCTTTGTGCAGACATTACGAACAGAGGAAAACTGTTCTAGGTTGTGCTGTCGAGTTACTGATGTTATGAGGTGTTAGTGCACCTGTCGCTCATATCATTTAAACTTATTACATACAAGATCATGGAAAGATACCATAGTTGTATCTAACAATGAACAATCATAATGACAAAACAGAAAACATAAATATCATTGGTTTGTGTACATCATAATATTATATTTATACACAGGAAAAAAGAACAATAACAAGGCTATATATCTTTAAATAGTTATTCATAATAAAAAAAGAGGAAAACTTAAAGGAAATAAAGAAATTAACAACATATTCAAGAGATGACGATTTGGGGGTTTCTTAATAAAAAAATGATATCGTTATTAGGGCTGTCAAAATTGCTCAAAAATGACATTCGAATATTCCCTCTAAAAAAACCACATATATTCGAACTATTCGAATATCTGGTTGCGCATTTTGTCAATGACGCGCATTACGTCAATAACAGGACAAATTAATACAAAGAGACACAACTACTTGTATAGGTAGCTTATTTAAGTTTAAACATATTTGACGTATTAACTTACACAAAAACAAGTAAATCAACTAATGGCCAAGACCGCAGACCTTACTCTCGCTCGCACTCGCAGGCACTCTTTCTCTCGCGCTCTCTCTCGCGCTCTCTCTCTCTCGCCCTCACGCTCTCTGCGCATAACGGTTTAAATGAACAACAATACACACATGTTGAGTGCTGATCAAGAGTTTTGTGCAAGCAATTTAAGGTCGCGACTCTTGTCCTAAATATAGCAGGCTTCATTCAGTGATTGAAACAAATATTATTAACATTAATTGAAGTTTTACAGTATAGAACCGACATTGAACTCTCCGAGGCGCAGCTCGTGCTGTGGTAAACTGCTGCTACTATGGCTATTTCGGGGACGTCTGGCCACACCCCCTTGGCGGGCTCTGTATGATGTAATGCTAGCTCATTGGCGCACACGTTCGAGGCGCCCGCGCCATTGGATGTGCAGTTGCCGCAGCAGCCAATGAGTGAGCCAGACAGTCACTGTGCTATCTGTGCAGAAAAATGCGTTTTACATTTTAAGCTTCAGAATTTTGCCACTAGCAAAGCAGACAGCCGCGCCTCTGCTACCGCGGGCATGTTTTTCCACATGATTCGAATATTAATTTTCACCTTCGAATTTCTGTTTTTTTAAACTATTCGAATATATATTCGAATTTAGAATATTCGTTGACAGCCCTAATCGTTATAAGGATAAAACTGCTTAAATCAACCCTAAATGTATTCACAAAATAAACGTGCAGCTGTTTCTTCAACAATACCACAAAATGAGCAACTTTCATCAATATCAAGATATTTACAGATAGATTAATTAAACGTGTCGTTCATCTTTTAAGTTGTTGCGCTTGTGATAACGCGTCGTAGGTCACGTGATAACGTCAACATGGCGATGATGTCCGGATCGCATTCATACTCAACGAGATTTGGCTATAAAGTACCTACTCTTTTAGCGCTCGTTAAGTAAGTGGGCCAGTGACAAATAAGGTTTTCAACTGATAAAAAATTCAAATAGGTTAAAACTGCTCATCAAAGTAGTTATTATGTTTATGGGGATGTTTTTTTACTTATTACTAAAATCTCATTTTGAAACAATGTATTTTAAGCGGTTTAACTGAGAATCATGTGACGACACCAGTCAAAATGTCATACGGGATAACGTTAATGCATTTTCTAAATATTATGATATTAAAACTTTTCAAATCAATAATACTTAATGAATATATAAAGTGATGCAGTAAACAATATTTAGAGCTCAGAAAAAAAAATTTGCACAACTATATTTTCTCATTATATTGTGATTTCTGTAAACGCGACCCTACTTGTTCAAGTTCTTTACCCACATTTTAACACTGCAATGTGATTTAAAATGCAAAATGTCTGAAAATGTTTTACAGGACTTGTTATCATGTTATTATTGTTTTCTCAACTCCATGAAGTGAAATTATGCATTTCAATGGAAAAAACAGCGTTATCCCGCCTGACTTAAATTGTTACTCGGTATGACACCATATGAGTTAACACATGAATTGTCATTTTTACAACACTTACACATAATAATGTTCCTAAATAATTAATGTTTATGTTATGCAATGTTTTTCCAAGGAAATGAATTAGGCTCCACTGTAAAGAAATAAGTTACAGAGGTGGTTTTCAGTGTGTAAACTGTTACACACAAACTCAGTGTGGTTTCTTTCCAGATTTGGCAAGTATGCAAATACATTTAAACAATTTTTTCATGTTTATGAATATCAAAACAGCACAACTTTTCAACATTAGGTTTAATTTAGTACTGAAAAGTACCTTGAACCATTTTATTGATGATCATAGTCACTCTACATCAATATTCATAATGTAAAGGGTTAAAGTAGGCGACCTTCACTCATTTCAATGAACATCATTTATTTGAACAACAAATTTACAAAAGCATGTAATTGAACAACATATTTATAAAGAAATATCTTATTAATGGGTTGAAGTACCTTGAGTCACAACATTTCTGTAGAATTAGAGTGGATGGCCTGTTCTTAAAGGGGCGGATGCCCCAATATGACAGGTTGGACAATAATTAAATATAATTGTAATTTAATATTATTATAAATTATATAATTTGCTAATATTCAACTAAACAATGTTAAAGATATGTTAATATCACAATTTGAATGGAAATTATACAAATTAAAGCTGAAAACTGTATAATGTCATTTTGGGCTAAGAGGAAATAACTGTTATCCTATATGACAATATTGTTATCCGGTATGACAAAACTCAGTTTAAATCTTAATCAGGCAGTATTTGTGGCTACCTATAGAAATCTGCAACCTTTACCTTCAACTTCCAAATATGTAAATTCATGCTAAATAAACATATTTACATCAAATCCACATTATATATGTTATTTTAGCGTTATCCCATATGACACAGGATTTTACGACATTGTGTGCTAGTGAGAAAAAAGGGTAAGTTAAACACATTTTATGAAAGACATACTTATCTTTCACCATTGTTTGGGGGTCCTTGCAGGTCTTCCTGATTGTTTAACATGCGGTCTCACATCGTGTCAAAATAAAATTCCAACTTAATTGTGGCTTTTAACTTTTGGCATTTTAACTAATTGTCATACCTGACCAGAAGATGTTCAGATAAATATCACATTAGACAAGGAAGTTATAGGTTGTGTTTGTATAATTCCGTATCTTATTTAGCTGAGGTAAATTAAACGCAATTATCAGGCTATCCTTGCTTGATGATGACTGAAACAACACAATGAGCCCAGCGGTTTGTTGAAATTTAAAGGTGGGGTATGTGATTCTCTTTTTTGTCCATTTTTCCAAAATCACTTGAAATCCTATTCATGACCCACTTACAGCCACTGAGTTAGAAGCACTGGAATGAAAATTAAGCAATTTAATCATCTGTGGAACGGGCAGGACTAAAAAAACTCCAGCCAATCATTTCCAAGACCACCTAGAAGCATTGGGCAGTAAGTCTGTCAATCAAACGGTTGTCCCATACCCCCCTCCCCCATCCCCCTCACGCGAATCAGGGCCAGCATTGGAGGAAAGAAGGTAGGACCATTTGAGTTGTGTATTTTCAAAATCTGTCGGCCGTTTTGCAAATCACATACCCCACCTTTAAATGACTGATTTTCGCGCTTCAGGGCGGTGACGAGTACAATTGTCCAGTGGTTGTCCAGACACCCTATGCACAACCTTAAGCAATATGGCCCTGAACGGTGGTTCAATGTCAACATTGTGACAACGCCGTAACAACCTTACCACACAACGTAGTTATAGCAACCTTTTGGCCACGTTGTTAAAACGTTGTTAGAAGGTTGGTTACGTTGTGCCAACGCTCTGTGTTTGTTGGGTAGTTGCACTGCATCATTCCTTTTATGTCATTGCAGTGGCCTATAGCAGGGGTTTTCAAAGTGGGGGCCGCAGGAAGTTGGAAGAAAAACGAGAAAAAAAAATATATATTTTTTTTAAGTACAAATAATGTATATTATTATGAGTATTGTTATGAAATAGCATTATAATATTGTCGCATAGCCTATCTGAACATTATACTTGTAATGCTAATCTTTTAGAGATGCACCGATTGATTGGCTGGTGACCGGAATTGGACGATCTTCATGTGATCGGCGACCGGCCTGCATATCTGACATATGCCAATTTTATGCCGGTCTGATGCACTCTGGCGCTGCATAATTAACATCGCGCAACATCAGCATCACACGAGCACACGGAACGCACATGTAGGAAACCTCTTGAATTATACGGCCGTTTCAGACCGCAAGCGCGAGCGGCGGGTAATTTTTTCGGCGTGCCTGTTATCAATGAGTAGGCTACATTCACACCGCGAGCAGGAGCAGCGCTGAGCTGAAAAGTGCCTAAAATGCACATAATTTGCATGTCTGTGTTTTAACAAGAACTGTATAGGGCAAGCTATGTCAGAAAAGAAAATGAAGACAAACATATTTACAGAAAATGTACCCATTTAAACTTGTCTCAGTTTGGGTAAAACTATAAGGTGTTATTTATATAGGCTATATATACACTCACCGGCCACTTTATTAGGTACCCCATGCTAGTAACGGGTTGGACCCCCTTTTGCCTTCAGAACTGCCTCAATTCTTCGTGGCATAGATTCAACAAGGTGCTGGAAGCATTCCTCAGGGAGTTTGGTCCATATTGACATGATGGCATCACACAGTTGCCGCAGATTTGTCGGCTGCACATCCATGATGCGAATCTCCCGTTCCACCACATCCCAAAGACATAGCTGCCAACTCTCACGCATTGGCCGTGAGACACCCGCATTTGAATGGTTTCACACGCGCACACGCCACACCCCTGATTTCTCACGCTGAAGTGTCAACCTGGTCGGTCAAATGCCTGAAAGATGAGTTTATCTATAGATCTACGTGTTGAGCCACTCGGGATCGAATAGTTATACGCAAATTCGTTCAAATCGGGCGTAATCTAGAGCGAGCGTGCATGCGAGACAGAGACTGTGCTTCAAACCGCGTAGGGCGCGCGAACGGCACGAGAGAGAGACCTTGCGTAATACTGAGAGTAGGATTCCTGTCCATCACGCGCACAGGTTAAATCTCTTTAAAATCCCCCCCCCCCCCTGTATATTTTTTTTACAGTCTGTCTCATGTCACAGTAAACTGGCCTGTCTATCATCTTGTCAAAGATAAAATCCTCCACATTTTATTTAATTTCCTACCGTATCGGAGAGAAATGCAGAAGCACGTTGATCTGTAACTCGCAGGTCTTTCATGTGGAGAACTCTCCTCATATGCATAACGTTAATTATGCATTTAAAAGTCAATGGCCCAACGGATCTTTATAAAAGTCGACATTCATTGTTATTGTAGATGAAATATAACACGGTCACGGATAACTTTAATTAAATAAACTTTTAATTGAGTCACTCAAACTTTTATCTAAATCTCTCACCGTCGGTCGCGCATGTCATGTTTTGTAGTTTTTTTAAACACTTTTTACTCGTGTTTGTAGTTCCTCCAAAGCGCCTTTCAGACAGAACGCGGAATGCGCGGCGCTGCGCTACCATAGACAGTAAAAGAGTGTGAAACCCATTCATTTTGCGCGGCGCAGCGCGAGGACGTTTAGTATGGAGTTAGAATTGTTGTGTCTTTATTAAATGCAAGAAAATAAATTATCTGAGAGAAAAAAAAAAGTTTGAGAGAAAAAGTTATCACACTGATAGCAAAAAAGCATTTTTCAAAAATTTTAAAAAAGAGGATAACACGGTGTAGGCAACACTCGATTTTGTCGTTGTTCTCTTTACTGACAGCACTCCAAATTTACAAAAAAATTAGCTCAATGTTAAAATTGACCGGAGTTCTCCTTTAACGTTTGAACAACGTTACCATGGGAGTGAACGGAGTTGTCAGAACGTTTGACTTTATCTGACTGTTTTGTTGACATTCCCTTTAACTGTTAGCCCATCTAGTGGATGCATAACGCAAACCCAGTCAAACGTTTGACGGCAGTATCTTATGCGCCTTATAATCCGGTGCGCCCTATATATGAAATTTTTTCTAAAATAGGTAATTCATTGAAGGTGCGCCTTATAATCCGGTGCGCCTTATAGTGCGGAAAATACGGTACATTGTGGTCATAAAGGGATGGACATGGTCAGCAACAATACTCAGGTAGGCTGTGACGATGCTCAATTGGTACCAAGGGGCCCAAAGAGTGCCAAGAAAATATTCCCCACACCATGACACCACCACCACCAGCCTGAACCGTTGATACAAGGCAGGATGGATCCATGCTTTCATGTTGTAGACGCCAAATTCTGACCCTACCATCCGAATGTCGCAGCAGAAATCGAGACTCATCAGACCAGGCAACGTTTTTCCAATCTTCTATTGTCCAATTTCGATGAGCTTGTGCAAATTGTAGCCTCAGTTTCCTGTTCTTAGCTGAAAGGAGTGGCACCCGGTGTGGTCTTCTGCTGCTGTAGCCCATCTGCCTCAAAGTTCGACGTACTGTGCGTTCAGAGATGCTCTTCTGCCCACCTTGGTTGTAACGGGTGGTTATTTGAGTCACTGTTGCCCTTCTATCAGCTCGAACCAGTCTGGCCATTTTCCTCTGACCTCTGGCATCAACAAGGCATTTCTGCCCACAGAACTGCCGCTCACTGGATGTTTTTTCTTTTTCGGACCATTCTCTGTAAACCCTAGAGATGGTTGTGCGTGAAAATCCCAGTAGATTAGCAGTTTCTTAAATACTCAGACCAGCCCTTCTGGCACCAACAATCATGCCACGTTCAAAGTCACTCAAATCACCTTTCTTCCCCATACTGATGCTCGGTTTGAACTGCAGGAGATTGTCTTGACCATGTCTACATGCCTAAATGCACTGAGTTGCCGCCATGTGATTGGCTGCTTAGAAATTAAGTGTTAAGGAGCAGTTGGACAGGTGTACCTAATAAAGTGGCCGGTGAGTGTATATATATCTATATCAAAATAGAAAATAAATATTTGTGTGTGCTGAAAAGTGGTTAGAAAAAATTAAATCAGAATCGGCTAAAATCTGTATCGTCAAACTCAATGAAAAATTGAAATAGGCCTAGAAAATTGTAATCAGTTCATCTCTATAATCTTTCTGATAGGCAGGTATCAAACACATAATCTGATGTTCACCTAGAGGTTTTATTTATTTTTTTCTACATTTGCCGGTTTAAAAACACATCCTGCAAAGGGGGGCCTTGGCTAGAACCTAATGGTATTTGGGGGGCCTTGTCATGGAAAAGTTTGGGAACCCCTGGCCTATAGCATGTTAGTGCATGTAGTATTACTCTATCTACAAAGAAAAAGTGATGTCATTTAACACAAATATAAACAAAAATTTGGGGTCAGTAAGATTCATTTTAAAGAAATCAATATTTTTTACCCTCTATGGGGAGTTAAGCTATGGAACCAAAAAAAAAATGCATTTAAAATACAATAATAATGTTCAACCAAAAAAAAAAGGAAAAAATAAATTACTAGTATTGTTACAAGAGAGGCTTCCTCTCCACTTCCTTCGGATCACCAGACGGAGTTCTCACCAGAATATTGACAGGTACTATTCGGACTACAATTCCCATAGGCCCTCATTCCTGGGACTGACACACACACACCTGGAGCTTATCACACAGACACTATTTAAACACTCCACACACACACCACCATTGCGAAGTCTTGATTTGCTGTGGTAATCATTTCTGAGCGTTTCTGTTGTGGATTATTATTCTGTGTTTGATCTTGGACTGTTTCTCATTGTTTGATTCTTTGCCTCCTGCCCCGACCTTTGCCTGTCTTTTGGATTGTGATTGTCAGCTACCTGCCCAGACCTCTTGCCTGTCCTCTTACACTGTGTATGTTTGCTGCCTGCCTCGACCTAGCCTGTACCTGTTTTTGACTCTTAAGATAATAAAGCTGCAGATGGGTTCTCAATCCAATGACTTCTCATTACAAGTATCATATGACCCCCTTCAGCTAATAAAAGTAAACATTTTGGTCATTTTTAATGCACATTTTGTAAAACAATAACTCAAAAACCAAACAATCTGCATCATGCATAAATGACAAAGTCCTTTTAGGTAATTCAGTTCTTTTCGTGTAGCTTCACTATTGATCAGTACTGGCAGTCAATATAATAGCCTTTTTGCCTGTGTTTTAGGTTGATGTTAGTAAGTTTATAGAGGACAGAGAGGAAAAGCTGTACCTTTTCCAGAAAGTACTTTTAATAGTGACATAAAAAAATAGGTCATAGTAATAAAGAAAGAAGGTTACCTCAGTAGGAACTCGTTAAATTTATCAAAATTGTGACACATAGGCTTTTACATTGTTATACATTTTACATATATATATATATATATATATATATACTGTATACATAAAATCGTTTTCAATATAGATAATAAGAAGAAATTCTAGCCTAATTGAGCACCGAATTAGAATATTAGAATGATTTCTAGGATCATGTGACACTAATGAGTATAGTAATGATACTGAAAATTCAGCTTTACCATCACACAATCTTTCATTTGAAAGTCACGTGTCTAGTATCTGTAAAACCGCATTTTCCATCTTAGAAATATATCTAAATTACATCATATGCTCTCATTGACAAATGCGGAACAATTAGTTCATGCGTTCATGACATCAAGGATAGATTATTGTAATGCTCTACTGGGTGGTTGCCCTGCACGCTTAATAAATAAACTACAGCTAGTACAAAACGCAGCAGCTCGAGTTCTTACCAGAACCAGGAAGTATGACCATATCAGCTCGGTTCTGTCCACACTGCATTGGCTGTCTATTAGGCTAAACATCGTATAAATTTTAAAATATTGTTGATTACTTACAAAGCACTAAATGTTTTAGCTCTGCAGTATTTGAGCGAGCTCTTAACGTCCTTCACGTCTATTGCAATCTCAAAATTCCGGCCAGTTAATAATACCTAGAATATCAAAATCGACTGCTGGCGGTAGATCATTTTCCTATTTAGCACCAAAACTTTGGAACAGTCTTCCTACCATTGTCCGGGAAGCAGACACACTCTGTCAGTTCAAAGCTAGATTAAAGACACATCTCTTTGACCTAGCATACACATAATGCATTATCGACTTCTATAATTTAATGTTAGGCTGCATAGATTAGGTCAGCCAGAACTGGGAACACTTCCCTTAAATCCTGATGTACTCGTTACATCATAAGAAGAATGGCATCTACGCTAATTTGAGTGTCTTTGTTTATCCCGAGGTTTTCCCGCAGCCTGCCGGATCCAGGCCGTATCCAGATCTGACGAGGAGCTTCGCCTGGACCCGATGACAATGCAGTGCTGACGTGCCAACTAGCCTCTCCGTATGGAGTATCCCTTTACCACTCCACAGATAAAACATTGTGGATTGCAATAAAATTTGACACTGTTTTGATTAAATGCAGCCTTGGTGAGCACAAGAAACTGCTTTCAAAAAAGTATTTAAAAAAATTTACTGGTCCCAAACTTTTGAGTGTACATCTGCAAATGCACTTTTGTAGGTTATAATGGGAGTGATCTAGTTTTGTCTGCACTTGAGAAGATGAGGAGTGTTGTCGCTGTTTTTTCCACCCCGGTAAAGTTTGTCCTAAGGGAGACGAACTTAGAGAGGTTAAAATTTATTTTTAACACTGTTCCTGAAGATTATAACCACAACCGTTTTCTGTGTGCTGCATATTTTATGGAGAACAGTTTCCAGAACCTATAAGACCACAAAAGCTTCTCCCGAAAGATGTAGCCATTCCCATTTTTTCTGGATAAACAAGAGATTGTTTATGGATCACAACTTGTAGGTATGTCTTATTATTTGTAGTTGTGTTTTCTAAAGGGCACAGCTTTGCCTCAGCTAGCCTGCTAACTAACATTACAGTATTGATGTAGTGTTTACTGTAGCTTTTGTAAGCTCTTGCTTTTGTAAGACTGTTCACCCCCTTTTGTGGTCGATTACTGTTTGTATTACCATAGTTTTTCGACAAATATGATTAAATGGTGTATAACATCATATCTATAATCAATAAGAAAATTACAACAAAGCATACCATTCTGAAAAGTCTTGTGAAATCCATGCTTGCTAAGTCTGTGCTTGAAATCCGTTCTGCACGAGCCTCTTGTTCATTAACATTGTCAGGGTCTGTTGATTATGGAGTCATATATACTTTATTCTTTTACAAAACTATGTGGCATTGATAGCATCAGTTGATCCCTCTGTGAGTGTGAACTTACTTTTTATGAAGGGGCGTGACGTTTCCGAACACGCCCTAAGCGCTGCCAATCACAACACACTGGGCCAGCTAACCAATTTTGTATTTTAGAAGGAGTGGCTTCATCGAAACAGTGCGCATTCGAGCTAGACTGGGGAGAGAAGTGCAGTAATAATGTAAAATATGTGAAAAATAATGTTTTTTTTTAACAATCAAGCATGAAAACATAATTAAATCAAGACTGTAAAAGGGCATAATAGGACCCCTTTAAATGGACTTGCAGTACGAGAATGTATGGAAGCATGTTTTCAGCAGAGAGTTATAAATGTGAAAAACTTGGAATTTCAACTTTATTTCTTAGAATTATGAATAATCTCATAATTCCTCTAATGTTAAATCTATAGTATGTTATATTGCATTTTTAACCATTCTTCACAGTAGCAGAGTTGGGCAGTGGTGTCAGGCACTCTCTAGCTTAAAGAATTGTTTCGATTGTTTCCATTCCACCCTCTACTCTCAATTGAAAGTGAATTGTCCCAGCAGGTAACTTTGTCCGAGCAGCTCTCTGAGAAATCATTCCACACTGCCACTTCTATGGCTATAGGTCCGTCTGTATATACTATTTAATGATAACAAATTTTTTTTTTTTTTTATGTTTTTGTCAATGCCACTTTTGTTGGCAAATATACTGTAAATCATTTGACTTCATAAATCATAAACTGAGTATAAACTGAAGAATACTTTCTAAGTATGGTCGTGCTTCCGTTTTGCCTTTCAACTAATCAGTGTAAAAAAAAATACTGGGAAATCATTGAACTTCACATGATCCTACAAGAGTGATTAATGGTTTTTGACAACTGCACAAAAAAAAAAAAAAATCATCTACTGACTTTCAAAGCTGCTACATAGTAATGACTAGGACCATGATAGAAATGTTGTAGAGTGCAATGTACGATATTTGTCTTTCAAATGTGGTGAAGTCAAAGTCATGTTTTCAGAAAAAAATAATACTCAAGTAAAGTACAGATACTCAAAAAGTGCACTTAAGTACAGTACTCATGTAAATGTATTTAGTTACTGTCCTGCTCTGCAGAGCTGCTTTCAGTGGGGTAGACCAACTATGAAACACTGTTTTATTTTAATTCATTACTAAATTAAATGTGCTATTTGTAGGTTAGCAATTGATAATTTTACTATATTATTACCATCAAGAGCAACACCCGTTCATTTGTTACTTTGTACATAACTTGTCACCAGTGACTTTTCTTACCTATTAGTGGTCACACAAAGACCATTTGTGGTTTTGTAATACAACCTAGTTCTCCAGATGTAATCGTACAAAGATGAAAGTGTGCACAGGAACTGAGGAAGTTTTGTTGTTTATTTCATTGGTTCAGGCTTGTATTCCATGGAGCCGTTTCCATTTACTAGGCCCATCTGTTTTCCAAGTAGGCATAAGGTCTTATGCTGGCTTCAAGCAGGTTTCTTTGCTAAGTATTCCTCTACAATTCCCACATGTCCTCTTTTCTGATAATGAAGGTGGCAAATTGAACTGGAACTTCTCTAGGATTATCTAGGATTGAAAGGCCAAAGCAGTTAGCCTTTAATATGGAAGTAAAATAATGCCAAATGTTTTTGAAACAAAAAGCCTGTTGAATTGCACTACTTGAAAAAAAAAATGCATTGCATTAACCATGCTTGCATTTTAATGCATTGTATTTTTAGGACTTGCATTTTTTTATTGGCTCAAATTCAACATGGTTGAATATTTAAACTGTGAATATTTAAATTCAAAACATTTCAAACACATGTTCATTATTAAAAATTCAATAATCCATATTCACCTTTCATATTTCACTTCCAAAGTATTCAAACTGTTTAAAAATACAACCTATAATATTCAACAGGCAATTTCCTGTCCATTTTATTTCGCTTTACAAATTCGCTTCCACAAATTCAGTGGTTCAAATTCGACAGTAAATTTAACATTGACATCCAGGAACTGCAGGAAAAGCAGTAGATTACAGAGCATAATCTCCATCTGCTGTTAGTCAATCTCACCATCAGGGGGTGCAAGCGCGTGTTGTTGACGAAGACCTAGCAAAAGTTATGCCTGGTTCAGATTACAAGATTTTTTTGTCTGTTACGATAGTCACTGTGTCAGATTACGCGATTTTGACTCCTAAAATCTTGTCGTGTCGTGGACAAGAAACATGTCAGACTACACGTTGCTTCCTGACCAGTCATCGCGTGCCGTCTTTAACGACGCGCGTGATGTTGAAACTAGTAGCGAGTGACTTCCGGAAACGAACGTAAACAAACAATGGATGAAGCCGTGAGTGTTGTATTGGCTGTCCTGTGTTCAGAAAAATGTTAAAAAAAAGAAAGAAAACCCGAGAATGGACACGTTCCTGGATTGCTCGAACAGGACAGTAGCTTATGGGCTGTCAATCCTCCAAAGAGAACTTGAGGTAAAATATTGTTTTCTTATATATTTTTACTTTTAGCCAGTAGTACAAGTAAAATAATGTTGCTAGTTTGCCACAAAGATAACATATTACAAAAACAGACTGTTAAAACCTCATACATGTGACGGAACCCGTCGTGGACGACCGTTAAAAAAAATTGAACATGCTAGTCTTTTTGTCGTGATGTCATGAAGCATCGCAGACGCGACGTATTGTCGCCCACTATGACACACTATACGAGATGATACAATCGAATCTTGCGTCCCGACACCTGTTGTCGTTTACGAATCCCCACGACACCCTACGTCAAACGGATCGTGCCAAAATCGGGCTAAAATCGTGTAATTTGAACCAGGCATTAGAGCAAGCCATTCATTCAAAAAAACCACATTCATAGAAATGTAAGTGTATTTGTGATTATTATGAGGGCTGTTTTTATGTTTAATTCAGTGTCTTCACGGTCCCTGTGTAGTCTACATGCATACCGTGAACGAGATGTTATTCCCCTGATGCTGATGTACAGATAAAATGTTAGGCCTATTTGAGGTAGACATATTTCTCTTGGTTGTTTAGTTGCCTTAACTTTATATCGCGGCGACGTGCTAGGGTTTCCCTCAATACTTCAGGATTGCTGGCCTGGACATATAAAACGCGTAACGTAGCTTAACAAATACAGTGATATAAAAGACAAAATTCACACCTTATTGAGAAGGCTATAGGTAAGCAGATGGACAGGCTTTTTGTTTTGGCATTGTTTTACTTCCATACTTTAACAGCGCAAGAATTACACACACACACACACACACACACAAAATTTTTTTCCGTGAAATACATCATGTTAGTTTCTGAGATCCACTAACATCAACATATTTTATAGAAAGAAAGACAGAAACATTTCTTATTTTCAATATTTCTTTATAAGAAAAAAAGGTAAGTAACAAGAATTGATATAACAAAAAAAGAGAAAAGGGGTATATTTTAATATTTGCTAAACATTTGTGTATCTACAGTATATTTTTGTAGCTACAGTATCAGTCCCTGATATGAAACTGCAGAAACAGGGATAGTCATATTCATTCATTCTGTAACAATGAGAGAATCACACCTGCATGGATTGTGGTCCTTCAGTGATGATCAGTTTCCATCAGATTTTCAGCATAACTCCAAAATGGATAATTTTGTTCAGGCAGTGAGGTTAAATATGTGCTTATTAATGTATATATTACATAGGTTTAGCCAACGCTAAGCTAGTGTTAAATCTTTGAGCCATAACTTCAATTGGTTTTCATCCAGTTAGTACATCCTTGGCAGTCTCAGCTCATGGCCCCATAATTAGCAAGTATACTGTCATAAAGTTTTTGGTTAACAAAGTTGTAATCCCTTTAAAAATATGGAGCAAGACATTGATGTGTGAATTCTATGTGCAGTTTTGATATTTCATGTAGGAGTGTATTCCATCTCAGCAGTGACAGCAGTGCGATCAGACACTTATAGGGCCGGTTCACGCAAAACGCGTTTTTTGCTGTTAAAAACATAAGACACTGGTCAATGGAACGAAAAAAAGGTCTATAGACCTCTATATAGAGACGCATTTTTTATTTATTTTAACTTTTAACTTGAGTGCCACGTTTTTAAGAACACTGTGTAGTGCGTGAGACGCTGTAAAATACCCAAGACCAGAGCACAACTATTAAAGACGACCGTCTAGTGAGTTTACATTGAATAAATAGCCTGTGGAATGAAAAAAATGCGTTCTGTGTGTTTACGGCCCTTAAAGCTGCATCCGAAATCGCATTGAATAGGTAATAATTTTGAATAAGTAATTACGTCGCAACCACTACAAAAGTATGTTCTAAATAGTATGAATGTTTGTAGTATGAGTGCAATCTGGACGTAGGCCTACTACATCCACCATGTTTTCATTATCATGTGACCCAGTGTCAGTTGCCATTTATAAATCCTCTCCCCTGTGGCCTCATGGGATAGTAAAGTGTCCATCGTATCACCAACTAAATAGTATGGTTATAAGTATACGATTTCGGATGCAGACTTTGTCTACAACGGGGTTCCCAATCCTGTTCCTGGAGATTTGTTCCTGCAAAGTTCAGCTCCAACCCTGATCAAACACAACTGAACCAGCTAATTAAGATCTTCAGGAGCACTTGATAATTACAGACAGGTGTGTTGGATCGACCTGTGTTGGATGCTCCTGAATCTGACAACGATGTACTAAAAAACTTTTCTTTGTACAGATGACAACATTGTCAAAAAGATCCCCATTTACATGGATCCACCGAAAACAACTACAAGCGCTGTATTATGCATGCCAGGCAAGTAGATGGTGATGTCACTCTGTAAAGAAAGACAACGCACCTGTGCACATAAGCATTCTTTTAGGGCCTGTTTACACCTGGCCACTTCATGCGTTTTCTCAGATCGGATAGCTATCCGATCGTAAAACGACCAGGTGTAAATGCCCTCCGAAACGCATTCGAGACGGATTTGAATCCGATCGCTCAAACCACTTCAGGAGGTGGTCTGGGCCGCATTCCAGATGAAACTGGACAGGTGTAAATGCATCTGGTTGTTGAAAACACATATGTACATTTTACTCCTCCCAAAAATACTAAAAAATAAACCTGTGCGAGCGTGTTTTAGGCTATATGTCATGTTATAGTCAGTCAGATATGACGACGCTAGGCTACTGCAACACGCATTACCTCAGATGAGCATGTTCATCAGCCAACGTGCGAACTATCGCAAATCAAAGTGAAAGTAAGTTGCAAACTCTTAACACACAATCATCTTCATTAAAAGTAAAGAAACAAATTGATCTTACCAGGGCTGTTGCCGCTCTCTCTTATTGCGGTCTTTGACTTTGAAATTTTAGCTGATGATCAATAAAATGAAGCTCGAGATCTGTTGTTTTCGGTGACGTGCACTCCATTAAATCTGCATATAGCGCGGGAATTGAAGATCGGATTTATATCCGTTTTGCAAAAACACATTTATGTGACCAGGTGTAAATGGAATCGTTTTGATAAATCAGATAGCTATCCGATCTGAGAAAACGCATGAAGTGGCCAGGTGTAAACAGCCCCTTACAGAGCAATTGTGCCAAACGTGCATGCCTATAGTCTAAACACGTAATACACATGTGGATGCCGTCACCGTTTACAAAGTTTCATGTTTCTGCGTTTTTTTAGGCACCCAAAACACTGTTGTTGTATAAATGAATGGCCAAAATGCATTAAAAGTTTTCCATTTTTAGTTGAAAACGGTGTCGTTTAAACGGCCCTTTAATCAGGGTTGGAGCAGAAATTTGCAGGTAGGTACATCTCCAGGGATAGGACTGGGCACTCCTGGTCTACAATATGGCTGACCCATAAGTCAAGTCCTCACAGAAACAAACACATTGGAGTGGTTTCGTGTGCTTAATGAACCAGGGTAAAGAAGCACTTCTTGACACACAGGTCCTGACATACTTTTTTCCCTCCATTTTTGGCCAGTCTATAACTGTGCTTGGGTTGTTTTATTTTTGGTCTCAATATGATAAGATGAACTTGAATACAATTATTAAATGAGACCTGGAGATGCTATGTCAAGTCTGAATGGAATAAATGTTATTAGACCCTTAAGGATAACTAAAACTGTTGCAGCCAGAGAAGGTCTCAAAGATGTGATTTCAGTGACACTAAGGGGCCCTTCACACAGGGTGTGTTCTTGCGTTAAATACAGCTAGACAGGGGCAACAGAACTGACCTGAAGGCTGGTTTGTAGCATTCCTGATCAGGCCTGGCACTAGAAACACCAAGGCCATGGGTTTGATTCCCTTGGAATAAACAAACTAAAAAAATCTATACCTTGAATGCAATGCAAGCTTTGTAAACAGTATCTCCAAAATGCATGAATGTAAATGTTACTGGAGCATTACTTTCTGTACATTGTTGCTAAAATGAGTCCTCAATACACTTGTCCATATTTAAATTAACAAATCCTGCCTACATTTTCAAATTTGTTCTGTTTTAAAACAGTCATAACTTGATGTGGCATATTAAAAGGATGGCTCATCCAAAACTTCTGTCATCATTTACTGACCTTTAAGTCGTTCCAAACCTGTATGACTTTTTTTTTCTGCTGCAGTAAAACAAAAAGAAACAGTGAGATGTTCTGTAAAGACAAATAACATCTATCACATTTAGATAGACCAACAAAAAAAATAATGCAGATGTGCGCAAGACCCTGTCCCTTGTGTGAATGGCCTCTAAGCAGTCCTTTGGCTTTGTCGATGTACAGTAACACCACATACTTCAAACAAAGTGGTACAGGTGAATGACAAAATGGAACAAAGATCACAATGAGGTTCCTGGGAAACAAATGACACAATTTTATTCTTTCCTCTTTCTCAATTCATCTTAAACCTAGTTTTTCTATAACTGATTGTCAAAAAGTTGTATACCACTCCTAAAGAAGCCACAAACCTCGAGGACTATGAGGATGGGAGGATGGGTCCTTCCCACATAGTCTGGTGCCAGACAAGAAACCCGCATGTACCCTTGCCTTAGCCTCAGGGGAATCTCTGTGTGTGAGAGAGTTTAAGCGAAAGGGCATTCCCTCAAGCACGGAGCTTCAATCGCCTTTCATCACAAAGTTTCATTACCATCCTCTGAGCTCATGCATGATTTAGCCACTGTTCTAACTGGTCCTGCTAACATGACGTTGAAAGCCTCTCTCTCTGCCTCACTCTTTCTCTTTATATCTTTGTAGCACTCTCTATCCTCCTAACACACACATACCGTCTTAGTCTTGATCTCTCCATATTGCATCAGCCATTCCCTCTTCCACTTCTATGCATTGAACAGAGTGTGGCTGAGCTTTCTGGGGAGAGACATACCCTGGGTAGCCTCATGTTTTTGATTTTGACTTAGATACATCTGTTCATCCATGAAATATTCTATCATGTATTGAGTCCCATTTGGTCATAGTTCTGACGATATGTGTATGTCAGCGCACTTACTTGAGTGTTACCTACATTAGCCTCACCATGCATAACAGACTATAGGGAAAATGAGTGTTGTAGTAAGTACAGGAAGTCTCCATGACTCATCTCTCAAAGGTTTTTCTGGGACAACCTCGGATGGCATTGCCATAACAGGGAGTGTGTGCTTGCACTGGCTCATTGAACTCATGCACTTGCAGATAGGATAGTGTAGGGAAGTGTTTCCATGACTAAAGAATTCCAACTGTGGCATTAACTGACAGGCACGTCAAACAGTAGTCTCAATCTTCTCAATGATCTCAACCATTGATTTGGACGGTGACAGTAAAGTGCACTCATCCTGGTCCCAGAGGCTACCTGGACTAGAGTCCCCATCAGTACTCAGCTCGTCATCCTCTTCTTCCTCATCATCATCATCCACGCAGGAGTCCTCATCGCATGATTCCATGTAGTGCAGACCCAATGCATTTATTCCAGAGTCTTCTGAGCTGGAGGGAGAGGAGCAGTGGTCCATTTTAGGGCCTGAGATCTTCTCGTTTGGTTGACCGTGTTTAACAGTTGGGCCCACTTGCTGTCTGTGCTTGT
Source organism: Semotilus atromaculatus (assembly GCA_031834385.1). Taxonomy (NCBI): domain Eukaryota; kingdom Metazoa; phylum Chordata; class Actinopteri; order Cypriniformes; family Leuciscidae; genus Semotilus; species Semotilus atromaculatus. The sequence goes on along the minus strand of JAULUF010000038.1, from coordinate 18,026,156 downwards.
TGGTATGTTGGGGTGCAAGTTGAGATGCTGGCGTTTGGGGTTGGTGTGTGGGATTCGGTGTAGGTGGAGGCGGCCTTTGCACATAACACATCTTACCGTTGATACGTTTGACCATGTAATCATCCACAAAGAGGTCAGAGATGACGCAGAATTTGGGAGACTCTAGGCAGGGTGGAGCTCGGAACTTGGGAGCCGTCCTAAGAAAGCGTTCAACCAGCGAGATGGACAGGTTCATGGTGTGGGTGTGACCTGAGGGGGCAACTGGAACCAGTGTGCTGGGAAGATGGCATACACTGGTCATGGGTTGGTAGACGTATTTACCTGCAATGAGAAAAAGAGGAGATTGAACATTTTGCCTTTCAAAAGCAAAGAATAACATTCATAATATACATTCATATGTATTGAATACAATTGATGCCCCAAAACAAAGAATATGTGAGCAGCATGAGACACTGATATACTTGACTGAATGTGCGAGAACTCACAAAAAAAATAGATGACGAAAGGTGGGTTTGAGAAAAATGAGGTTGAGCAAGAATAAATATGTTCTTGCTGAAAATTTATATTCAAATCCCATTGGAGAGTTGTTATTCTTGAGCTCACATTGATTTGCCTGCTGTGCTAGTGATAGCTGTGATAGATGGTGTTATAAGTTGCCAGATACTTGTACTGTACAACACGGGTTACTAATCTGAAAGTGTTACTCTTTCACAGAGGACAGAATTGATTCTTTCAAAACCAGCACTCTTTTGTGCAGCAAAGAGAGAATGTGGCATATTTTCAACTTTAGAGATCATAGAACAAACATGTATAAGGAAAATAAAGTTATGAATTTTTTATATATATTAGTGAGGAAGAAATCATTTTTAATACAAAAAAATATTAGATATAAATATTAGAATAAAGATTCTCAAACTTAATATTTTATATAAATTTTTTTTTATATATCAGGACAATTGTATCAGCCTCACATTTTTTAATATATGACCTGCAAAAACATAAAAATGAATTTTAATTCAGAATAAACCTGCCAAACATGAATGAATTTGGATAAATTCATAGATCTGTATAACAAATATGAGCATTATTTAATTGACCCACAAATCACTGATTATCTGTGTGACAAGAGCAAGCATTCATAATACAGAATTTTGTTCCCATTTAACTCATAGGTTTTGGAGCATTTTTTTTTTTTTTTTTTTGCAGTCAGTCTAAACAGTCTCTTGTAAAAAAAAAAAAAAAAAAGTTCACAGGTGTATCTCATCTAAAAGCAATTCCACTGCATTTCACCCATGCAGTGAAAGGAGTTTGAGTGTGATGACCAGTATCTCAAAGGCAGGATTCCCTACAGAGATGGAATGGATTCTTCACTCTGGAACATTCCGAGGCCCAGCTGGCTGTAAGGCTGGAGTAAGAATAATTTCCATCTAATCCAAATCTCTACTCGTATTTAGAGATGAAACAAAGCTGTGTGGTATCTCAGACATCTGGTCTGAATAAGCATTTCGCTTTTAACTGCTCTATCCCGTTATTTTTTGCACCTTCTAGATTTACCATTAATTTTAACCCCTAAAAAAGGGAAAACACCCAAAACAGCATTGACAGACATCGAATGAGCTCTTATTACAGATATCAGTTGCAGGTTAATGTACATCGTTCTGCTTTGCCAAACAAACTACTTTCCTGACAAACACATCTCTTTCTGTCTCTCTTTCTTCACACCCAACTTGTAATGTGATTGGAAGGCAGTGAGAATCTGAAGATTAGATAAAGACTGATTTATTCATCATGTCTGTCCTTCCTTGGCAATGCTATTTCTTTCAGTCTTTCAGTCCTGTGTTTACTTTAGATGAAGTCAGCCTAAATATGGGTCTTATTTAGCTAATTATGAGAACAAGGACTGAGAGGGGTTGTTTAGCTTATACAGTATATAATAAAGAGCCTGTTGGCTCATGACAACCACATGGCGTGGTTGTGCTCCGGGCGACCTGAGTCTGAGTCTTGGCTCGAGGTATTTTTCCGATTCTGTCCCTCTCTCTCTTTAACCCCCCCTCCCAACTTTGTTTTAAATAGGACATTTAAAAATATGAAAAAACTCTGCAGGAAACTTGAATGAATCTGAATCATATGAACAGATCATGACATAAATTTCATTCAAAGCATGTGATGTAGGGGATCCACTTAAATAGACTGTTTATATGCCCAGATTTGTCATGTTAGCTGTGGTAGGATGAATGCTAATCTGCGTCGGAGGGAAAAAGAAGACAGTACAGGCCTACCTCAAAGATATTTAAAAAAAATCAAGTAAAAAAGACTTGCACCAGTTAACCCGAAAAAGACCCAATGCTTCTAATCCCACCATTCAGTACAATCATTGGCAATTTCTGAGACTGTAGACTTACACTTTTTCAACTGCCAAGCTACAGAATTTGAAAAAAGGATGAATGTATCTACTTAACAATTTCCTCCACATCACTATGGATCTGAAATAGCAGTGTTTGCAGTCAAGTGTGAAATGTGAAATGATAGATGCCTTGAGGCCTGTACAAAAACTCTTAGCCATGAAGGAAAAACCTTCCTGCGTAATAATCACATCAACATCCTGTTGAGAACAAGTATTCTTCAGCCACTGTAATTGTAACCATCATGTCTGTCTTTTCAGATTAAGCTTCCAATAAAGAAAGACTTTCTTAGGTACAAGGGAGCAAAAACATTCCTACTGCCCTTGAAAGGAAATGCCTGTGTATTGTCTATCCATCACCATCTCATCTATGCTGAAAACTGTATGTTGTGAGCACAGCCGGCTCTCCCTATACGCGAACTAAGCGGCTGCTTAGGGCCCCGCCACCACTAGGGGGCCCCCAAACTATGGTCCGACCACAGACCCTGATCGTGATTCGTGACCTGCTGTAACTAAACGTGCATTCGCATCACCTGTTAACGCAGCGGTAGGGTTACTCACGGGACACTGCACTTATTCGCAATCACAAACGTTTATTATTTGCTTTAAAGCCTTGCCGGTTAAACATTTAATTCGCGTGCAGTTCTGACATGCGTTTTTTTCTGAGCGCGTTGTCGCCAGGCTACACACCGAGCGCGCGCACTAAAAACCTGTCAAACGGTGCGCGATTACTGGACTTTTTCTAAATAGCGTCTGATTGTGCTAATACTGTCGAATACACACAATGTTTACATAAACACAGTTGGTTATGTCTAAAGGGAAAGTGTTAGAATCGTACAGGTATTAACAGGACAGCAGCCTATAGTAAACATGGATAGTTAAAGTGATAGTTCACCCAAAAATTTTTATTCTGTCATTATTTACTCACTCTCCATGTATCAATTTCTTTCTTCTGCTGAACACAAAATACTATATGTTGAAGAATGTCGGTAACCAAACAGTTGATGGGCCCCATTGACTTCCAGTAGGAAAAAATTTTTTTTTCAAAATGCTCAAAACATCTCCTGAGAAAAATACCAACCTAGTCTTGGTTATTTAATTTTGAGTTCAGACACCGGATTATCAGCAAACTGCCAAGAGAACTGCTAGCTGACTACTCAAAATAAACTAGCAATCTATTCAGTCAGCATAATTGTGTTTGATCTGTGTGAATTACAGAAATATAAGACTTGCTAGACCTACTTTTAGCTACCAAGCAACCTTTCCACAAGGGATAGATTGATTTTATTTTTCAATCTATCCTTGGGGGGTAAACTCAGTGGTTAATGGAAATTAAATCAACCATTTATTTGAGTTAATCAGTACATGACTGATTAACAGTAATGTAAATGCTAAATGTAATACATGTTGATAATACAACAATGCAAAGTATGCTCTTAACTTTGCAGTTTTTCACATATCATGTAAGACTCAATTTCTCAATTTCTTTGCACAAAACTCTCCAGAAAGTAGCATTTAATGGTTTATTTTGCAAAAAAATTCCCGGGGGGGGCAAACCCCCGTACACCCCTAGCATTTACTGTCCCACCCAGGTTCACAATTGCTCCTACGCCCCTGCAATAGTCAATCATATTGATGGCACCATGGGCCCCCCAATTAAATTCTGCTTAGGGCCCCATAAAGGCTTGAGCCGGCCCTGGTTGTGAGATAAAAAAAAAATTCCGTAGGTAATTTCTATATCGGTTGTGTGCCACTGAACTAAATGTTTTCGCAAGTTTATTATTTCTCATCCAAAAGCTTGAGTTCAGTACTCGTGACTTCATTAAGGAACACCATTAAATCAAATTTGCATGATTTAATGAATCCAGAAATGTGTAAAAAAAAAAAATCTTGTGATTTACAGTATTTTGAGGTTGATTTAGTTTTTAACCGTTTTCTTTTTCATCCAATCTGGTGGTGAATTGTTTTTTTTGTTTTTTTTTTAAATCAATGTAGATTGTTTGATAAGCAAACCGTTTGATGATATTCATAACCATTCTGCTAAATCAGCTCAGTATTTGGGTCATTCTGAACATGACAGATAACAATTTACCACTAAAGCTTGATGCAATCATTACTGTATATTATAGGCCCATTACAAATCACTGACCGTAAAGCCCATGGATGGGTTAGCAGTCTGTGCTAAGTGCTAGGATGGGAGAACTTACCAGTCTGTCCATCCTCATGTTTCAGATACACTTGATGAAATGATGAAAGCTAATGAAAATGGATACATTACCTTTAGAGATATTATACATGGTAGGCTACATATAAATAAGTGGGATATGAGTTGGGTTGCCAACTGTCCCGAATTAGCCGGGACGTCCCGATTATTGGGCCTAATATATTTGTCCCGTAGGCCTACGGGACCTCTCTTGTCCCGATTATTGAGTGCTACGCTGATCTGACTGATACAACAGCAACACGACACTTGAGAATGACCACGACACCGGTCATCATCCAGTCACGCTCATCAGACCATACCAATAAACTATAAATTGAGAATTAGTATTATTCTTTTGGGACAAATAATTTGATTTGCAAACAGAATCCTCTGCTGTCTGGTCGCTCCCGGTTCGATCCGGTCTCGAGCTAACGGCTAATCCCTTTCACTGTCCGGCCGCGTAGGGCACGCAAACGGCAGAGAGAGAGAGACCTTGCGTAATACTGAGAGTAGGATTCCTCTAGGATTCATATGGATTGGAATGACATAACGGTGAAAAAATAATGTACGATTAAAATTTTTACTATTAATTTAGATGTTCTTTCAGGATGTACGTAAAACCCTTTTCACTGTAATAGCTCTACTCTCTCTCTCTGCAATGTATACTTTATATTAGCCTACTTTCAAAACTACTAACAGACCGCTGTATGTTAATATTGTATCTTGTACATACCCAACTGAACAGCTATGTTTGAAACATCTTGCACCTCACCATGTTAGTCATGCTGCTTCAGGTTATCTTTTGCTATATCGCTTGTTCTGCCATTTCACATTTTAAATATTTCACCTTTTAAATTTTGTGTTAATTTTTGTAGCCTACTCTATGTTCAGTACCTTGTGATTATATACTTGAATGTTTGTACACACTGTGTAATTTTATGTCGCCTTGCACTTTCAGCCTTGTCTTGGCCAGGTCGCGGTTGCAAATGAGAACTTGTTCTCAACCGATTAACCTGGTTAAATAAAAAAATAAAATAAAATAAAATAAAATATAAACGTTGAGTGGCTGCTATGACAAAAGTCTGTAGGAGCATTTGGAAAAAATATAGCTTCTATTTAAAGGATTTGCCTGACACAAGATTTGCGTCTGTCTTGTTGCACTCTCAAAACAGACTGTCAAGAACCACCTGGTCTGGTGGCTGCCTGCCTTTCAGTGAAATACACATTTTGATAAAAGGTTGAGAGAGAACCCTAATTGGAAAAGTGAAGTCACTGATGAGAGGAGATGAGTCCTACACTCCTACACTATCTCTCTGTCCTGATCATCTGTAATTACACATTGGATGGCTCCCAGAATAGTGCGAAGGAGGGTATGGGTGAAGATTGATCATGAAGGCCTTGAAAATCCCGTAGTATGAATCATTCATCAGGATTAGATAGGCAAGGCCATGTTCAGGCTCAGGTCTCAGCTCCTCGCAGGTAGAACTCTCGCTCTCTCACTCTAAGAGGTTTACTGGCCTGTCTGTAAACCTCTGACTGGCTTCACAATTATTATTCTTGTTTCTCTAAATAAAATGTTGGACCTATCCAACAATTATTTTAAAATACTTTGAAGGGTCCCTATTGTGGTTTACTTACAGCTTATACTGTATGTGCTAAGGGCCTGGGGCCCCTAGTGATGATCTTACACAACATAGGCTGACAAACCTGGGGACCCAGTAAAAACTTTCACTGTATACTGAGGCTCAACTGGTCAACTTAGACATTCACCTTCACTGTAAGCACTGAGGGCCTACTGGGCAGCTTACACTGACTGATGGCTTACTCTGTATAGGCTGATGGCCCTGGGGCACCTAGTGATCAACTTATATTGTAAACACTGAGGGCACTGATGCAACAGCAACCAATCAGCTGTGCTATGTAGATGAAGACATGATTGCTACCAATTAGTTAAAGACCTATCAACCTGCATCTAGAGCTTCATGCCAGAACTATGTAATTATTTTAGTTTTATTTATATTTTGAGTAAGCTTTAATTGTTACATTTTTATATATATTTTTATAATGTTAATTTTAGGTACATTTTTAGTAATTTTATTTACATTTACAGAAATGTTTTCAATAGTTTTAGTTTTATCTGATGATAATATCCCTTCATGCACCATGTAGCTTCTAAGGCCTTTGGAGACCCCAGACAGACTGACACCGTGTCTACACCGGACAATACCGTTGGCGCGTCGCATCGCAATAGCTAGAAACTGTCTATAGCCATGACCGTTGCAAATCCATTTGTCCTTTGAGAAATATAGAGAGTAGTTGGAGTACATCATAAATACAACAAGGCATCAGTTTAAGGTCGGAGATTTGTCGTGTTGCGGCACGCTGCATCCAGTGTAGACAACATCCCTGGTTATACTGGTCTCTATTGTCTTTTCTCATCTCGCATTACGCCACTCGCGTCCAGTGTAGACACATTGTGAGGAGACATGTTATTATTAAACATAAAAAACACTAAACATAGCTAACTCATAGTACTGAATGATGTGCTATGGCCTGCCCTACAGCCCCTTGGGAGAAACAAAGCACTCTCGATTCTTTTTTCATCAGAGCTCGACAAGTCCAGAACACCAACACACTAGGGCCACTGGACTGAAGCATATCATTATGTTTTTGCACTTTGGAGGGATGTCCTTTATATTAAATCTCACAGACCTCTGGTGGCTGTAAAACAACAATTTTAACATACGGAAATAAATTTCTATTTCTAAAAATCGAACCACAAACAGCAGATTTAGTGACCTCTTAAAAGCATCCTATAAGTTTTGAAGTCCCTGAAATGCATATCTTTCTGCTAACCTTTAGGGAGGTAAACAAGAATAATTCCTGCTGTGTTTACATGCACCCAAACGGCAAAGACAAATAAAAAAGACAGACAAATAGGAATACGAGAGCAGAAAACATCAGAGTTCCCCAGGGTTCGTAGGGAACTCCTCAAAAGACTTATCTCTAAGGACAAAGCCAATCTGTATTCAGTTATTCACTCCTGCAAGTGTGTATAAATACATTTCTAACTGCCTCTGGGCTTTATACTGTACAACGACTTCTTGTCACTGTGTGTGAGACTAACAAGCAATGGTATTGTACGGTCTCTTGGGATCAGTTTTTGCACAGCTGATATTTTTTAAGGTGTCTCCAGCATTAAATACTGTATGTTTCTTCTGAACCTTGCTAATATACAGAATGTAGTACAGACTCTATAGAATTCTGATGGGTCAGTAGCTGTATTCTGAAATAAAATATATTTTTGTACAGTGAACTGTAAAATGTATAAAATCTGTAAGAAATGTATTCCTTGTAACCAATCTCTTATACTGTGGTATTGTAGTTCCCCATCGTTGTCACTCCGAGTTCGGTCAGATGACGACGATTGGGGTTTCACTTAGAAGCCTATCAACTTCGAGTATTACAAAACGAGCAAATGGCAAAGAAATGCCATGGGTCTGCGGAATTTGCAAGGCGCAACTCCACCCCACCTCGTGGGTATAAAAGGAGGGCGTCGGCAATATGCAGTTCATGTTTTTGCTTCGGAGCCAAGAGGTCCTCTTCACTCCGCAGTCTATTCTCTGATTATCTTCGAGAATCTTCTAGACGAGTCGGTGTTGGTGTGACGGCGTATTCCAGCGAGTTTCACGGTCTCCGGATGAGTTCGGTGGGGAGAATCCCTTTTCTAGAACTGACTTCCCATCTCCGAGCCCCAGAGGGCCCCGCTTACGAGCCTCGCCGCTCTCGTCCCCCTCTGTCGCCAGACCCCTGACAGACCAGGCCCCCGTGGAACGCTGGTCCTTCCCTGGCCTCCTCTGTCAGGATGCAGATTATGACCATGCCCCCACTCCGGGCCGCTATGCCGTCCACGTCCGGGCCGGTCATTCCGCCTCGCTGCCCCATCGTGGGTACATCTGTGGTTCACATGCCCCGCTGGTTCAGTTTTGGAACTTTCCAGTCTGTCCCGCTGGCTCACTGGAACCATCAGGCTCGGTTATGCGATTCAGTTCGCATGGTCTCCTCCCCGCTTCCGGGGAGTCCGCTACCATGGTGGGTGGTTATGCCCCTGTCGTGTGTGCGCAGGTCGTTACCCTACTGGCGAAGGTACGATCGAGACCACCCCTCTAGCCGAAGTGAAGTCCGGCTTCTCAGCCCATACTTCATTGTACCCAAGAAGAGCAGTGGGTTATGACCTTTCCTGGACCTGCGCTTCTTGAACTGTTTTCTTCACACGTTTCCGTTCAAGCTGCGCATGGCCAAACGCATTTTCGAATGTGTGCGGCCACAGGATTAGGTTGCAGCGATCGACCTGAAGGACGCCTACTTTTATGTCTCCTTTTTTTTCCTCGGCAAAGACCATTTTTACGGTTACGTTCCAGGAGCGGGCATACTAGGACGCGGTTCTCCCATTCGGGTTAGCCCTGTCTCCTCGCATCTCCACGAAGGTCGTCGAGGTAGCCCTTGTGCCGGTACGGCAACACGGGGTTTGCATCCTGAACATCTCGATGACTGGCTGTCCCTAGCTCACTCTCGAGTCCAGGTTTGCGAACACAGGGACCTTTTTGGGCCTTCGGGTCAACTGGGAGAAGAGCAAACTTTGCTCCGTGCAGTCACTGCTGACTTGCCTAAGACAATTCGAGGGTAAGAGTGTGGTTCCACTGAAGTACTTTCTCCTGGGGCATATGGAATTCACAGCCGCAGCAACGCCACTCGGTTTGCTTCATATGAGACTACTTCAGCTCTGGCTTCGCGATCGAGTCCCGAGGTGGGCATGGCAACTAGGCACGCTCCGAGTACCAGTTACTCCGATCTGCCGTCAGACCTTCACCCCGTGGTCGAACCTCAGTTTTCTACGTGCCTGAGTGCCCTTGGAACGAGTTTCCAGGCTTGTTGTTATTCAACAGATGCCTCCACCACGGGCTGGGGTGCCATGTGCAATGGACATGCGGCCACGGGCTCCTGGATAGGACCCCACCATCTGTGGCATGTAAATTGCCTCGAGTTGCAGGCAGTACGTCTTGCTCTGCACCGCTTTTCGATCACTGCTCAAGGGTCAACACGTACTACTCAGATCAGACAATACCGCTACTGTAGCGTACATCAACCATCAAGGTGGTCTACGCTCCCGCCGTATGTCGCAACTCGCTCGCCACCTCCTCATATGGAGTCAGAAGCTTCTGAGGTCGCTTCGAGCCATTTACATTCCCGGAGCCCTGAACTGTGCAGCCGACGAGCTTTCACGGCTTCAGCCCCTCCCTGGAGAATGGCGACTCCATCCCCAGTCGGTTCAGCTGATTTGGGACCAGTTCGGGGACGCACAGATAGATCTGTTTGCCTCTCACGACTCGACCCATTGCGCCCTGTTTTATTCCCTGATCGAGGGCGCGCTCGGCACGGACGCACTGGCGCACAGCTTCAGAGCGAGACTACAGCTTGCCGTCTAAAACACTATTTAGGTGAATTTAAACAATGGCTAAGTTGCTAAACGCATCTTGTTCACATGTAAGGCCCCTGTTCATGTTAGACAGACATTTTAATTGCATTTTGTGTCTGTTAAGAGGCACAAAAACGCTCTTTATTTATATGCCCCCATAGCTATCGTTTTAGCTGAGTGGGAGCTCTGGGCATTCCCTGTCGCAGCTCCGCGTCGCAAGCACCAATCCGGTTCGTTTTTTTTTCTATAGACAGTACTCACAAAGGTATAACGATCAAGATTAACTTAAAAAATTGCCCGGAGTTCTCCTTTAAGACCTGATCACCATGCCTGGGGTTTATTTTGGGATAATGTCCAGCTACAATGAAATCATGCAAAGAATTGTTATATTTAGCAAAAGTAACAGTATATTTTTCCTGGTGTCTCACTCTGTATTCTCATTATCATTAAACTGACCTAATCAGTGTGTTTTAGCTGAGCACCTGAAAGAGTTTCCGTGTAATAACTTTGCTGGGTCATGAAAGGAGGCACAACTCATGCAATTCAGCTCACAAGTAGGGCAAATGTCAGTCAAGCTCCTAGGAGGATCCTTGTCGTTCCATTTTAAACAGCTCTGCATCCGCCCGAGAGCCTATGCGGCACTGCACGCAGTATCAAATTAATATTTAGCATGTTTACATAATGCTCATAGTGTTGCAGACATAAACATCCTGCCTCTAATGAGAACAGATAATGGCTTAATTACTGTGACAACTGAACTTTACAGTTATGTGGTGTGGGTGTGTCTGGGTAGACTCATTGCCACTAATGTAATTCCTGTAATGGTCATACCCTACAAGATTCTGAATTGGAATCAGAATTAGAATGGCAGCAAGAGGAAAACCAAAGATTGAAATTTTCCTACACAGCACATAAAATAAAAAAATTTCCACAACTACATAGTCTGCTTTAACCCCCAGCGTTTTTTTTTAATGTCAATCACTCTTAATTCTATTCCCTTACATTCAAATTGCAATTACGCATCCTGTTGGTACATCAATTCAAATTCAGTAATTTAATTTGAATTTAACTGCCATTTCAATTTAGTTTCGAATGGTGGGTGAGTTTGATGTTGTATTTTGTCATTTTATATTAAGTCAGGCACAAAGTTAAAAGACTTGACCGTTATCATTTTTTTCTGAAAGAGAAAGGTTGAACTTTAAAAAAGCAAAGCCAAAGCTGAGACCTTAAAGCTTGGAATAAATTGTGCTGACCTTTTAAAGCTGAGATAAAAAGCCCAACTTAGCACCAAGGCCAGTCTAGCGCTTGACCTCTGACAGAGCTATGTGAACTTCCTGTCATATCCTGATTAATTTCCTTTTCAATGTGTCAGTCAGAAAAGAAGCAAAACTGTTAGATGTATTCATTTCAGAGCTCCAGATACGGCACAGGGTTGTACACAGCTAAACGGGGAAAAAACAAAGTCAGGTACATACGTTTTTTGTTTTAGAACTAGAGAGACGTTAGTGAAGTCAAGATGTTGGGGTGGACTCAAACACAGCCAATGGTTTTGCTTGACTGTGGATACTGGCTTCACAAAACTTTTCTTTTATAATTTTTCAGAGTGATGCTGTGCCAATTTTAAACAGGAAGTGAGACTTAAGAACCAAACATTCTTTTGGCCAAAAAAAAAAAAAAAAAACAGTCCTGATGCAACTGCCTGTCATTTTCCCAGAAGAATGAGAATTTTTACTAAGGCCTGGTTTCACAGACAGGGCTTAGATTAGGCCTTAGTTCAATTGTGTCAGTGAAAGTTGCTTTCGGTTAAAACAGTTCAAAAAGGCATTTTAGTCCGAGTCTAGACAGCCTTGTCTGTGAAACCGGGGGAAAGTGCGTAAAAATCTCCCACTGATTTTCTCTCTCTCCTCTCTCTCTCTCTCTCTCTCTCTCTCTCTCTCTCTCTCTCTCTCTCTCTCTCTCTCTCTCTCTCTCTTACAGACAGACATACACACACACATTTTGAGATAATTATTTCACAGTGAGGTTGAAGGAATCTAAAGAATCTGCACCATCCTTCACAGTCACATGACATTTGTTAGCCTCACAATGACTGCCATTTTTTATCAGACACCCCTGACACCAGAAATGGCCTGATCTTATCATTGCCTTATAAAGACATCCCAGTGCTCAGCTTTATCTCTCTATTGCCTTCCTCTATAATGCACATTCATTATAGTTGTGTTAGAGTACAATCTTAGCAAGTTTCACTTCAGTTGTAAAGTCCCTATGAGTCTTCTTTTGAGTTATATACTGTAATGGATCATTCTCAAAAGTCTGACTGGTGAAGTTTTGCTTTGAGGTTTTGTCTTATTATGATTTTACTTTATTTTTTTAGTTCACCAATTAAGTATGGGTTGTAACACCTCTATTACATATACATTTTAATAAAAGGAAAAACATGACTTAATCAATATAATGTCATTAAGTATTTTGTAAATGAAAACTAATTACACAAAATGTCAAACACACATTAATCAATGTAACTTGCTAGACCTTGCACTGCTTGAAAAAAAGAGCAATAAATGAATTAAATATCTGCAAATGTCATTCTAGATGAAGGTGAAAGGGTTTTTCATGCACCTTGCAAATTATTCTTTTAAACAAACATTATAGTCAAACCATTGCATATTATTTATAACAATGTTAAGTTTTAAATGATAGTTGGTAGTTAAATGATAGTCACCTGATAATGAAACTTTTTCATGGCTGGAATCTCAAGGAACAGGTTTGTTACCATATTTTGAGAAAGACCCAGGTGTCTCTTTGAATTAGTCATCTATAAGTCAAGTTACAGAGAATGCACAATGCCATTTAACCTATAGTAGTCCACATTTAGCAGTTTAGAGCAGGGCAATGGAATAGTATGTGAGTATACTTGAAAAAAGAAACAGCTCCCTCCAACGGTGGTAGGTGCATCTGATCATGGTTATCTCCAGAAATTGGTGTCCATATAACAATAAATAAAGTTGTCAATTACTAACTCTAATGCAGAACCATATTGCAGCTGTTGCTGTGTGTATTTTTTATATTTCGCTTTTCTTTTCTTTTTTTCTTGTTTGCCATTAAAATCATAAAGACAATGTTAATCATATGTATTCCCATTAACTTCTATTGTCTATTATTGCTTAGAAGAGCAGAAACTAGATGCACATTCACAAACAGTGGTGGTAGGTCATAAGATGTCTATGCATCATTTATCGACTTGTTTAATATTTCATAAGTGACACAAACAAGATTCCCCATCCCTCTGAGAATATGTGATCAGCAGATGCTATTACGGTCTTGACTGGAAAAACAAAATAGTTATCAGATTAATGACTATTGATAAGCAAAATACCTCAGGTGTGTAGCCTATGCTTTTTTATTATTGTTGATTATTGATTATTTTGATCATTTCAAAGCAGGCCTATTAGCCTAAATTTACATTTTAAGGTAGGCTACATTTTAAAACCAATTGTTCCTGCTGCAACTGTTTTTCTTAGTGTCAAAAACATTTTAATAGCCTAAACAATTCCAATGTAAAGAACCTTTTGTGGGAACTTTCAATAGATGTTTAACGTTATTCGTGTACTAATCAATGTCAAAAGAACCGTTATTTTTAAGTGAACTATATTCAAATGTAAGACCTTATAAACTAAACGAAAATGAACTAAAGAAACTCTTATCTGACGTCAGCGTTCGTGAACACCGAAGGGAAATGGGAACAAAAGAATTTCCCTTAGACTGTGCATGAAATCTTTGTTTTATTGCAACCCAGAGGTAGGCTACCTTGAACGGGGGGAAATTATGTTTAGAAAGCTTGTGATTTGTCATTTACACTTACATTTTTCTCACATAACCTCTTTTTTAGCCTATGATGCCACACTGGTGAACTGTTAGAGGCGCTGACCTTTAACTCCTCTTTGTGGGTGATAGTTTTAAGTCTTGATGAATTTCGATTTTATCTATCCACGTCTCAACGATGGAAGCGTGTACTTACAGTGGCACCAGCCCAGATGACAGCACCAGTGCAGCTTGAAACATTTCCCGTGGCTGTGTGTGGCGCAGATGGATAGTCCATCACAGGGCAGAAAGTCCGGTCGCCCAGCGCAACTCCTCGCTAGAGCCTGAGCTTCATCTAACTTCTCACTCTTCTGTCCGCCCGAAGCGGCCATCGCGCACGGATCACACCGACAAAGCCCTCATCAGCGCCGGGCGCTCGGGGAAGATCAGATGCGCTCAGCGTCGGCTGTTTAGCAATTCGAAAAGAAATGAACAAAAGTGGAGATACGCCCAAGACTTCGTCTACCCAAGTTCCACTTCTAACCCTTATACTAAAACATCTCGTTTTCAGTCAATTCGCCTCTAAAATTAATGATGCATATTCTATAAGAAGCCGTATGTGTCCGTATAAATAGCTTCAGATCGGCGCGGAGACTGATGCTTATTGTCGAAGACGCGGATTTTCCGTTTCGCTCTTGCGCCGTCGATCCCCGCCTCTCTCTCTCTCTCTCTCTCTCTCTCTCTCTGTGTGTGTGTGTGTGTTATGAATTCATGCGTGAATTCCCTCGTCTTGACTGTAGGCTGTGAAAGAATCATGGTTGTCTAGAAAATAGTCGTAAGGCTACCAAAAAGGAAATAGAGTCAAGATTCAAATTTTTTAGTTCATCTCTTTCAGGTTTCAGAGGAACTTACAAAATGGAACCAATCATTTCCCCCAAGAACTTAAGCAGCTAATCATTTTTCTAGTAAAACTTTAAAGCACTTGAAGTTGCTATTGGTAATATAGGGTAAAAGGGTTTTTGACCATCAATGAAGTAGGCTATGCTTCATGAACAATGCATTCAGGCAACCTATACTTATTTTTGATGCAGGCCTGAAAAGTATTCAAACCCGGAGCTGAACTGGACTGTCAGATAAAGTAGGCTACATTTTTGTCTAGGCAGACAGCATTCATTTTCTTGTTATCAAAAATTAAGCACACATTTTTTCTTTTCTTTCAAAATTTTAGAAGGGTTTCTGACATTGGCTGTGGGGATGAAAATATTCTGCTTTCAAAGAGCACCTAAGAACAGTTATATAGAGGGCATCCATCCTCAAAGTGAAAGTTTTCACTTTCAAAGCAACTCGATTGTCAGCAGTTTTCCGGAGAACCTCACGCAACATTTTCCTTCTTCAAAGCCACTGTTGGCAGCACAGTGACTGACTTCATGTTAGACCACCTCAGGAGAAAATGTCTGTCTTTTTAAAACTCTCATTGGTCTAGTTGGTGTGTAACAATACGGTCAAGGCTACATTATAGCATTGATGGTGGATCCTGCACTGAAGTTGCTTGCAGGCAATCTTTTATCAAAGGATGAAAGTAAAAACATTTATGAATTGAGAATTTCCTTGCATGAAATGGCATGAAAGGTACAAACTATATAGAATATCATCAAAAGAGCAATTGATTTTACATGGTTTTTTCTTTAAAGCCTATGCCTTTGGCACAATAGTTCTACTCAATTTATGATAACTTGATTTATGTTATTTTGCGGTTTTTGTTGGTGTTTCATGTGTGTGTGTGTGTGTGTGTGTGTGTGTGTGTGTTAGTGATTGTAAAAATGTCCTAGAGATTGTAAAAACAAACTGTATTAGCAGTAGAGAGTGTATGTAGAAAATATACGTAATGCTACCTGATGTTAGTGTTTTTTAGGTCTGTGTTTGTCGGGTGAAAAATAGTGTTCTGGAAGAACGTGTTGATTTAAGACATGTATGAAGTGTTTTGGTAGTTTTAGTTAATTTTGAATGTTAAATAAACAGCTGTGCCAAGTTGAAAGATGATTAGGAGAACTGTGCAAGAGTTGAAACTTGAAACAGCTGTTAGGAAAAAAAGTTTTAATTAGATTTTTTTGTATCAATGTAACCTGTTGTCTTAAAATTGTGAACTTATTTCTTTCAACTGTGACTTTATATCTTGTGCAGAACATTGTGCAGAAAACAGATTTGCCTTACAATGAGTTTTCTGGGCCCCCTTTTGCATTGGTGGGGGTGGTGGTGGTGGTGGGGGTGGGGCTAAATGACTAAACATTTTTGTATTTAAGATTTCCATTACACGAGAGTAGATGTTAAAACTTCATGCTGATTTGTACTCGGCTTTCGCCAAGATAAGCAACACTAAGACGTAGCTTTACAGTAAACTATGCTTCTCCATCCATTTACGCTTCTTTCCATATGAGGGTGTGACTCCCCTTCTGTCCGGCGTTAACGGCTGCAGTGTACTTGGCGCGTTAGCACACACGACGGCTGCAACTACAGTGTGGTCTCCCTAGTGGACCAACACGACAACCGTCTGGATTGAGCCGAGTAGGGGACATCTCTAGGGTCTTCAAGTGGGCACCTTCCGTCCTCAGTGTTTCGTCGACTAGCCCACGACACCTCAAGAGGGCTCGACAGTGACTCTGGCGTCCCAGAGTCACCCCCCTCCGTCCCCCACTCAACTCAGCCCAGCTTACTGACCTCTACATCCCTCCTGCTGCTGAGACCTAACCACAATCTCACTATCTCTCCGCAACCCAACCATACGCGCCAACCCGATTGACTAAGGCTGTCGAGCCCCACTGGTGCGTTAAAGCAGTTACAGTGGCAACGGTTCCGTATGGCATACCACCTACCGCAAAACACAATATCTGCCCAACCACCCGTCATTCTATACTATACAACCTATACAAATTGAATAGTATACTATACAACCTATACTACACAACCTATACAAATAAACCAACAGACTCTTCAAGTTTTTCAAGAATTCTACGAAACCGTAGCGTGGCGGCCTGTACCTTGCCAGCTAGAATCTTTCCGTCTCAACCACAGCCAGTTGCTGCTCCTTTCTGCTGCTTCAGATAAGTTCTTTACTGTGCGACGCAACTCTTGGCCGCTGAATCCGACGTCTCTGAGGAACCGGGTTGTAGAGTGTGCCACAAAACCTCGACAACCCACTTCCACTGGATAAACCTGGACTCTCCATCCTCGCTGTTCTGCTTCAGTGGCCAAATGAGCATACCGCAGTTTCTTCCTCTCATATGCCTCATCTACAGCATCCTCCCATGGCACTGTCAACTCTATCAGTTGAACAATGCGTGCTGATCCAGACCACAAAACAATGTCTGGTCGTAGGTTAGTGGTGGCAATCTCAGGTGGAAAAATAAGCCGTTGATCAAGATCAGCCAGCATCTTCCAGTCCCTAGCAGCTTCCAGTTGTCCTGGCCGAGAATTGGTGTTAACACCTTTTCTTGGTGGTTGCTCGCCTGGGCGGAGGAATGTTGTCTTCTGCGTGTAATGTTTTGCTAGAACATGCGGCAACTTATTGGTCATACTACGCTTGCCTTCCAATGCTAAAGCCAAACATCTCAGTACTTGGTCATGGCGCCAAGTAAACCGACCTTGGCTAAGAGCCACCTTACATCCTGTCAAAATGTGCCTTAATGTGGCAGGTGATGAACACAAAGGACAAGAGGGATCCTCTCCTACCCAGAGGTTTAGGTTCTGCGGTGATGGGAGAACATCATATGTTGACCTAATAAGGAAACTGATCCTACTCTCTTCCATTGACCAAAGGTCTTGCCAGCCCATTTTGCGTTGTTCCACACTCTCCCATCTCATCCACTCTCCCTGCTTAGCCTGGGAAATGGCCTTTATACTCCTCATCCTCTCCTCCTGCTTTCGCACCTCGTTGACTACCAGCTTCCTCCTTTGAGCTGGGCCTGCCTTGTGCCATTTAGGAGGAGCTAAACTGAGCCCAAAACCCCCTCTTCCATGCTGTACCTGTCCCACGATATCCCCTATTTGAAGGTCAGCCTTTGCCTCTACTACTGATTTCTTTGCTGACCACTTTCTACCAGTTTTTAACACAGGGGCTGCCTCCCTTACACATTTGTCACGTGACTCTACTAATGTCATTTCCAGTCTGACCTTGGCACACTTAAACTCCTCGGTTAAAGCAGAGACTGGCAGCTGCAATATTCCTTTACTATAAAGTCCCACTCTGCTGAGGCAGCGTGGAACTCCCAACCATTTCCTGATGTATGAACTTATTAACGCTTCCAGCTTATCCACTGTTGTCAAAGAAACCTCGTACACAGTCAGTGGCCACAGCAACCTCGGCAGTAGACCAAACTGAAAGCACCAGAGTTTTAGTTTGCCTGGTAGAGCACAACTGTTTATGCTCTTCAACCCTTCCACTGCTTGTCGTCTAACTTCTCCCACTCGAACTGTGTCCTTTAGATCTCCATCGTACCATCTCCCAAGACTTTTCACTGGCTTCTCAGAAACTGTTGGTATTGCCTCACCATTAATGAAGAATGTTTTATCTACTACCTTTCCTTTAACTATGGAGATGCTCCTTGATTTAGAGGGCTTAAATTGCATTCGTGCCCATTCAATATTATCTGTTAACTTCCCCAATAACCGATTAGTGCAGGCTACTGTTGTAGTCATGGTTGTCATGTCATCCATGTATGCTCTGATTGGTGGTAGTCGCAACCCAGAAGCCAAGCGCTCTCCTCCTACTACCCATCTTGATGCCCTAATGATTACTTCCATTGCCATGGTAAAAGCCAGTGGAGAAATTGTGCATCCTGCCATTATTCCAACCTCTAAGCATTGCCATGCAGTGCTGAATTTTGGAGTTGAGAAACTAAATTGCAAATCTCCAAAATAGGCTTTCACTAAATTTGTTATTGACATTGGTACTCTGAAAAAATCAAATGCTGCCCAAAGAAGCTCATGTGGCACTGAACCATATGCATTGGCCAAATCCAGGAATGTCACATGGAGCTCCTTCCTCTCCTTTTTTGCTGACTGAATTCGTTGCCAGATAACATTGATGTGTTCTAAGCATCCTGAGAACCCTGGAATGCCCGCTTTTTGAACTGAAGTGTCAATGAAGCCATTCTTTAATAGGTAGGTGGACAATATCTGGGCAATAATGCTGAAGAAAATCTTACCTTCAACGTTTAATAGTGAAATAGGACGAAACTGACTGATGCTTGTAGCATCTTTTTCTTTAGGTATAAAGACTCCACCTGCTCTGCGCCATGCTCTAGGTACAACCTGTTTTTCCCATGCCACTTTTAACAATTTCCACAGAATTCGCAGAACTCCTGAAGCACTCTTGTACACTCTGTACGGAACTCCATTAGGCCCTGGAGATGATGAAGCCCTTGCCTTTCTCACAGCCTGCTCTACCTCTTTCCACTTAGGTGCACAGACCTCCATTTGGTATTCTGGTGGGTTGATAGGTGGTATGTCTGATGGAATTGACATATGCTCATGCCTTTTTGCATCTGTATGCGTTTCCTCCAAATATCTCTCTAGCTCAACTCTAGATGCTTTTAAAGTGCCATTCTTCTCACTGGTGAATAACTTCTTTACGAATTTGAATGGGTCTTTATAGAAATTAGCCCTCGCACGTTCCTTCTTTTTGTAGCGTTTCCGTAGACGCTCAGCTCTGCGTAATGTTGCCAGCTTATCTTTTATGTCCCTTTGTAAGAGATTGAGTCCCTCCTTCTGACTTTGTTCTGCTCTTTTCCATTGCTTCCTCAGCTGTCTCCTTTCTCTAACTAACCCTTCAATTTTCTGCTGCCGTCTAGACATTCCAGGAGCAGTTTGTACTTTTTCCTTCCTTTTTTCCACACCAAACCTCTCACTTCCATATGCGTAAATGATGTCCCCAAATTTATCCAGCTTCTTTTCAACTGTACCAGTTAATCTTTCCAATGCAAAGCATAGATCTGTGTTTACCGTATCCCATGCAGTTTTCTCACAAGCTCTTGGCCATCTAACTCCAGGCCTATGCCCGTTGAGGTTCTTTTCTCTCTTATGCTGGTTAGTCTGACCGGTTTCACAAGTCTGAATATGTTCATCACTCTCTGTGCAAGCCCTTCTCTCCTCTATGACAGGGGTGCTGATATCCTGCGAGCTGTGGTTTGCTTCCTGTCGCTGGATTTCATTCGACTGACTTGACTGACTTCGTAAGAAGTACTGATCAATGCGAGGCCCTTGTCCCTTCTCCCTCAAGCATTTCATTTTCCCTTGATGAACCTTCAAACCCCTGACCGTTGTCGCCTTGCTCCAGCCACAGACACAAACCTGGAGTTCAATGACTTTACTAACTGCAGATCTTGAACTAGTCTTACTCTCCATACTCATATCCGTTTCCATTCCTAAGTCGTTAACCATGTTGTCCAACATCGAGTCATCTTCCGCCCCCGCTCTCGCAGACTCTAGGGGTATTTTTCTCTTTAATTTCTTAGAAGCCTTGGGCGGGTGTCTCCAGCATCCTGTAAACACGAAGCTGGATACTGCCGACAAGGGTAGCTAACCCTTACCAGCCCCATTGGGGTCTATTTCCTCCTGTCAGCTGTCTCTCCAGGCTGTCACAAGGTCTTTCCCTTGTTGCCAGAAGCACTATTCACCGCAGTCACTGGACGTATCCAGATCTTCATGACTTCCATTACACGAGAGTAGATGTTAAAACTTCATGCTGATTTGTACTCGGCTTTCGCCAAGATAAGCAACACTAAGACGTAGCTTTACAGTAAACTATGCTTCTCCATCCATTTACGCTTCTTTCCATATGAGGGTGTGACTCCCCTTCTGTCCGGCGTTAACGGCTGCAGTGTACTTGGCGCGTTAGCACACACGACGGCTGCAACTACAGTGTGGTCTCCCTAGTGGACCAACACGACAACCGTCTGGATTGAGCCGAGTAGGGGACATCTCTAGGGTCTTCAAGTGGGCACCTTCCGTCCTCAGTGTTTCGTCGACTAGCCCACGACACCTCAAGAGGGCTCGACAGTGACTCTGGCGTCCCAGAGTCACCCCCCTCCGTCCCCCACTCAACTCAGCCCAGCTTACTGACCTCTACATCCCTCCTGCTGCTGAGACCTAACCACAATCTCACTATCTCTCCGCAACCCAACCATACGCGCCAACCCGATTGACTAAGGCTGTCGAGCCCCACTGGTGCGTTAAAGCAGTTACAGTGGCAACGGTTCCGTATGGCATACCACCTACCGCAAAACACAATATCTGCCCAACCACCCGTCATTCTATACTATACAACCTATACAAATTGAATAGTATACTATACAACCTATACTACACAACCTATACAAATAAACCAACAGACTCTTCAAGTTTTTCAAGAATTCTACGAAACCGTAGCGTGGCGGCCTGTACCTTGCCAGCTAGAATCTTTCCGTCTCAACCACAGCCAGTTGCTGCTCCTTTCTGCTGCTTCAGATAAGTTCTTTACTGTGCGACGCAACTCTTGGCCGCTGAATCCGACGTCTCTGAGGAACCGGGTTGTAGAGTGTGCCACAAAACCTCGACAACCCACTTCCACTGGATAAACATTTAACATAACAACATTTAAAGTGCTACAGTATGTGTACAACAATTGTATCTTGAAATGAAAGGGTGCTAGGATCACACAATGTATAGTGAAATACTGCAAACAAATGGCAGGATATATATCAGTCTAGATCTGGATAACTGTCACATATGATTGGCCTTGAGGAGCAGGAATAGTTTTACGTGTGCTCATATGCATTGTTTACGATCTTTCTTTTGACCTCTTCCGCTTTACTCTAAACGTTTCATTCTATTTCACCTTCAACTGAAATGTCAATATGTCTCCTGGGCAACAAGGAAGTTATTCATCATTCAAAGGTTTCGTTGGCATTAACAGTATTTATTTGGTTTTATTGTCCTGTCAGCAAGCAAAACCTCCACAATGTTAGTAAAGATTGCTAATGTCACACCACTACAACCTCGTTTAAATTTTATTGGATCCCCAGACCCGTTTTGCTGTCGCTGACTCTGTAGACGCGGAAACACACACATGCACACAGAAACCCATAGACACACAAGATACCATTTAATTGCCAACATCCATAACCACTTTGTCAGAGGCTGCAGGCAGGCCGCGCAGAATATAGGCTCATAAATGAGCCATGTTTCACTGGAGCGTGGAGTCATGAAGCCTAACGTCTGCTGCCACCACATGTGTCACTATAACTATCCAATCAATGAAGCCACTGTCTGCTGATTCTAGGAAAAGGATTGATTAGACTTTCATTTTCCCCAAGAGATGGGGCCTGTAGTTAGTGGTCAAGGTGCAGGTTGTGCATTCTCTCTCTCTCTCTCTCTCTGGGTGCGTAAAGCGTCCTAAAGGGTCTGGCAAGATGGCAATGGTAGGAATTATTTTGGGATAAATGGCCTCCAACAGTGTTTGTGAGCGAAAACCGCAAAGTGAAACACTAACAGATATTACAAATGGCTCAGTATTGGATTTTGACAAAGCTGTAGGCTTCTGTATAGGCTTTATTCAACACAAATCTCTAAAGTATGAATATACATCACCACCCATGTGCCCTTGAAGCTGTGACTGTACTTAACATTTTACATAGAGTCTCAATCATAAATGTATGATTATGGAAAATACTGATAGCACAGTCTATCATTCTCACAGTCACAGATATGGGTTAAGCCAGAAGGTCCCTCAAACATTTGCCCAAAGGACAATCATTTTCTCATCAGTCTCTGAAAATATCCCAGGCTGCAGGCAGTCTCATTGTTATTGCTTTGGCCCTCTTTGTTAAAGAGTTTGTTTCGGCTTGTGGCCGAAAGATAGGATACTTTTCTTAATTAATAAAAATTTTGTACAGACAAAGTGCCCTGTGAGCACCGTTTGGAGTTTTTGCATGTAGGAAGCAAGTGAAGAAAATAAAATGTATCATAGAATCATTTGGGATTTTCACACTTCACTTAACCCTGGGTTATCATTTTTTTTAAACCTTCTGTTAACTCCAGGAGAAGCAAACTTTCACACTTGTAATTTTACCACAGGTTTTAACCTTTTTTGCGGGGCCTACATTGTGGTGCTGAAGATGCAGTGTGAAGCAGTTGTTTAGCAACAACCAATCATAAACTGAACAGCTTGTCTAATTAAATATTCATGTGTTTTGTACTTTCACATGTTGTACTCTGTTTCAGCTTTTGAGAGAAAAATGTCAAACAAAATGTCAGACAGTGATAGTAAACTTTAGGTTGTATTCTTTTATTACATTTATGGTCCAAAAATTATATTCAGGTATGCTATATTGCTAAACTGGTTTTATAAGCAGTAAGCCATAATCATCAAAATTATAACTTTTGCACGATATTACATTTTTTTGAGTTTCACCTGTATCTCTGAAGGGAACTTTCAATGCCATTCTCTTGGATAAATTAAGGTTTCTTTTTATCTTCTTTCAGCATTGTAATTTTTCCTAATAAACATCAGCTGCTTTTACGGAGTAGTCAGTAGCATAAACAGACTGTTTCACCGTTTTGTTGACATGCTATTTGAATTGAAGTCAAGGTTTTAATGCAGTTCTCAGCTGAGGACACATCTTGTGAGAGTGGGCGTGTGGCTTCTGTTGCAGCCGCGGTTGCTCTTCTGTGTTGAGGTATGTGAGAAGGGCAGTGTGCCATCTCTGCTCAGCGCTGCTGCATATGCTTCTGCCAGAGACAATCTGCATGCATACGAAACAAAATAGATCCTGTCATGCACCTCTTCTGCTCTCTCTCTTTCACTCTCTGTTGCTCTTGCTTACTCTGACAGAGAAGACCTGCTTTGTGGTGTTGTGGTGTGCTGATTTAAAAAAAGAGATATGATCTGACAGAGAACAGAGGCATGCATATACACACACATCTAGCGGCATTCTAGCTTTTGTCTTGTCCACATACACTCGATTACAGAATTGTAGGCCATATAACACAGACTAGAACTCATAGACACACAACTCCAATATAAATACAATGATCAATGGTTGCTATCATCATGAAGTATTACGATAATATTCTTAATATAACCTATTTCCTTTCCCAGAGTATTTTTCTTTTCTTTATTTTCATGAATGTATTTTGACTTTAATACGGCCTGTGCGTATCATTGCTTGTTATTACTGAATGGTCCAAGATAATCACTCATGACTGTAGCATTTTATACAATAGGCTATATGTTTTTGATGTTTATCCATTAATTATTTTCGATGTATAGGATATCATGCTGATTAGTTTTTTTAATTGTGATGTGCTATATTAGAGGATATGTTAGGTTTATGGTAAATGTGTACTATAAATGTTAATCAGGGTAATCACGTCACGTAATCTTAGTCTGTTGCGATTTTCTAATTAATTAATACATTTAGTGACTGATTCACTGAGACAGGACTGAAATTATTGTACTGTCAATGTGATGTCAACATGGTGTATTTGATATCAACATGGTGACAACCAAGAGAATGCAAAAAGAATAATACTACTAATAATGATAGATAGAAACAATATAAATTAGTGTTGGGCAACGATTAATCACGATTAATCACATCCAAAATAAAAGTTTGTGTTACGTATGTGCGTTATAGCTCGCCGCTGTATCACAAATGGTGAATCTATTATTATTATTTTCTTTATATTTAAAACATTTTCAGACCTTTTTTTCAACAAAAAAAAATTAATGGATGTTATCTTTTGAACTCTTGGCATGAAAACAAACTGAGGTTTCTATCAATCTGTCATGATTTTTCACGTTACTTATTTCAAAATAAAGGTCTGAATACGCCTTAGGAGTATGCAAATATTATTGTTGCAAATTGATAAATTACGGCTCTGAATTTATTTTGAAAATCAAAACAAGAGATTGTACGCTTTCAAATGATATATAGTTTGTCAAGATTAGTTTAGGTTTAGTATAGGATATTGCTGTTTTAAATATGTAATGGCTGTGGGTCCACCGGTGGGCTGGTGACACTTAGGTTAATGCATGTCAGCTGACTCATTTATGGTTTTATTTCTGTTTTTATGTTACAAGACAACATTGCAAAATGAAACAACTGAAAAAAACGAAGTCTCATGAGCTATGGAAGAGCTAATGCCTCTGTATCTCATCAAGGGCACCGCTTCCAAAAGTTGTTCATTTTATGACGAAACAAGAACAAAGCTTTATCTTTATTTTGCATGTCATGCCCCATGATTTCAGGCACTCTGCGTACAAATAATAGAAATTAGTCATACAGAGGACCCCAGGATGTGTAGAGCTCTGCCTCAGGGTTCGTGGTGACAATAAATCATGAGATTAAACTTGCCCTCTGCTGTGTGGAAAATGAAAGCACAGAAACAGAGAGTAAAATTAGACCAGGATTTGTGACGTAGATGTTGTGTCTGATTGAAAATTCCCCCCTTGGATACTCTTTAAGTCTGGCACGTGAACTAGAGGGGACCTTTCAATATAAACCAAAGCCTGCAGCAATAACTATATCTAGGTTGAAAGCACCCCTCCTTCATATGCTCACACACAACACACACACAATTTTATTTAACATCTGAGAAATCCTACTCACACACTCAGACATTTCTGACACGCTTTCTTGAACAACTTAAATATCACATTTTCTATCATCCACCAAACAGACACTGCCCGAGGCACTGAGATTGTTATTGGCAGGATAGTGCATCTCTGAAGCTGTTTAGTGTGTTGTTTTGCTTTCTCGATGTAATGAGATCTGGGCAGGAATAGGACCCTCAGCTTGATGCACTGAGTTATATCCATCACCAAAACTGGGTTACACATTTCCATTTCAACAGTGCAGCATCCCAGCAGGGGGAAAACCCCATCTAACATGATCCTGCAAATGATTTTACATGCAATGCATGGCTGCGCTCTCTCTCTCTCTCTCTCTCTCTCTCTCTCTCCTGATCTTTTAACCATGGGTACTGTATGTTTTTTTTTTAAACAGTTAATACTCAAATAAATGTATTATTAATATATTTATTTGATACTTTTTGAAGGTCATTTTATCATTTCAGTTTCAGGTTCTGATTTTACAGTCGGTCCCCAGTAGACTTACGGTAGATATCCTGTGTATAGATTCACCATCTCATTTACTATAGGGGATCCAATGCATGATCTAGATATTTCAGTCACTAGGGTGAACATAAATCATTCAGACAGCATGTGAGTCTGTATATATTCGTATGCAAGCAGTACTTCTGTTTAAAGGGATAGTTCGCCCCAAAAATGAAAATTCTGTCATCATTTACTCACCCTCAAGTTGTTCCAAACCTGTATGAATTTCTTTTTTCCTGCTGAACACAAAATAATATATTTTGAAGAATAGTTGATGGGCCCCGTTGACTTCCATAGTGGGGAAAAAAAATACTATGGAAGTAAATGGGGCCTGTTAAATGTTTGGTTACCGACATTCTTCAAAATATCTTCTTTTGTGTTCCAAAGATGAATGAAAGTCCGACAGCAACTACATGAGGGTGAGTAATGATGACAGAATTTTAATTTTGTTTTTGTTTTGTTTCTTTTTTGGTATACTATCCCTTTAAATTGCTGTTCACTGAAAACCTCTTCTTGCTGCATTCATTCATTCATGAGTTTTCAATAAATCAGTGGGTTCAGTTCACAAAACTGGTCTAATTTATTTATATGTGAATCAGACTGATCTGGTTCTTATTTGAACAGCCCACTGAAAGGGAAGGTTATCAGTAAATAATGAATTTGGGTCTGTTCCACACACAAAAGTATTATAACTAAAAAAAAACATGGAATATGTGAAATGTTTGAAAAACTTTTAGGAAATGTGCATTGTGATTTTGAATCCTTTTTTGTATCCCCTTGAAGTTAACTGTGGCCAGTAAAGGGGACAGTCAAATTGAGCCGAGTCCACATTACAACTACATTTAAATCCCTTCATCTTCCCCTCTCTATCTTTTATTTGTGTTAAAGGCACAAACTCTCCCAGGGCCATGCTTTCAGAAACCTTTCTGTCTCACATAACTCTGATGATGGACAAGCTATAACATCATTACCCTCTTTCCTGAATTTATGTAATAATTTCTTCTTACATCACTGATTAATATCAATGACAAACTTGATAGTGACTCGGCTGACTCCACAAAGAAAAATCAATAAATCCATATTATCATAAATCCAGCACAGTCTGCAGCGTGAGTGTGTCCACCACGTGCATTCAAACTATCCATCAATGAATGAGTTCAATCGATTAGAGATGTTCCACAGAATACAAATCAGTTGATCCTCAACCAATCGCAAAAATGTGAAAAACAAATGCCTGGTATCAATCTATATTTCCCAGTCAGACATGTGCATGGGATCTACACACAGCAGAATTTTATCAATGAATCTGCCTCCGCAATATGCTGGGAAGGTTATTTTAATCTTTGATGATGAAACAACTTTCATCAGTCATTAAAACAGTCATAAAATATTTAAAAGTCTCTCCCTGTCTTTTTCTTCTATCTCTATGAGGGGGAAAACAGACTTGCCTATTTGACTTACTGGTGACAGGGATTTTTACTTGTTCTTGAACACATTTCTAACATTTCTTATCCACAAAATTAACCTTAAACATGAATTAATCCTAAAATTAGAGGAAATGATTGCTTTTTCAGGACAATGTTTTTCAAACCCTAACCACAGCTTATCTGTAAATCTGGCTGACAGGAATGTTATTTCAAAATGATGTTGATAGCATGTTCTACATCATGAAATCACAGCATGCGTTACATCTCATAGTGGAATCTGTTCAAAATAAAGTTGGAACTGCACTGCCTGCAGAAACAACACTTCACACAATTTATTTCATACTGTACCTTTATTTTAGAACAGCCATTTTGGTACTTGTCTATGAAACCAAATTAGTTCAAAAGCGAGTAGTTCCAAATCTTTCCAAAACCATAACTGTTTGGACTTTTGATTATGAAGTCAACTCTGCCATCAAGTGGTAGCAAAATAGAAAGAAAAAAATGATATCTGGTTCCACACAGTCAATATTTGTTCGAACTATCCCTCTTTTTACACAAAGTAAAGTGAGGGGTTGGATTCTGGAATCCACTGCTGTTCAATGTATATCTAATGAGTGATTATAATTAAGGTATTAATCAATATATTTCCTTCTAAATATCAAATGAGTGGAATGACTTCTCTAGGCTTATGAGATTTGACTTTGTTATAGAAGTTACCAGTGTGATTAGTGAAATGTTATTTTAATGTATTTTCTAATGTCTGTATTTGACATCTGAATGCAGTAACAGTGCTTGCTCATTTAGCCTGGCTTCCAGAAATGAAATATGGACTCATTTTGTGTTTGAGAAATGTCTTCAACATGTGTCAATACATACAGATGCATCTGTTTTTCTAGGGTACCATGACAACTATAAGTCACAAGGATCATTGGAACCAATAGTTTGAGGGACCATTTCGTAGTTAAAGACTTTACTTTACTGTGTTACATTAAAGTGTCCTCTCCTTGAGAGAAAGAACGTATTATCTTGATGTCTTGAGAAGACTCTCCTGTTTATCGTTAGAGCCTGACCAGATCCAACCTTGAAGAAGCTGTGTGTCTCTGTGTGTGTTGTTTACAGGTTAAGGAACAACAGGCATTATTGGAGATTGACTGAGTTGTTGTTCTGGACATGTTGGCGCCCTGGAAGGTCACGACGTGCCTAACTTCGGGGTTCGAGTGTCAGCTGCATAATCGATGGAGATATGATT
This sequence comes from Semotilus atromaculatus, assembly GCA_031834385.1. Classification (NCBI taxonomy): domain Eukaryota; kingdom Metazoa; phylum Chordata; class Actinopteri; order Cypriniformes; family Leuciscidae; genus Semotilus; species Semotilus atromaculatus. The sequence continues at coordinate 17,997,448 of JAULUF010000038.1, read as the reverse complement.
CAGTCTATCTGTGTGGAAAATGACTGTTTTTCTATTTTCTTAGCCAATCAGAATCATTCAACCCAGCAAGGACATAGCTTAGACCTTGGTGAAGGGTATAATTGCAGTGATCTTTGTAACTGTACAAACTACAAACTCCCTGTGAGTCTTGAAGCTGCCTTCTGCTGATGAAACTGCAAACTATCTTCAGGAAAATTCGTCTTTAATTTATTATAATTCTGACTCTTGTCTTAAATTGACTGCACTTCTGACTCCGGGTCATAATTAATCATATCTGGTCCTTGGGTCTTTAACTGTAAATCCTCTAACAAAAGTGATCAATAGAAAAGATTAGTAAACCCAATTATATTTCTTATTTACAGTGCTCATTCCACTTTTTATAGTCATACTTTTATTACTAGTTTTCTTTATAATGATACAACTATTTTTGTAATTTATATTTTGCATTTCAATTTACAGTTTTTATTAGAAAATTATTATTTCTTAGTTTATCTTTTCCCACAAATTTTGCTCAGGTCCACAATGAAACACAGAGTTGTTTCATATCTCCTTCTTCTTCGAGGTTATTGTTCAGATTGACAGTTTAACTCTTCTTGTTATGCATATTAATTTATCACAGAGCAAGTAATTTCAGTATTTATTGGACAAACAAATGAACAGATTATCATAAGGCCACATGTTTTTACATGTACATTTCAGGTACGGGACTTTTGTACAGTTATCTGGGTTCTTAATATCCTTCCAGTTTTATAGTCAGATTTATTATCGAGTTTTTTTTAATACTTATTTACAAGATCACTTATTCTTAATATCATGTATATAGAGAAAATGATTTCATTTCCATAGTCAGATTGTAGTCTTTCACTTTTAATAAGTACCACTGTTGCTGTGCTCACTTTAGTCTTACATGTATTATACTTTATACATTATACAATTAGACTTTATTTAAGCTATATTTTGCATATACATTTATTTGTACACAACAATGATTGACAATACATAACATTTGTCTTGAAGCAAATAATAATAATAATAATAATAATAATAATGACACATTGACAACTCACCGATAGCCTCTAAGAATAGTAGCCTATAAGTGTTTTAAAATTGGCTCAAATCATACGGAGTTGGTGTTTCCCAAAGTTTTGTTCCCATCACACATGATCTCATATTTTTTGGGGGTCTCATGTGACAAATAGATCCACCCTCATGAGGGGCTTCACTCACGCACATTGTTGCAATACAGTAGGTCCACGTACTTCCATGGGCTGGAGACGTAACATGTATAAACTGCCCACTGACCGGACCTGCTATTTAACAGGTGCAGCAGCAAGTGCAGCAAAGTCGTCTTTAGACAGATCTAGGCCTGGACTATGCGCTCAATCTGGGGTTTAATCGCCTTGGTGGCCACAGCAACTTTTTACTTGTATCTGCTGTCTGCGTTCCTGCCGCCGGGTCCTCGTGCCGTCCGCGTTCACGACGCTGAACACACAGTCCATGACGATGAGCCGGAGGAGGAAATACTCAGGTAGAATATATCTCACTGCTCTTATCTCTGGTTGCCTTATTTTGTGAGAAGTTTCCACTTCTACTATTTTTTGTAGCTGAATGAATTCTGTTAAATTCTCTATTGTGTCTAATGGTAATTGATTGTGTCTGTGTTTTAACTCACACAACTGAATGTTAAGCATCTTTAATTTGTTTCCATTAGTCTTACATCTGCTGATAATAACAAATGACTAAATACTCAATTATTTTGGTTCTAAAAAAAAAGCTCACATGAGTAGGGCTACATAAAATGTACACCGAAATGTGATGATGCTTCTAAGCCTAATTATAGATTAATAAATTGCTATTTTTTAGTGGGATCCTTTCGATTAACCGATTACCTGGTTCAGTTGTGAAAGAAATCAGGCTCGAAATGTGTTTGACTGAGTCCAGTTCATTTACGAATCTTTTGTGAATCACAAGACCAGTCTAAACGATTCTTTCATGATTCGGACTCGATCGCTCTCATTTCGAAAAGAGAACCTTATGGTAAGGTTGTCCTGGGGGGTCTTGCTCCAGGTAGAGGGGCATACACTAATGGAGCAATATAGCCCTTTTTATAATTTTGTGCTAACTAAATTGTAAAATGATTCCAGTTATTTCCAACAATAATATATTTCCACTAATAATATAGATGATGTATGATGTAATGTAGCAGTATGTTTGCTCTGTTCCTAAGGGAACCATATTCCCCTGTACAGTTCAGTTTGTGATGCTCCCTTTCACCTGTGAAGTAACTCTCTCGCTCCCTCTTTTTATTTTTTATTAGTTCTCTCTGTCTTTATTCATGTCACATTCTTCCTTATTTTCCTGTATGTCTGTTTGACTAAGTATTGGTTTATTCATTATAATTTAATATACACCCTCATCTCAGTTCAAAGAGACTGAAGAAGAATAAGAGATACAATTAGAGTGACTGAGAAAGGAGATGGACATGTAAAATAAGAGAAGCTTTGGCAGTTATTCTCAGGCAGTGGCAGATATTCTAGAACATGTGGTTCCGGTTTTCCCTGTGCTCTTTCCTCATCAGCGTTACTTTATACTGTGTGAGCAACCCTGGACCATTGAGAGGTGAGAGGTGCCCAGATGATAGGCACTTCATGTACTGTTGTTCACATGCAACCCAAAACAAAATTATGTTTCTTCTCTAAAATCTCATCTGTCCTCTCATGTCTAAGCAGGGAACTAAAGATCCTGATCCCTTGTCAGTTCTTATCATGCAAATGGGTTGATATGCAATGATTGCATATAGGCTATATAAAAATCGCAACAGTAACGCGCTAATCTTGATATTTTTTTAATTGTATTTTTAATTTTTATATTTAACAATTAACACAGCATCCATTTTTTCCTGGCATACTTTGGCTTGCGTATAGGCCTACATTCAGGGCCTGATTTATGAATAAAGGATTCTTTGCACATGCCGCATAGAGCAACAACGTCTGCTCTCACATCAACTCAACATATGCGTCGTGGTGCTCTCATGAACGTGCGTTGGAGATTCATATTTTGTAAATAAACTGGTAAAATATGTTATTTTTTGCACAAGGTTTACAAGGTACTCGCTTCGTAGTGGTAATTGCATACTCTGTCATTGGAGAGACAGAAAGCTCTCAGATTTAATTAAAAAGATCTTTATTTGTGTCCCGAAGATGAACCCTGTGTCAGGGTTGTTGGTGCAGGTAGCTGAAGACGAGGACACTGGATCTGCGATATAGTTGATTTATTTACAAAATAAACTTCTATAAACATACAAGAACAAACTAGACTCCAGGACTTCAGGGTAAACACAACCATACATTGACGACGACCAACAAACACTGAGGGCAAACACAGGGCTTAAAAGAACTGGGGCTAATGGGATAATTAACTAGACACAGGTGAAGGAACTGAAAACAAACGAGGAGCGAGAAAAACTAACAGGACTAAACCAAAATCACAAAAGACAGGGGGGAACAAGATCACAAAACATAACTAAATACATTGAAACGTGACAAGTCTTATGGGTTTAGAACTACGACAGTGAGTAATTAATTACAGAATTAATTCTGTCTATATTCAGCTCTTGCTATATTAAAGGAACTGCTCAATATAACATTTATTATAATAGGTTTATGGGGTTCAATTAAATTAAAAGTTTTTACAAATATTTTGAAAGCCTATTAAATGTTAAAAGTTATGGCTCTTGATCATACTGTAATGGTGAATGGCTATAATTACTAATTGAGAAAATCCATTTACACTAGTATAGCTCTATTGGTATCGGTGATACTGGTGATACTGTTCTTCATTGATTGTATTTAATAAAGAGATGCCATTAAAGTGAATATTTTAAAATATACCTTATGTGATGTTTCTACATTTCGAAGCAAAATAACATGGTCTAATTTAATATTTTTTACTTCAAAATAATAACTTCAAGCATGTAAAAAAAAAAAAAAAAAAACTTTTTCTAACAACATAAAACAGTTTACTGTCAAAAGCTTACTGACACCTAATGTATAATAAATGATCCACCCATCCAATTTCACTTGTCCAAGGCTATCAGGGATGCTGGAGCCTATCATATTAGAAATTATTTAAATGTTTTATTATTAATAAATTATATTAATCTATTAGGCAAGGCAAGTTTATTTATATAGCATATTTCGTACACTATATGGCAATTCAAAGTGCTTTACAGAAAGGAATTAAAATAATCACAAAATAAAAGCCAGGAAAATCAACAGTTATAAAAGAGATATATGATACAGTTATAAAAATGAATTAAAAGAGTAAAAAGATGATGCATAGATAAACTTCTCATCTGGCAAAATGCCTCGGTTTACTTACGACTGTAAACTCGGTTCCCTGAAGAGGGAACGAGACGCTGCGTTGATTGACGCTAAGGGAACGCTTCGCGTGATGACGTCTTGAAGCACATAAAATCAGTCCAATGGTGTGACGGAACATCAGAGGTGTGTGATGTCACGAACCAGGAAATATAAATTATATATATATATATTAGAGATGCACCGATTACAATTTTCTAGGCCGATTTGATTTCCGATTTTCATTGAGTTTGACCTGCCGATACCGAATTTAGCCGATTACAATTTAATTTTTTCTAACACAAATATTTATTTTCTATATATATATTTTTTAAAACACCATATACTTTTACTCAAACTCAATAATAAAAACAAGTTTAAATGGGTACATTTTCTATAAATATTTTCTATAAAGAGTCTTCATTTTCTTTTCTGACATAGCCTACTCCAGTTCTTGTTAAAACACACAACATGCAAATTCTGTGCATTTTGGGCACTTTTAAATCCTATTTTTTATTTATTTTTTGTCCATCAAAAGTGTGCTGTTTCACTTTAATTGAACATGAGCAGCGCAGCAAAAATAGACACGGCGCCAAAACCGCTTCACTGCTGCTCACGCGACGCTCCTGATTGACGCTCACGCGCTGCTGCCGCTCCCGGTGTGTATGCACTCATTGATTAACATGCAAGCCGAAAAAAATACGCGCCGCTCAGACTTGCGGTGTGAAACGGGCGTAATTCACGAGGTTTCCTACATGTGCATTCTGTGTGCACGTGTGATACTGATGTTGCGCGACGTTAATCATGCGACGCCCGAGTGCATTTGACCGGCATAAAATCGCCATATGTCAGACTGACCGGTCCGGTCACGTGCCGGTCAATCGGTGCATCTCTAATATATATATATATACATATTTATAAAGCCTGCCCAAAACAGAGCCGCGCTAGTTTCGTAAAAGTAGTCACTGACAGGCACGTAGGAGATATGGCAAGGTGACTCAGCGTCTCGTTCCCTCTTCAGGGAACCGAGGTTAGGAAAGGGAAGCAGTTTGGGGCTGCTCCTGCTCAGCAGCACCAGAGACATGAGAGTGACATGGGAGGAGCTTCTGGAAAGAGACCGCCTGCTTGGGTGCCTCCTGGAACCTCTCGACGACTGAATTTACAGCGTCACCGAAGAGGCCAGAAGGTGACAGGGGCGCATCCACAAGAAAATTATTAGTGGGTAATGCCGGGGCCTTTAGGGAAGATGCCACTTCGGTAGAGAGATAGTTCGCAAGCGTCTCTTCCACTTTTGGCATCTCCCCATAACCGTGCTCTTTATAGTTAGATATAGAGGAATAATTGGATGTGTGTGCGCTAATTGATATCTGCTGATATCTCAGGATTGGGGCCTGGCAGAGGGCATGATCATGACAGTTATAAGATCAGACAACTGCCTTCTGGAGTGTCTTGGAATATATGAAACTGGTTTCTCCCACGATCTCGACACCTCTGTGTGTAGATCGGGGAGAAACGGTAGGCCCCGGCGTTGAGGCCCATCTCTAACCCTGCTGATAGATCCATTTGCGAACTCCATGTCTGTGATCACCACTGTGCCTCGGCAGACCAGAGCCCTGGGTATCTCGAGCCTGAGCGTCTTCACTAAAGAACGGCAGGCGGGATCGGAGTGTCCGCGTTGGAAGCACATCACAGTGCTCACAGCCAGTGCTCCTCACCCAAACAAGCTACACAAAGAATGTATGTGTCCCCAGACTCCCCACCCATTAAATAACGTGGGCAGGGGTGCACACACATCCTGAACTGCTGCTTGTTCGCCATGACTTTATATATATATATATCATTTATAAAGACAAAACAACACCAATTAGTCAAGGACAGTTTCACAAACAGCGCTACTGGAGACACAGAAGCTAGCGCGGCTGTTTTGGGCAGGCTCATGGCGTCACCTGCCTCTGATGTTCCGTCACACCATTGGACTGATTTTACATGTGCTTCAAGACGTCATCACGCGAAGCGTTCCCTTAGCGTCAATAACACGCAGTGCGAGTTCCAGTGAAAGGGAACACCGGTGTATCATATTTTTCACAACTCCCAGTTTTATTCTGAGATTTTCCCATGGTGATTACTCTGTGTCTGTGGTGTTCTTTCGCCGCGCCTAAGAAATCTATTGGACGTCTCCGATAGAAAAATAAACTGTTTTGTATTAAACTATTATCTAAAATGATCTATTACTTTGTCTGCTTTGAATGAAACTCAACATGAGCAGTCTTATCTCAGGATTGGGGCCTGGCAGAGGGCATGATCATGACAGTTATAAGATCAGACAACTGCCTTCTGGAGTGTCTTGGAATCCACCGAATTTGCTGAGATGTGCAATGCCGCGGAGGAGGGAAAGAAAGAGATATCTGGAGGGATCATGCGACATATATGTTTGGTATGATTAGCTAAAATTAAGTGCATTATAAATAAAAGGAGAGAAGAGAGGTCTCAAAAGCCCCATTTTCTGAAGTCATTCAGATATTTAGAATGACAAAAGCAGTGGGAAAGGACATCTGAGTTGGATATTAAGTAATGGATCTGCTGTATGTCCACCATCATCACATAGTGACCTTTTCATAGTGTCTTGTGACGCACGCGTCTTGGTTCATTTCTTGATTAGCTCACTCTTCTGTACCCTGGGAGGATCTCCGCTGATGAGATTGAGATGAAGTTTTTAACATGTTGTTCAGCAGTGATGGCAGAGACAGCTGTACCCTGTGAAAGCCCCAGTGGTGTAAATAACTGTTTCAGTCCTTTGGGTGGGAATTTCCGTGGTTATCAGAGAAGGGATATTTTGTGGATCATTAAAGCTATAAAAATAAGCTGTTTTCAGGTTCAGAGTTTACATTTTTTTAAAATCTTTTTTTGTTTTTGTCTCGGTTTCCAGTACAATTATCTAAACATTTCTTAATCAAATCAACATACATTTACTTGAGAAACAATATCGCTCTCAAGTATAATATAAACTCAATATAAACAATATAAAAGTTTCAGAGAGGTTATTGTCTGGGGGAAGTTTACCAAAATTCTCTCTCTCTCTCTCTCTCTCTCTCTCTCTCATATATATATATATATATAATCCAAATTGAGTTTATAGCTAAAAACAAGAAAAACAATCTGCCACTGGGGTAAGAAAAATAAACTTTATTAGGAAAACAGTTTATAGACTCAATTAATTTCTTTAAGTTAAGTTCTTTCAAATTACAGAGTAAGAAATTGTTTTGCAGTGTTATTGAAGCTGTGTTGTTTATTGTCTGGTCTGTCTCCTACATTGAAGGCTCTCATATTGTTGTTCTGATGAGAACGCACTCAGTCTGCGCTCAGCAATGAGCATATAACATGTTTATATTCGTCACTACTGGGTACACATGTGAAATTAAAACCTCTGCTTTAGCACATGGGTGGGGAATACTGCCTCATTGCGTGCCCAAATTACCCCCTGGACGGCAGAAGGGAGCTTAGATTACTCACGACTGCACAAGATGTGATTCATTTGCTGGCAAGAGCCCAGTGACCACATCACGAGAACTTCAGTCTGTGGGACATCCACATTTATTGATGATCATGTTAGGTGTGTTTGAAGACTTTTAAAAGATGTTGGTCCTCAAGTACAGCCAACCCTGTACACACACACACAAGCAAATTTCCACAGCTGAGAGGCTATTTCCAGTTGGTGTATCATATTTCATTCTTTCTGTCTAATCTTGCTGACAGTCTAGTGTCAGGAGTCTTCAACCTTTTTCAGGCCAAGAAACCTCAAGCCTGTTTTAAAGTTCCATAATGTATTTATATACAATAATTTATTATGATGCTTACAAAGCATTAAAATAATCATATTGATATAATTACATATCCTAAGCACATACTTTTAAGTTGTACATAATACATTTTTATGTGTGAGGGACAATGAAACTTTTAACTAAACTGTAGCTTTTTAAAAGGGTAGAAATGGATAATTTACTTGTACTCATGTTGTCCCCAACCAGTAGGACTGTCTTTCTTTCCTCTATGTAACCTAAAATAAGACGTCTAATTTCTTGTTACATTTTCCCCCCTAATGTTCCAGCTCAAAAATCAGACACTTGTAAAAAGTCTCACCAGAGGGCGACAGTGAGGTTTTCAGATCATTACTGAGGTCGTGTAGAGTCTAGACCTTATTCACAGCAGCGCCATCAGGAATGAAAGCGATGCTGAGGGATAGACATACATCTCTTTAAGTGTGTTGTACTGTTGTATAATGTGTTTTTGGATTGCTCTGCTGATGAAATATCATCCAAGAGATTTCAGTAGACAAAAAACTCGAGAGCTGTGGAAAATAAGTGATCTAGGAGATTCATACAGCTTTTTACAGTGGATGCCATTGAAAACACGATAACTCGCTTTCATACCTGTCATGGCATTGCTCTGAATAAGGTCAATCACAGAGCCCGTAAAGGGACACGGTGAAGGAAAAAAATAGGAGATGGGAGGAAAAATTATTTTGCATTCTCTCGCAAATGTGTTGAGGTCACCCGAGAAACTTTGCGTTGGCTTGCAAAAAATTTGTGTTCTTGCAATTTTTCTCGGGGGAACGAAAACATTTTGTGAGTGCATGCAAAATCATTTGCGTTGAGAATGCAAAGGCATTGACAAAATTTCATATCACCATATCCTTTTAGGGGCTCCGTATCAAATAGCCTACCTAAAGCCCACAGTATCACTCGAATCCATTGATTATAATCCTTTTCATCCTACTGTATATCAGACTCCTTAGTGCTGGTTTCTATAAGGGTTGATATGAAAAGGAAGGTCATGGCCCCTATACAATCTGTTTGAAATGAAAAGAGAAAAAAAGGTGTTAAGTACAAGTGCCATTGTTTTACTCATCCCACAGTGTCTTATATTTTCTCCAGGTTGAAGTTCCCATCTGATCTGGAGGAGTTGAGGGAACTAGCCGAGCTGCTGCAGTTCTATAAGACAGAACACACTGGCTATGTGTTCATTCTCTTCTGCAGTGCCTACCTCTACAAACAGTCCTTTGCCATTCCAGGATCATCCTTTTTGGTTGGTAACAGAGGTCTACTCTGTGACACTATTAGTAGACTTACTTGAACCACCTCATTAGACTGAACTAAAATATTTATTACCTATTATTATTATTATTGCTAAACAACATACATAGAATCTTTCTTGTCATGTCTAGAACATGCTGGCGGGGGCATTATTCGGGCCATGGCACGGAATCCTTATTGCCTGCACTTTGACAACTGTGGGTTCCACCAACTGCTACCTGCTGTCCCGTACATTTGGCAAACGTCACATCATCAGGATCTTCCCAGAGAAGGTGGCAATGCTGCAGAGAATGGTGGGTCACCTCTGGCTGTTTAGCACAGGATAGGGGGATTTTCCTTTAATTAATGTTCTAAAAATAGTCAGCAAGTGTATTTGTGACTTTGCATTTTGTTTGTTTATACTTTGTTTGCTACTGTTTGAGCTACATCACATGCAGTGTTAGCAAATAGCAATGCTACGGTGGTTTGATTCCCACTTCCCAGGGAATGCACGAACTGAAAATTTTTATTCCTTACAAAACAAATTGTGCTGTTAGCAAACTTATAAACTAAAAATATGAGCATATACTTTCAGTCTACTTTTTATGTTCTTATCAGAGGTATACTTAATATTATAGTCAACTTGGCTTATACTGATATGTATTTAACAAACTATTCTAAGTATACTTGGAATAGATGTGTTTACTCTTTTATAGCCTATTAAATACTTTTTCAGACATAAAAGCTTCTGTTGGGTTGTATAGTAACACGTTTATAGTAACAAGCCACCTTTGAAATAGCTTAGTAAATAGTACATAAATGGAACTGAATCTGACCTTTTTTGTACTCGTGTGCTATTAACCCACACTGAAACAGATAAACATTTGACTGATTTTATTGATGTTATAGGATGTTAAGTTCACTTGAAAACGTGCAAGTATACTTGTAGTATAAAAACAATTAATCTAATAGTTTACTGAGAGAGTATACTTCAAAGTGTTCTTTTATAAACTACAAAGTGGACAATAAGTATACCTAGCATACTAACAGTATCACAGTGTAGCATAGTTTACAGGATGGTTACAATAAAAAAGGAAACTTTTGTAAACTAGGTGTATACTTAAATTTTACTTGACTTTGATCTGTTATACTTAAAGTACCCTTATAAGTATACATTTATAAACTAAAAACCAAACCAGTTTACTCCTCAAGAAGTATTGAAATAGTACACTTGAAAGTATACGACTAGTACATTGATTTTTAGTATACTCGGGACATAGAGCATACTTCTTAAATATACTTGAATTTATGTTACTTAATAAAATGAAGGTGAAGTATACCTTTTTTGAGGATACATTGAGTGCAATGTATGTATGTCACTGGATAAAAATATCTATAAAATGCATCAATACAATATACTACTTTAAGAAGTTTTATATTGATAAGATTAAAGATATAAGATTTTGGACTTTGGAGGTTTTTTTTTGTGTATCTTTCCTACTAAATTAGCATAGTCATGTCTTCAACTCTCTATAGAAATCTGAAGTTGAAACAATACATGAGCACATTTTGAATCTCTCTCTATTAGGTGGAAGAGAACAGGAGCAGTTTGTTCTTCTTCTTGCTCTTTCTGCGGTTCTTTCCCATGACACCTAACTGGTTCTTGAACATCACCTCTCCAATCCTCAACATCCCCATCCCCATATTCTTCTTCTCCATCCTCATTGGTGAGCTTACATTGTATCTACTGTTATAAATTAATGTATAATTCTTCAGACTCTGATTATGAAGTAAAAGTACATCTTCTGATCTTTTATCTCATAATCTTTCATTTCTTCCCAGGTCTAATCCCTTATAACTTCATCTGTGTCCGTACGGGAGCCATCTTGTCTGAGATCCAGTCTTTGGATGACATCTTTTCGTGGGGCACCTTGCTGCAGCTCCTGCTGATCGCATGTGTGGCTCTTCTTCCTGGAGCTCTAATCCGCCGCTACAGTCAGGCCCATTTCAAACTTGACGGCCTGGAACCCAACGGACACCAAAAGGCCTTGAATGATCGCAAGACTAGATGACCCAAAGAAAGACACAGTAGGAGACACAATTTGGGATAGATCATTGGTGTGGAGTTACACCTGTGGATTGGGTATTGAAGGTCCCAATGGAAAGTAGAACTGAAATGGACAGATTATGATACAGGTTATTAGATGTTTAATGAAAATAAAAGCGCCAAAGAAGAGACTATTAATGTCTTAAGAGTACACACTCAGATCGCTGACTTGCTACATACAGACCACTGGACATTGCCTCATTTTAGAGAAATTTGACAGCTTTAAGGTTTTTTTATATGATTTAGTTATATTGTCAGGTGTTGTTTAGCGACTATGTTTGTGGGTGGCTTTATTTATTTCTGGAGTCTAAATATCTGTAAGTGTCATGTGTTTTTGAGTATGTTTACACATTTAACAAAAGAAAACTAAAGATTAGTTACTTTCCCTCCCTAAATTTATTTATATGTGAATGTTATGCTTGTCAGACACACACAAACACAATATCTATTTTTTTAAGTATTAGACATAAAAGTTATGTTCCAGGTTTACTGTCTTAAGGCTATTAAAAAGCCTTTAATAGCCTTTTTTTTTTTTACTACAATATTTACTGTACATTACCTCAAGCACCCAACAAGCAGGATGTACTTTTATTTACAACTTAGTGTCATGCCTTAACAAATATTGACTTGTGCACTGATCTTTACTTGATGGGCTAAATCTACTGGAGTTGCACAGTACATTCAGGGATTGTACACACTGCTTACTGTTTTATTGGCTATATAATTTTGTTATACATCTATCTGTGCATGCATAATATAGCTACAAAAACACACACTACTAATCTTTCATTATCAGCATGTCACAGAACCTTTAAGTTCGATTGTTGTTTCTGTGGAGGACATATTATTATTTGATAAAAAAAAAAAAAAAAAGTTTTCCATTGCAATATGCAATTTCACAAAGGTCTAAAGGTGCTACTTGTTTAATCACTGCATTGCAGAACCTTTTGCAGTGTTTTCGGTCCTGTTTTGAGTCACTGAAAAATGTGTACTGGAGTTGTGAAAGTTTTTATTTTTTTATAATAAAAGCTGTTGCTAGCTTAAAAGGTACAACTTCTGTTATAACCAAGTTATAACTGCTTGAAGAAGTTCTTCAAAAGTTGAAAACATTTGAATTCAATAAAAATCATTCATATGAAACATCTTAATATTTCATTGTAACCTGGTCCAGGTCCAGACTTTTTTCATTTTCAAAATATTTCTACAGAATTCTACACATGCATATTCCCCATGTGGGCCTATATGTATATATATATATATATATATATATATATATATATATATATAAAAGTAACTGTTAGTAACTGTTCTTGTTAGTAACTGATATAACTGCAGGACAAGAATACTTTGATATTCTATAATATTGCATAGACATCTGGGTTTTGCTTTAACAATCAGAATCTTTGAGCTATCAATGACACAAATAATCTTGATATAAAGATGAAGAAAAACAGAAAAACAGTTTAAAGACTCTTTATTGCTCATATCCATGAGGAGGGTAGTGTGACCCTTCCAGGAAACATAAAAGTGTATTGATGAGTGTTCACTCACATAGTCCTATTGTCCCCAAGCTTGGCTAGAGCCCAAAATATACCAATGGACTATGCCCCCCTTTTGTCCCGATCTGAAATTAGTTTTATTATTTACATCATTTCCATTACATGATGTCATTATAAGAGTTAATCTCAGATCAGCATTAAAAGCATAGACTTATCCAACACCAACAATTATTTACGGGTACAAGTGGTCTCTAAAGACATTTTGAACATGTATGAACATGTAGAGTATGAAAAGAAAGACAGCTGCAGAAGTTATACGGCAAAGATTATGTTTCATGTACACGTTTTCTTTGTAAATGATATGAGAAGAGATGGTCTTGAGACAGCTGGACATCCCTCCAGTTTGACACAGCAAAATTTTACTACAGCAACCCAAATTGAGAGGATCAAATTCAATCTTGTTTAATATTATTATTATTACACTAACATTCAGCAGTAAACTGTAGATTATCCCTATACTAAACCTCACACAAATATGGTGTTAGAATCAAATTCAAAACTGACGTGTTAGATATGACATCAACTGTCCAAAAACACATATAATAAAACGACAGAGCTTCTAAACGTGCCTATACTGGTTGAAGAACACTACGATTATGCTGTATTCTTAGACACTATACATATATCTGTCAAGACGATTATTTCAGTACAAACATAAACTGCAAGAAACGAAGTACTGTCAACTTAAATGTTCAGTTGCCCAAGAGTTGTATTAACCTCAATAGTTCATTTGAGCCAAACGGTCCATAAAGCAACGATCGGTTTCTGAAGCAGGGGTCTGGAAACCTCTTTCACAAGAACAAGCAGGTAATGTTGGTGCCTTGCGCTAATTCTTTTTTTCTTCGTGTTCTTTTGTTTAGAAAAATAAAAAAAATGCTCCAAGTGTGAGAGCTTTATAAGGTATACAAAATATGCAAAAGGGAGAAAAGATCAGACTGAGGTACCCTGTTCTTGAGGTAGAACGTTATATTGTACAGGTTCACACAAAGCTGTGTGGACTTTCAATATATCATTTTCATGTCTCAATCATGGTTTTATCAGTTGCTTGATATCAACGTTACGGTCTATGATTGCTTAGTACAGTACTGAAATACTGGCTATTTGCATTTGATCAAGAAAAACTAAAACCAGTATTTTTTTTTACTTTATTCCATTAGCCGTTTCTAATGTGCAACATTAAAAGACTTGATGTAATTTTTATCCTACCCAGTCAAATCACCTTTATAAATTACAAAAAAATGGGGAATTGTCTTTTCAAATAATAAAAAAGAACAACACATCACATTTTCCTTGTCTTTTGTCAAAAACAGACATTTCTGTCTTCTTTGTCTGTGCACACAATGCCTAATGCAAACACGCACTTGCAGAAGATACTGTGCATCTCAGCACGAGAGATCAGAGAGGGAATAAAGAATCATGTTTGCTACACAGAAAGTGCATGTTTGTAGAAGGCATTCACATCATATACATTCATGAGTGTCAGGAAGACCTAAAAGGGCTCCCATAGGCTCCTGTCACAGGACCTACAGACACAGTGCAGATTGCACATGACATTCTGCTTTTTCTGTTTAAAGGTTTGGGGTCAGTAAAGTTTTTTTTTTCATGTTTTTGAAAGTCGTCGCTTATGCACACCATGGCTACATTTATTTGATCAAAAATACAGTAAAACAGTAATATTATGAAATATTGTATTTTTTTTCTATTTAAATATTTCAATGTAATTAATTCATGTGAGGGCTGTGGAATATCAGCCACCATCACCCCAGTCTTCAGTGTCACGAGAACCTTCAGAAATCATTCTAATATGCTTGTTAGGTGCTTTAACATGTATTATTATTATCAATGTTGAAAGCAGTTGTGCTGCTTATTTTTCTGGAAATTTATTTTTTTGAATTTTGAATGCACAGAAAAGTTCAAAAGAACAGCATTTATTTGAATTGTAAATGTATTCACAGTCACATATAAAATAATTTTTGCTGAATAAAAGTTTTAATTTCCTTTAAAAAAAAAGAAAAAAAAAAGCCGGTAACACTTTACAATAAGGTTCATTAGTTAACATTAGATAACTACCTTAGTTAACATGAACTAAAATGAACAATACTTCTACAGCATTTATTAATCTAATTTAATAATAATTTCAACGTTTACCAATACATTATTAAAATCAAAGGTTGTGCTTGTTAACATTAGTTAATGCACTGTGAACTACCATGAACACACAATGAACAGCTGTTTTTTTATTAAATAACATTAACAAAAATTAACTAATACTGTAACAAATGTATTGTTCATTGTTAGTTCATGTTAGTTAATACATTAACTAATGTTAAATTAATGAACCTTATTGTAAATTGTTACCAAAAAATCTTACTGACCCCAGACTTTTGAACGCTAGCATATGTTAATAGTAAGGGTGTGTGTAATATCTTAAGTGGGGAGTACAGGATGTCAACATTAAATTCCCAAAGTAAGATAATCTAGATTTTCTTCTGTTTTGGGACTGTAGTTATTTATGCACAGTTGGCACACAGACAGCTCTCATACTGTGTGAGGAATAAGATGGTAATAGGGAAACATTTAAGAAAAAAATAAAAAAGAGAATGAAAAAAAGACAAAAGAGAACAGGACAGCAAGCAGAGCAGAACACTCAGACTCAGCAGTATAAAATTGAGGAACTGGAAGGGAAATGCTGGCGCACAAGTTAGCTCTCTACTTACAGTAAATCCTGTACGTTCCTTTGTAACATCACTTAATGCTGTTAGTTATCGTGCTGTACTAATTAGTCACTAGAAAAAGTCGAGAAACAAATCTGATTACTCACATTAAATAGCCTGACAAGAATTTCCAAAAGAAAATTCCGTTGAATAAACCTATAGAATTTTTTTTTAGAATCTTATTAACATACTGCTGTGCAATTTTCCTATTATCTTTTAATAAATTAGTAGACCTAATGGAACAACTAAACCTGCAAGTCTCTATGAAAGCTACCTGCAGTGTGCCTTCACCTCATCTAGCACTCTCCATCACAGTACACAAATCCTCCCTGGACAGCAACATAGTGTCGGCCCAGATCCGGGCCACATCTGCTACATGTGGATTCCACCCGTTCCAGATATGGGCCGACACTATGTAGCTGTCTGGGTCTATTTAGTATCACATCAGCTTAATCAGTAATAAAAAGAGCTCAATGAATTATCAGGTCCATCTCATAAAAAGATCTCTCTGACCTGATAACACTCTCGATCACCTTTCAGGTTCATTCATATCCACACGACCAAATGTTTTTGTGCTTTAAGGTCTTTGGTTGTTGTTTTTTACTGCTGGTCCTCTTCATCAGCTTCTGTCTTCTCTCTGTTCCTCGCTCAGTCTCACTCTCCCTTTCTCTTTAATTCGTTTTTTCTTTTGTTGATTTCGATTTGTCCTCGCATGAGCTACATTCATTATCTGCTGCTTGCTGGCATCTGCTGATCATTTTGATGGTTGTGAGGATGTTGGCACCATTTGCTGGTGTTTCCGCTCTTGCTGTTTGACCTGTTGTACGATCTCTCTGATCTTGCGCTGGGCCGTCTGCAAACAAACACACCGTAGCCAAAGGTGACTGGAGTGCACATGCAAATACATCATTTACATCAGGAAATATTTTAAGAACCTGAATGAAAAAGATACAAATTATGCAAAATATAAATAAAGCAGCACACCTGTCTCTGCCAAGCAATCTATAAAATAAATCAAAAGTACCAGTAGTTTGGTAACAAGTTGACATCGAGATTGGTGATTATAATTATGTCACATTGATGATGCTTTGTAATTATCTAGGGCCAGCCAAAAACCTGTGAGGTTTGTACTCAGTTGCTAGATTAAGCACTACAACCAATACTTGTTGTAAAGAAATTAATCATAAAGCACATCAAATATGATAAAAGGAGGCTCAACTGTGCTTGCTTGATGCATGAGAAAAATTCCCTATTGTGGAATCTTAAACGTGCTTGTGTGACACGTCAAATCATACAAAGTACAAATCATATTAGTTCTTGTGCATAAAGCAAACATGTTTGAACTTCAGTTTACCATATTTGACGCTCTATGTATGTGCGTTGATAAGGTTTATATGTGAATAAAAGCCAAAACTAAGACAATTATGTCTCTTTTAACAGACTTATTAAACCGCTTGATTATAGATTACTTGTGATGTCTTTATGGGTTGTGTGGACTTTTAATGGATGGACAAAAATGATGATGGAATATGAAAAACAATAAACTTGACTTGGTTAGACACTGGTGTTTTAGACTCAAATACGAGTGTAACCAGTGTAACGCCTGGAGTAATGTCAAAAACATACCTGACTGGCAAAGAAATGTCCAATAATCTTAACAAACACTTCATCGTTCTCATCTGGTGCCTGGTCCCGTGGTACAATGACCTCAGCACTGGTGAGATTCTGTAGCTCATTGACCTGTGGGTGGTAAGAGGACAGAGGTTAGACAAACAGACCCCGTTTAGACGTGTGAAACCAAGTGTTTCTAAGTATGGGCTACTGAGGTTTACTGCAATGAGCATATGACATTTTTAAATCTGTTTGTGGCAAGATTGTACTTTGATCAACTTTGTTACTTTGATCAACATGCAGTAACATATTCAGAGATGCACGTTGTCTCGAAATCCGATCACAAGTGGTGACAGATGTATGTTACTACCAGGTGTAAATGGCAATCTGTCTCACTTGACTTGTGATTGGATCACCCGAGACAGATGATAAAACCACGCGTAAACACGTGTTCACAAATAATACATACCGTTTTTCCACCTTTCCCAATGACTCGTCCGGCGGCGGATGAAGGTACTTTTATATGTGCCTCCAACTTCACCTCTTCCTTCCCTGTGAAAAAATTCTCCTCTTTCAACTTCCCATATATCCTCCCCTGTGCCTACAGCCACACATACACAGATGAGTAAAGGAGAAATGAGGGATGAATATAGAGATCGATGTAAAACACCCTGATGAAATCTGTACCCTGAAAAACAGGAGCATAAACGACGTTTGTCATTATGGCTTTTACCTTGAACTGAGCCTCTGGTGGTCCGGTGATGATGACCATCCTCTCAGGCTCATCAGGACTGTCTGGTGCAGCAATCTGCAGTGACACAAAACGGCACTATCTTTTTTCAACTGTCTTGATTTAAGCATTTGAGTATAAAGGACAACTTATACCGCTACAAGTGTCAGTGATACCTTGATACAATACAAATAAACTAACTGTTTAAGAGTTTGTAAGGTGATTACCATAAGCCCATTAAGACAACCTAGATAGCTAGGTCTCTGAAGCAATGTAGATTCAGGCATTAAATGAGTCCATGCAACGAACAACCGTATAAGTCCAAAAAAAAAAATGAGATAACCATGTGGCATGAATGTATGTGTGCCACTTTGTATACAGATGCACTTTGGGGGTGTGTTCGCGTGACCAATACTTATGCGGGAAAAACATTTATGACCACTAACGGAAAAATTGGAGACGCCGATTGCTTTCATGTCCGCTGCGGACATTAATAGGCAAAACCTCGGCAAAAAAGGGAGAGCAAACATGAACGAATGGAAGGACAGAGCAAGGAAGTCTTTTAGGGATGCTGGGAAATCATATGTGAACCGGAGAGGAGAGCTAAAACGGGGAAAACGTCCACCGAAAGAGGCAAGTGTAAGAACCGTATATGTACAAAGTATCTAGCTAATGCTAGCGGTTACAGTCAGAGGGGCGTGTAGGCTACATGTTCATGAACTACAGTTCATATAGCTCACTCTGTTTACGGATCAAGTCATGAATGGGTCGAAATGAAAGCTGTACTCCTTATATCCATGGAGAAATTTATCGAAACGTTTTTGCTAACGCAAATCACAGAACAAATACAGGCAAAACGTTTCGATTAATTTCTCCGTGGATATAAGGAGTATGATGAATTGGACTTATACTGTTATTCCACATTAACTGGACATATACCGTTCTTCCACATTCCAGAAATGTAAATTACTCTAACTTTTTATTTGTAAGATTGACACTGAAAAATCTTATCTCATTATAATTGGGAAGCTTTTGTTGACTATCTTCAAGTAAAATAAAAATATATAATATGATATTCAGAGTCCAAATGAAAAAAAATTAAAATGTTAAAATATGGCTTCAAATAATGAGTTGTATAATTGCTTTGCGTTCTTGTTGTGCAACTGATTATCTAGTGCAAATTTATTGCCAACAATATTTTTACCAGTACATTTAGTTTTAATCCAATTTAAACTCTAACTCTAAATATAATTTTGATTTTGGTCCAATTTTGAAGGTTTTCTTAGTCCGGAATAACAAGCCTTAGAACGCAATCTGGTCCACTCTATTCTTTCATTCGAGTCTCATTCTAAACTGGTTACGGGTTGCATGTGTCTCAAAGTGTCTCACTTTTATTGAGGCTCCAGCAAAGTGTGCCAGCTCTTTAATGTGCTGCCCTTTCTTCCCGATGAGAGCTCCTACTGCTGGAGTGGGAATGAAAAGATAGACCACTTCCTGTTCAGCAGACTGAAACACACACACAGACAGCCTTTACTCCTAGTAGTCAAGTCAAGTTTATTTATAGTAAAAGTAAATATAGTAAATATATAGTAAACAGCACTGGCTTCACAAAATTGTTCAAACAGAATACAAAAATTTCAGTTATACTTCTATTTTAACCAAAAAGCAGATCTACAGAAGATAATGTACTATTTTTGATTTTTCATCAGTTCGATCCTGCTATTTATGTAGCTGAGCTTTGTTGACAATATCACAGCACCTCTGAGCAGAGAAAAAGGCAGAGATAACCAGATAACTAAATAATATGATTATTTAATAGAACACGCATTTCCCACAAACCCTTAGAACCTGGTGGCAGGTTCTAAGACATTAGAATGCATCTTTTGAAATGCGTTGTAATAAATACATCAAATATATAATAAATACATGCATTTCACATGGTTGGACAAAACTGATGATTTAACAATACCCTTAATAATAATAACATGATACAAACTTTATAATAATAACAACATGATACAAACTTTATAGAGTTGGAATTAAAAATGTAAAAGTATTGTCCATTAATTCAAGATACCTAATGATTTAACTAATATTAACAAATTGAACCATGTTGTAAAGTGTTACTAAAAGTTTAAGTATGACCTTTTTATTTTTGTTGTTGATTAATAACTTTTAATTACATAAATGTAATGAAATATCTATAAATTAATAGCAGGTGGCATTTCAAACTTTGGTTATTAATATCATCTAATGTTTCTGGAAATAAGCCATATATTAACATAAATTCATGCATAAAAAATAAAATATTTTTTTAAAAAAACTAAATTTACAATAGTTGAATTTCTTTCAATTTCAAATGACATTTGTGCATCCGTTCGATACAACAAAATACAAATCAGGAACGTAACTGGAATTTAAAAGACATTATTATTCATTCTGAATGGCTCAAAACTTGCTTTAAACATGGCAGCTCAATGTGTCACAAACTTATCTAGTGATAAAAAAATACTTTTTTATGTAGCATACAACTAATTGAAAGGCTTCTTACGGGGTTCAGATAGTCACAATATACAGCAGTGTGCAGAGTAAGAAAAAAATTCTCTTTTGAGATACACATATAATAACTAAAGTACTCACCAACTGCTGAAGAGATAATGCTCCAGAGGAGGGAACCCCATACATGCCCCCCATTACTGAAGAGGGTCCCTGTGATGGCAAACATAAACACATAGCATGTGGTGAGATGAATGTAACCCAAAATTACAAAGAGAGAATACACACTAAGATGAAAGACGATTCACTGTCCCACACACCCTTTACACATCACACATTCTTTTGTAAAGTCATTTGCAGTCAAGTGTCCTGATCTAGCACATCCTGATACTCACCAGCAGGGGGCTGTAGTTGGCAGGGGTGGACAGAGATCCACGCAGGCCAGAGGTTGGGGGGAGAACAGACAAGCCAGAGGAGAAGATCCCCAATGCACTCATGTTTAGACCTGGCATCATGTTAGTCTGCTGCTGAAACCAATATGGAGAGAGATGTGAATCTTAAGAGTATAGGTGAAATCAAAGGTTGTATTTGTTAACATTTGTTCATGCACTGTGAACTAAAATGAACAAACAATGAACAGCTGGATAACTAATGTTAACTAATGAACCTTATTGTAAAGTGTTACCACATTAGCTAACTAGTCCATATAAAATAGGAGATTAAAATTTGCTGAGCAATATATAGACTATTATTTTTTTAGACTTTTGAACAGGCAGAAGCTCTAAGATAAGTCAACTCTACAAGATACAATAATCAATCATTCAATAATTAATAATGATAATAAATAATTCAACTTAAATCAATATTTCATGTCCATGAATTTATTTATTTGGTAAGTGTTGTTTAGAATATAAATGAATAAATATAATTCTCCAAAATGATACGCCACGTTATATTTGTGTATGTTGGAAGATCTGTGTCCGTAAAACTGGATCCTGTTTCAACAATGTTATTTTATGTTATTTTTTTAGGATATTTGATGACACAGAAAAGAACACAGGAAACTCTTTGGGTAGTTGTTTGACTGCATTCAATACCAGGACAAGATTGGAAAAAGGTATTTTTTCTACAATGTAGTTTTATAATTACACATTTTTCAAATCAAATACAGTTTAACAGTTCTACAAAGATGTTTTTTTATTTTTGGCAGCAACAGCAATTTTCATAAAGCATTTGATTTTAAATAATCAAAACACGCCAAGTAGCAAACAGTACAGTTTGGAGCACATGTCCATTCACAATCATAACTCTTTATACAAATTATTAAACAAATTATTTTGACTAAATATATTGAGAAATATATATATTTCAGACTTAATAATCACAATAATAAATGTTTTGTTCAAAGTCCCATCTTGATTTGATGTATGGTAGGTAAAGGTATTTTTCCATGATTTCCACAACTGGTTATGGGATTAGGGTGTTTAGGAAGAGATAACAAAAATAAATAACATTAATAACAAATTATGTATAAAACTCTATTTTAAAAGTATCAAGTCACAATCCATGTTGTTTCAAAACGACTTCAAATCTCTAGAAACTACAGATAGACATAATCCCAAACTAACATCCATCCACCAATAAACTGTAACCTCTAAAGCTATGATTTACTTACATTAAGTGAAGCTACATCATTCTCATGGGCTTCTGAAAGTTTCTTCATGATCTCCATTTCTGCATTACAGCACTCCTCCACCCCTCCCCTCACCGTGATGGTACGTTCCTGGTTATATATCGTCAGGTCTTGTAATCTGCACAAAATTAAGGAAATAAGCACTGTCACATAAGATGAACATTCAATACATACATAATTAAACCTCAATCTTTTAAGAGACAAGGGGTGTGAATCTTTGGGTAGACAGCAAATCGATTGGTTCCACGATTCATAGGTTTTCCAATCAATTCCAGAACAATGTATGCCAATTCAGAACAATTCAATTCAGTTCCCAATGAGATTCGATTTTAGATTAATTATTTAATTCTGTATTATTTGTAATTCTAGGTGAATTCATATACAGGTCCTTCTCAAAAATTAGCATATTGTGATAAAGTTCATTATTTTCCATAATGTAATGATAAAAATTAAACTTTCATATATTTTAGATTCATTGCACACCAACTGAAATATTTCAGGTCTTTTATTGTTTTAATACTGATGATTTTGGCATACAGCTCATGAAAACCCAAAATTCCTATCTAAAAAAATTAGCATATTTCATCCGACCAATAAAAGAAGTGTTTTTAATACAAAAAAAAGTCAACCTGCAAATAATTATGTTCAGTTATGCACTCAATACTTGGTCGGGAATCCTTTTGCAAAAATGACTGCTTCAATGCGGTGTGGCATGGAGGCAATCAGCCTGTGGCACTGCTGAGGTGTTATGGAGGCCCAGGATGCTTCGATAGCGGCCTTAAGCTCATCCAGAGTGTTGGGTCTTGCGTCTCTCAACTTTCTCTTCACAATATCCCACAGATTCTCTATGGGGTTCAGGTCAGGAGAGTTGGCAGGCCAATTGAGCACAGTAAACCATTTACCAGTGGTTTTGGCACTGTGAGCAGGTGCCAGGTCGTGCTGAAAAATGAAATCTTCATCTCCATAAAGCTTTTCAGCAGATGGAAGCATGAAGTGCTCCAAAATCTCCTGATAGCTAGCTGCATTGACCCTGCCCTTGATAAAACACAGTGGACCAACACCAGCAGCTGACATGGCACCCCAGACCATCACTGACTGTGGGTACTTGACACTGGACTTCAGGCATTTTGGCATTTCCTTCTCCCCAGTCTTCCCTGCAGACTCTGGCACCTTGATTTCCGAATGACATGCAAAATTTGCTTTCATCCGAAAAAAGTACTTTGGACCACTGAGCAACAGTCCAGTGCTGCTTCTCTGTAGCCCAGGTCAGGCGCTTCTGCCGCTGTTTCTGGTTCAAAAGTGGCTTGACCTGGGGAATGCGGCACCTGTAGCCCATTTCCTGCACACGCCTGTGCACGGTGGCTCTGGATGTTTCTACTCCAGACTCAGTCCACTGCATCCGCAGGTCCCCCAAGGTCTGGAATCGGTCCTTCTCCACAATCTTCCTCAGGGTCCGGTCACCTCTTCTCGTTGTGCAGCGTTTTTTGCCACACTTTTTCCTTCCCACAGACTTCCCACTGAGGTGCCTTGATACAGCACTCTGGGAACAGCTTATTTGTTCAGAAATTTCTTTCTGTGTCTTACCCTCTTGCTTGAGGGTGTGAATGATGGCCTTCTGGACAGCAGTCAGGTCGGCAGTCTTACCCATGATTGCGGTTTTGAGTAATGAAACAGGCTGGGAGTTTTTAAAGCCTAAGGAATCTTTTGCAGGTGTTTAGAGTTAATTAGTTGATTCAGATGATTAGGTTAATAGCTCGTTTAGAGAACCTTTTCATGATATGCTAATTTTTTGAGATAGGAATTTTGGGTTTTCATGAGCTGTATGCCAAAATCATCAGTATTAAAACAATAAAAGACCTGAAATATTTCAGTTGGTGTGCAATAGGGGTGGGGGAAAAAATCTTTAAAAAGCGGACGTGGACGATTCTGAATCGATTCACAAATGTCAAAAATCGATTTTCCAAAAAAAAAAGATATATATTTTTTTTAGATATATATTTATAATAACGTAATATTGACGGAACACAAAAGACGGAACTCTGAAGCGCAGAAGTGCAGTGGCCGGACCGTCTATGGGGTGCACATAACAGAGACGCGATGGCGCGCGAGATCCAAACACAATCGTTAAAAGCTGACGTGTGGAAATATTTTGGCTTCTGAAGTTGAAGGTGGAAAGGAGCTGGACAGTCAAGAGTCACACTAGTTGTAAGCTTTGTAGAATAAAACTAAAATATTTCGGAAACACGACAAATATGAGAAGCCATATGACGCGTTTCCACCCAGGAGGAAAAACACTCGGCTGTAGGCTAACGTTACCGGCCGTTGTTATATTATTAATTTACTACAAGTATGCTGCTAGTTCAGGCACACATTTATTTTCCTGTTGGTTCTTTGCAATGTTAATAAAAAATATTGTACATTAATTCTTTATGGGTCATTACTTTGTACTTTTAAAGCAAAGTATTTATAGTCACACACACACACACAAAAAAAAGATTCAGATAATCGATTTAGCATCGAATCGCAGCCCTCTGAATCTTAATCGAATCGAATCGTGAGGTGCCTAGAGATTCCCACCCCTAGTGTGCAATGAATGTAAAATATATGAAAGTTTAATTTTTATCATTACATTATGGAAAATAATTAACTTTATCACAATATGCTAATTTTTTGAGAAGGACTAGTTATTTAAATGATTACCCTAACGTGTCTTAAGCAGGATGCGAATTACACAGTGACCTTCAGGGCAGTCAGATATTCTTCTTAATGATTAATGAGTTCTTAATGATGCTGCATCACATTATTTTAATATTAAAATTAATTGGTATATGCAGAAATGTAAATAAGCCATAATTTAAAAGTGCTTTAAAACTATTGAGCAATGTTAATGTATAAGTTATGCAACCTTAATGCTCCAGATATATGTTCTGATCTATTATTCTCTCTTAAAGGGATAGTTCACCCAAAAATAAAAATTAGCCCATGATTTACTCACCCTGAAGCCATCCTAGGTGTATATGACATTCTTCTTTCAGACTAATACAATCGGAGTTAAATTAAAAAATGTCCTGTCTCCTTCAAGCTTTATAATGGGAGTGAATGGCTGGATTTTTTTTTTAAAAACCAATAAAGTGCATCCATCCATTATAAAAGTAATCCAATGGCTCCAGGGGGTTAATAAAGGCCTTCTGAAGTGAAGCCATGCGTTTGCATAAGGAAAATACCCATATTTAAAACTTTATAAACTATAATCACTAGCTTCTGACAGACGGCTGTACGTATTGATTTACGGTGGAAGACTAACCCCTGAACTGATGCACAACGTAATGACGAACGCCAAAGCTCAGAGGAAAGAGCAAAACAAAACACTGGTCCCAAATTAGAAATTTTGAAAAGAAATGTTGGAGGATTTCTATATAATAGAAGAGGAGCTTCAGTTTGTTGCACAGTCATATTTGTTTAAACCGCGAGAGGCGTCTAAGCTTACGATACTCTTACATCCTACATCGTCACGGGTTACTCTTGTGGCGCAAGTCGACTTGCTTAGTATGCGTACGGTCGTCTGGCGGAAGCTAGTTATTTTAGATTATAAAGTTATAAATATGGGTATTTTTCTTACAAAAAAACATGCCTTCGCTTCAGAAGGCCTTTATTAACCCCCCGAAGCCATGTGGAGTATTTTTTTTTATCATGGATGGATGCACTTTTTTGGGCTTCAAATATTTTCCAGCCATTCACTCCCATTTTAAAGCTTGGAAGAGCCAGGACATTTATATAACCCATATTGTATTTGTCTGAAAGAAGAATGTCATACACACCTAGGATAACTTGAGGGTGAGTAAATCATGGGCTAATTTTAATTTTTGGGTGAACTAACCCTAAATAATTCACGCCGTAGCTACGCCGTAGGCTGTGTGTAGCACACACGTTTCTTACGTGCACCTCTCCAAAAATGTAACAATGTGTCAATTATGCGCTGATATACACTCACCGGCCACTTTATTAGGTACCCCATGCTAGCAACGGGTTGGACCCCCTTTTGCCTTCAGAACTGCCTCAATTCTTCGTGGCATAGATTCAACAAGGTGCTGGAAGCATTCCTCAGGGAGTTTGGTCCATATTGACATGATGGCATCACACAGTTGCCGCAGATTTGTCGGCTGCACATCCATGATGCGAATCTCCCGTTCCACCACATCCCAAAGATGCTCTATTGGATTGAGATCTGGTGACTGTGGAGGCCATTTGAGTACAGCGAACTCACTGTCATGTTCAATAAACCAGTCTGAGATGATTCCAGCTTTATGACATGGCGCATTATCCTGCTGAAAGTAGCCATCAGAAGTTGGGTACATTGTGGTCATAAAGGGATAGACATGGTCAGCAACAATACTC
This sequence comes from Semotilus atromaculatus, assembly GCA_031834385.1. Lineage (NCBI taxonomy): Eukaryota > Metazoa > Chordata > Actinopteri > Cypriniformes > Leuciscidae > Semotilus > Semotilus atromaculatus. The sequence continues at coordinate 17,970,716 of JAULUF010000038.1, read as the reverse complement.
AGGTAGGCTGTGGCGTTGCAACGATGCTCAATTGGTACCAAGGGGCCCAAAGAGTGCCAAGAAAATATTCCCCACACCATGACACCACCACCACCAGCCTGAACCGTTGATACAAGGCAGGATGGATCCATGTAGACGCCAAATTCTGACCCTACCATCCGAATGTCGCAGCAGAAGTCGAGACTCATCAGACCAGGCAACGTTTTTCCAATCTTCTATTGTCCAATTTCGATGAGCTTGTGCAAATTGTAGCCTCAGTTTCCTGTTCTTAGCTGAAAGGAGTGGCACCCGGTGTGGTCTTCTGCTGCTGTAGCCCATCTGCCTCAAAGTTCGACGTACTGTGCGTTCAGAGATGCTCTTCTGCCCACCTTGGTTGTAACGGGTGGTTATTTGAGTCACTGTTGCCCTTCTATCAGCTCGAACCAGTCTGGCCATTCTCCTCTGACCTCTGGCATCAACAAGGCATTTCCGCCCACAGAACTGCCGCTCACTGGATGTTTTTTCTTTTTCGGACCATTCTCTGTAAACCCTAGAGATGGTTGTGCGTGAAAATCCCAGTAGATTAGCAGTTTCTGAAATACTCAGACCAGCCCTTCTGGCACCAACAATCATGCCACGTTCAAAGTCACTCAAATCACCTTTCTTCCCCATACTGATGCTCGGTTTGAACTGCAGGAGATTGTCTTGACCATGTCTACATGCCTAAATGCACTGAGTTGCCGCCATGTGATTGGCTGCTTAGAAATTAAGTGTTAAGGAGCAGTTGGACAGGTGTACCTAATAAAGTGGCCGGTGAGTGTATATTCAGTACATACAGGGTTAGACATTAAACTGTTTTAAAATCATACCTGTTTGCTATCTTACAAAACAATCATCGCAAAATGGCAGCGGCTGCATTTGAATTAAACAAGAGAGAGCGAGTTCACAATACCCAAATGACAATTAAATAACTGTACACAAAATACTGATTTGAGTTGTAATATATTATTAGCTAACCAAATGGAAAACTTCATGAAGAAAATCTGTTCCTAGCTAGCGTATAGCGCTGGCTTCAGTTGCCCGGATGAGCCTGTGTTATTAGTTTTTACCGGTGGTTATCGGGGAATAACTTAATAACTTAATAACTTGACGTGATTGACCAATCAGATTCCAGTTTTCCACAGAGAAGTATAATAAGACTTAACTCTTTCCTTGCCATTGATGGAAATTTCTGTCATTTATGAGACAAAGCTTCCCAAATGAGCATGCAAAGATTAAATGATTGACAGAAATTTACGGCTTTCCGTGTTTTCACTGTTACAGTAGTAGGGGATGCTATGACACATCTTCTGAAAGAGTATTTAATCTCCTGATCAAAAGAAATGTGAAGAGGAAGCAGAAACAAGCGACAGCATATATAAGCAAATGCATATGTAAAATAACGCGATCATCGACATTAAACCGCATATAAAATCAAAACTGCCTAATGTTACTGAATGAAATGTCGACCCAGGAAGTGGTATAGGACTGTGCAAGCTTTGGGCCTGTTGATGGACTCGATCTGTGTTTTGATCATCGTTCTGAATACGATCTGGATGTAGTCTTTGACAAAAACACGTTTTTCTCTGCTTTTTGCTCAAAATGTTGCTTTTTTATGAAACTTATTCAAGTCAAGAAAGTCAAGTCATCTTCATTTATATAGCGCTTTTAACAATGTAGATTGTTCCAAAGCAGCTTTACAGTGATAATAGGAAATTAAAGTAACAGAGATTGTTTTGGCTTTATGGCAGCTCTAGAATAAAGTTATTTTCAAGCTAAAGTTAGTTTTAATTTATTCACTTCCGTCGCAACGATCATTAGTTATTAACTTAGGGGCCGCTAACACCAGGGGCGTCGCACCCGTGGGGGATGTGGGTGTTTTAACACCCACACTTTTCCCGGTGAGAGGGTTCAACACCCACACTTTTTCTGCAGTTTTTCCGCAGTTTTGCACAAACGCCTCACTACAGTCGCTCCTCCGTTTCTCTGGCCGCTCTGTGTCTGCGCTTCCTGCGGCTCCTCCTCTCCCCCTCCCTCTCGAACATGACACCGGCTTTGAGTGTGACCGGCTGATGATTGGCTGTTCTGCCTTAAGTCCCGCCTCTCTTGGTGTGTTAGATTTATCGGTCAGCTCGTGCTGAGGAGGCGGGAACTTATGGTTATTTAAATCTCCCTTTTCCAGGTACTTTGAATGAGTGTTTATGCTTTCGAGGTTTTTAAATAAGCTTGATATGTGTTTGGGAAGATGTTATGTTTATGTTTTGTTGACATGTCGAGTGTTTTCGGTATTATATTTAGTTTTTTAGACTAAACAGCACAAGACTTTAAGTAGGCATTCTGTTTGTGCTGCGTGATTTAAAGGAAAGTGCGCACTTTGCTCACGCGATCAGCATGGTGATCTGGTGTTTTCTCCAAGATAAAAACTCAAGGGTTTATTTCTTGCAAGTGAAGAAATTAGGACAAAAGTATTGCAATTTTTCTATTCTATAGCGTAATATAAAATATACTTTGGAAATATTCATTTTCATTTATACACTAGGTACATATATATATAGGGCAGGCTATATGGATTTTCCATCATAGGAATAATTATATCATAGGAATAACGCAAACTTTAAAAACACGAGGGAATTCAAGGGTTGATTAAAAAAGATTGCACTAACCTATAGAACAAAACGTTTTTTGCAGGGATGGAAATAAGCACCCGCCACCAGCCAAATGCGGGTGATTTTGTGTTGTGGCGGGTAAACTCGCTTCACCTACCGGCCACCGTGGCGGGTGGGCTAAATAAAAATAGCATCATGTGACGTTCGTCTGTTATAGGACAAATTAGTTTGAATAAACGAGCAGACACTGATTAGCAAGACAACTCAGTGAATGTGCTTTCCATTAAATGAATCACACACACACAGTAAACAAATCCTTAACAAAAAAAACAAAACAAAAAACAGGGCTATTCTGGTGGGTGCAGTGATGCGCTCATGTAAGGGTGGCGGCGTGGCGCAATAAAGCTCCAAAAATCTGTCACAAAGAACCGGCAAAAGTAATGATTATGAATATGTAAAATATAGCAAGGAGATATTTTAATTATTTATTAATAAGTCTTTTCTTTGTCCGTGTCAGTTGCAAAGATGAAGTTGACGATGCTGACTCGCGGTCTTCGCAGTAGTGAACGCGCCAGAGAGAAATGCACATTTCATACGGATTACATAAGCAGAGAGCAGTCTGTGTGTGTTTTCTTTCGTTTTGAATGATTCTGTTTAAGTAGACATGTCTGTGAGGCGAGTAGGCTATCTTATACGCTGAGTTTCGGTTCATTTATGATTAGATGAGCTCCAGTTCACGCGCCGGCGCCTCCGTTTCGTGATTATATCGTCTGCTATATTTAATTCTTATTTATTAAATCCAGGCAATTGGTTGATGAAACATTGATTAAAAGTAAGATACAATTAATACAAAACGAAATTCACTTTAAAGAAAGGTTTTTTGCTTTCTGTTTGATGTCTCTGTGAAAGTTTTAAAGCATATTTTAGTGCCGCTTTCAGAGCGGTCACGTCTGTAACATTGTTTTTTTCCTCATAAATGTGAACTGAAATGAATATCAGTGAATATCAGAATGAATATCAGAATATCATGGTTTGTGTGTGTCTATAAGAGAGAAAGAGTAAATGCCAGTACTTCATTGAGACTTGAGATTAAATAAACTGCTTAAGTATTGTAGATCTTGTAGTAGTCTAATTTTCACATGCAGTTATACATTGTCGATTAAAAACAAGAAAGTGGCTGGTAAAAACATTGAGTGGCTGGTAGATTTTGAAATCCACCAGTCACAGTGGCCGGTGGACAAAAAAGTGAATTTCCATCCCTGGTTTTTTGTTGTTGTTGTTGTTGTTGTTGTTGTTGTTTAAAAGCAGATAGAACATAGTCAGTTCTTTCTTTTGATATATTACATGTTAAGAAATTCATATAACAAAATATTCTGTGGGCCATGAATGATCAAAAATGCTAGCGGTGGCTAAGCGGGGGAAAGAGTTAAATGCCAAAATAAACAATGATACCAGTAAAATTTGAGTATTTTATCTTATAGAAAATAACAGTGAATTTCCATGCAATACTAAAAATTATAAATATCTTTATAATTTAATGTTTATATTTTAAATAGATTCTCAGGATTTTAAACCGATTACTGAATGAAACAAATGATTCCCGATTTAAAAAATCCATGTTTCAAGATCAATGCGTATGCTTCGGCAGGATTTGCAATTATAAGTTAAATATTAAATAATATTATAAATTAAATATAATTAAAGCTACAGTCCGTAGCTTTTCCTCTTGGTCACCATCTCTGTTCGAAATCTGCAATTGCAGTTATTCGCGGAATTATCATCTTTACGTGGGTTGTAAATCGGCATGAAACAGCGCGGATGAACACAATGTTTTGAGGCGAGTGCTGCTGTCAATCACCGCGCTGTGTGGATACTGTCATTCAGAATCACAGATTCACTTTTTGAAAGTTTGACCAACATAAGAATTTTCACCGGAAAATGTCTTCTGAACAAGTAAGTAACATCCATTTTTGTTCTGATCAACTAAGGGGGAAAAAGCATTCGACATGATAAGCGATCGTTAGATTTAATCAACGCGATTTACAGCAACTGAGCAAATTATTCTTTGTTCTCAAATTGTTCATGTTAACAACATCAGCATTGCGTGAATAACCTTAAATTTAATGTGTTTTATGGTTACCTGTGTAGTTCAGAATTCATATTCTCCATAATAGAAAAACGAGAAAGGCACAACAAAGGAAACTCCATAACTGTGTGAATTAAGAAAACGTGTTACACGATTGAACTATTGAAATGTCTTACTTGTTATGCAAAAAAAAGCCGTCTCTTCTTCCGTTTTGAACCCTTTCAAAACATGCAGTTCACACACCTTTCAAAAGTCCCGCTGATGTTTATCCTTGTGTTCACATGAGACGGTTTCTTTCTCTTTCTCTAGCCACCTTAAATCCGAAGTATGAAGTCTTTTGGGTTTTATAACTGGTGAATCTCCAGTTGACACTGATGATTGTTCTTTGGATCTTTCTGGATCGCCATAAGTTTAATTATGTAAAGTGCTGCGAGAAAAGCCTATCTCAACATCTCCTCACGCGCAGTACAGCCGGCTAGCCGAAACTCCTTCTTTATGTGTACGGATGTGACGTAATTACGCAAAGACATGCTTGAATTTCCCGCGGAATCCCACCAGTACCACTGGAATTAAAATCATTATTACAAGCTAACCATTTTGAATCTAGCTACGGCAAGCAGATAGTTTTGACCACTGGCAGAATATGTTTTTTTTTTTTATAATTATTTTGGATTATTTTTAACTTAAAAAAAGTTGCGGACAGCAGCTTTAAATATGCATGGAGAAAATGAGTGCATCATTACACCCCTATAAAAGACATTGTTAGCCGTTTTAATGGATGTAGAACACACTTACGCAGAGATGGTGATCTTGGTCCCTGTATCTTGCTCTATCTTCTTCAGGTTCCTGCCCTCCTTCCCTATGAGTCTCCCAACAAGGCTATTGTGGGCCAAGATCTTCAGAGGAACCTCCTCAACACTGTCACAGAGAGGAAGTACACAATATTGTTTGTTTGTTTATTCATGTATTTATTTATTTATATTTTGAACTGGTGCAGTTTGTACTTACACCATAAGCTTATTTACATATAAACATGGTTTTAAATTATTTGTCTTTAAAAAACAAAATCCTAAAGCGAATGAAGCATGTAAAACTTGAATATGCCCTACAGTCAGATGAAATACTGACATCTTGGTGTCATTAGCCTCTTTTTCCATGATTTCCAGGATCATCCTGCAGGCTTGTGAACAGCCCTCTTTAGATGAGTGGATAGTGATGGCCTTCTCAGTCGCCCCAGCATTCTCTTTACGATGGATATCTACCCTGAGACAGAGAGAGAAGGAGGACATTTATCACATTTTTGAATTACATTGTCACGTGCTAATGAAGATGGTTTGTACATTCAAGTTTTAAACAGTTTATAATCTCAGAAATAAGAATGACTGTGCACTGTTCATGAGGTCCACAACATTTTATTTATTTATTTATCTATTTATATAGCGCTTTTTACAATACAGATTGTTTCAAAGCAGCTTTACAGAGATAACAGGAAAATAATGCAACAAAGTTTGTTTCCAGAAGAAAATAGCATCACAGTCCAGCTTAAGTAAGTTCAGTGATGTTTCATTTTGTTCTAAAAAAGTTATTAGTTATATTAATTTTGTTAATTTATATATATATCCGCTCTGGAGAAAACCGTGATGTCATCGTCCAGCTCAGTTCAGTTATCATATAATGGTGTCAATGCAAGCAGATCAATAATATTGTTGAATATTAAATTAAATGTTACATTTAATGTCCCCAACTAAGAAAGCCAAAAGTCCAATGGCAACAGTGAAAAAAGGCGAAAAAGGCGACAGTGCCAAGGAACCAAAACTCCATCAGGTGGCAGAATGGAGAGAAAAAACCTTGGGAGAAGGTCAGGTCGGGGGGAAGTTCTCCTCTGGCCAGTGAACGAACAGTGTATGATTATGACTCAGGCAGCATTATAGGTCAGAAGTCAGATTGGATTGGAACAATCAGAATATTTATCCAGTAAATGGATCTGGTTTAAGATCGGAGTCACGCCGGTATGGAGACAGGTTTGTTGAGGATCAATGCCGATGGCTGTCATGTTGATAACATTTGGGTATTGGTAGCCAATGTACTATTTGCAAATATTACTAGAGAAATTAATTTATTACTATTAAAAGGGGTTATATGTATTTTTTTATTTATTAATCTCTTTTTATTGTTGCCAGTGTGTGAACAGCTTGTAAGGAAAATTTAAAAACAAGACGTTCCCCAACATCCTAGGTTGTCTATGAAAGGCAGACTGATTTTTATGTAAAGTCAAGTCAAGTCAAATATATTTATATAGCGCTTTTTACAATACAGATTGTATCAAAGCAGCTTCACAGTATCAATCAAAAAAAACATAACAATGTTTGTTTATTACTGGAAAAAAAGACATTCAAGTTTGGTAGGGCTGATCAATGGTATTATGTGTAGGACTCTGCATTTTTGCCGGAAAGTCCAAAAGGTTGTGACGTTTAAGCGCACGCCAGAGAGTCTCTCTTCTGTTCTGTGACACGAAATAAAATCATGAAATTAATTCTCATGTTCAGGATAGAGCTGTTCAGCTGTAAATGTGTCATACAAAGAAAAGAGATTCATTCAAACTACAGTTTCACACATCCAAATCTATAGTTTATAGTCTCAAATAGGCCTACTTTATAATCAACTTATCAAATCATCATGTCTACATGATGCCAGTGAATTGCAGAGCTGATGCAAAACATCCACTATGATAAGTTTAGACCCTTACTGACAAGTAAATCTAGAGTGTGTCCACGATTGAGTGTGGGAACATGTACATGCTGAGTGAGAACAAAAGTTTTTAAAACAGTTTTGATTTCTTTTGCAATATTGGTTTCTGCATTATATATGTGAATGTTCATCACATCTCCAGCAAAACAGTCAAACTCTTGAGGTAATTGTTGATAACAGTTCTGTAAAGTCCTCAGCAAAGACTGGAGGGTATTTTGGAGGCCTGTAAATAATGATAAGTAAAATGCATGGAGCACCTTTTAACACAATACCCAGATATTTGAAAGACGGGTAATTCCCAAATGATATTTGCTTACATTGATAGACATCTTTAAAGAGAGCAGCTACACCCCCTCCTTTCCTAAAAGCTCTGCAGACACTCATGAAAGTAAAGTTAGGAGGGGCTGTTTCATTGAATCTTCTAGCCAGGTTTCATTTAGAAACATAAAATCCAGGTTGTTTTTGGTTATTAAGTCGTTGACAAGAAGTGATTTATTTTTAAGTGAGCGGATGTTTAAAAGTGCTAACTTAACAGTCTTACTTGTTTAAAAGTGCTAACTTAACAGTCTTACTTGTTTAAAAGTGCTAACTTAACAGTATTACTTGTTTAAAAGTGCTAACTTAACAGTCTTACTTGTTTAAAAGTGCTAACTTAACAGTCTTACTTCTTGTCCCCACAGCAATCTTAGTATGATGTGTAATAGGCAGCAGATTAGATGGGTTTGCTGTAAGGCCTTAGACTTTCTATCATCTAATAGAACAGAAATAGAGAAAGATACAGGCACAGTGGGTTCCCGCTTGTTATGTAAACATTTGAGAAAGTTACTGTTATCATAGCGGGGACATATCAGTGCGGGCTGGTATCAGTTGTTTTTGGTTGACCTCGAGCCGATGAAGGAGGGTGTGGGCCCTGGCGTTGTGGTAGAGGCTGAAGAGCTCTCACAGGAGGAGGGGGAGGGCGAGCTGGGCCCGCAGGCTTTGGTGGTTGCGGGGCCTGCCGTTTTTTGGTTGATATCTGGGGGCTCGCAACAAAAGAGTGGGATAGTTTGGATCCAACATGCACCAGTTCTTCCATTTTCTCTGAGAAGCACAGAAGTGGAGATGCTGGAGAGAGGGATAACGTGACTGGGGAGAGGGGCAGTTGCTCTGGTGTTATCGGAGGCTGTAATATGCTGTCCTGGTTTCCATGGCTGTTTTCCAGAAAGTCGTCCTTGGGTGCTGAATCTTGGTAGCCTGGGAAAACCCAGACAACTTCCGGCAAATTTAGATTTGCTCTGAAAGTTAGTCTGGCAAAGAGCTCATTCAAGCCCATTTCCGATCTGCCGAAATCGCGGCACCAATCAGAAACGTTGGGGCGGGCTTTACACAATGACGACAGCGCTGGGATTTTGAAGCAGATTTTTGTAGCCTACACAACAAAGATGGATGCCGCCGTCGAACATCACTCGTTCGAATTAGCTATAGCGTCTGTTTTGAACGATTTAAAAATTTGCTTTTCGTTATAACCCGAGCAAAGAACAACACTCAAAGCCTTCATGTCTAAAATATATGTTATCGCTGTCTTACCGACTGGATTCAGCAAAAGTCTGATATACCAGTGTGGCGAGCAGGACGATCGAGCCGAGGGACGTGAGAGAACGGCGTGAGTGAGGCCGGTCTCGATCTCTCACGGAGGAGCGGAAGCATAAAAGGAGGAGCGACGACGGTGAAGATCGAGAGAGGACAGGCCTGAATTTTATTTGATGTTTTGTTTTATTATGTGTGGCGGCAGTCGACCGTGAGGGACTTTGTATTTGTTTTATTTTGTCATTAAAATGTGTGAATGTTCGCCGGTTTCCGCCTCCTCCTTCCCATAACAACGAGCCCCGTTGGTCAATACTAAACGAATGGGTGGGTCTTCGCCATAGACTGTCTTAGCGAGAGCGCTCTGCATACGTCATCTCCTTCATCGCTCTGATTGATTTTAGGTCTATCCAATTGCGCCAAGAGGCATTTGAGGGACGTCCGTTGGTGACGCCCCTTTGGAAATGATGGAGCTTTGCCAGACCCTTACTCAGTTTCAACTGAGAAGGGTCTGGTTTTAACCAGGCTAGAATCTTGGAACAGTTCTAGTATGTCACAGTCTGTCTGTGGTGAGCTCTGTGGGCAGGGCTCAGCTGAGATTGTGTCCGTGAGCAGAGGTTGTTGTGGCTGCGTGGTGTTATCATTGTCCTTGTGTGATATGACAACCGCATGTCCATTCAGGTGAAGTCCTGTGGTCATTTCAGGTGCTGAAGTGAAGTCCTGTGGTCATTCATACTGTGTCCAGTAGGGCTGGGCGGTATGACAGTATATATCGTTACCGCAGTAGAAAATGTCAACCATAACAGATTATTTTATTCCGTGTACACCGTGACATGTAAATAAGTGGGCGTGGTTAACTCACGTGCAGCGTGCATGAGACTGAGACACTGAGATTTGTCAAAGAAACATGGAGAAAGCAGATCAAGAGGATCCACAAAGAAATTACGTTTTCTAAAGGGTTGTTGTTAACGTGACATTTTCGGGAATAAAGGCGCAGCAGTCAACTAGAGCAGTGTGCAGCACCCGTAGGCTACAGTTTAGAGGAGTGCACGTTCGCAATGGGGAAAGCATAAAGCTTACTTGACAACAACAGTTCATATATCAATATCGTAACGAATAGAAATAACCTTAAATAATGTAGTTATCTGCATCTTTCCGTCTCTTATGTAGCCTATACAGTTATTTTCTAAACACCAAAATCGCATTCAGCATGACACGCAAGCGATATTTAGCTATCAAAATAATTTACCAAAGAAATAATTTATCAAATAAAATAAAAATAAAAATAAAACAAGGTGAAGTACTTTTCATTTCTAAAGTATTTGGGTTTCTTTATGAAATTAAAGCCCTTTTTGTCAATTTTTCGAGAATAACTACATAAGCCTATATAACTATATCGCGAAATATATCGATTCCGTGAAATAAAATGAGTCATACCGTGAAACAGAATTTTGGTCATACCGCCCAGCCCTAGTGTCCAGGTGTGACGTGTACCTGCCATTCAGGTTGAGTGGATTGGCACACACTACAGAAGGATGATGGAGGGAGAAGTAGATATTGTCCTTTAGCACTCTTGAACCAAGTTTGTGTACCCATCCTGTTGAAACAGTTGTCTCTGACTCCAGAAAAGAAGTTGTCAATGAAGTTCACTCCTTTTATATTACAGGTTTTTTGCAGTCATGTATTAAGCCCAAGCAACCGTGAAAACCTGTTTTTTCCTCTTGCTGGGAGTGGTGATGAATGTTTAAACTTTTAGTCTTTTAAGTGTTTCAAAAAGTTCATTGAAATCCTTCTTAAGGAGTTCTGACTGCTCTTTATGAATATCATTCTTCCCCACATGAATGAAAAGTCGATTTGCGGTCTTATGTTTCATCCGAATGAATAGAAACGACTTAATTCTGTAATAATATTATAGTATTTTTCACAAAAAAAGAAAAAAACAACATTGAAACCAACCAACTCAGCAGTTTGTGCACACTGGCATTCACATTTTTAAGGTAAAGCTAATTTTAAACATGCACACAGTGAATATGACATACGTAGCAGCAAACCGGATAGAGCAGTGTCCATCCTTGCAGTGTATACGCACCTTTATACAGGGTATGCACACTTGAAGATCTAACAACTAGATATGCCAAAGTTTGTGACGTTTATGGCATTTAATGTTCTTTAGATTTTAAAAGGCTTCATTTTATTAGGCTTTATAGGCTTTATTAAGCACTTGCCTTTCACTTATTCAAAACAACTATTAAACAAAGATAGTCTGAGCTCAGGTGCAGGGTTCTCAGTCCTCCTTCATACACTTATCGGACACACCTTCGATAATTAAGGGTGGGTTAAGCTGTATTTCAAAAACGCCGTTGGACTTTATTGATATTTGAAATCAACCCAAACAAACACACCCATCTTTTCAATGCTCCACCTCCAAAAAATCATCCTCCAATCCTAACCACCCTGCTCTGAGTCAGCCTGGAACCCTAATGCCCCTGCTTGAGAGGCGAGATGCTAAACACCTCATTCTGCAGTCATTAGCGCGACTCTCACTAGCTGGCCTCCGTTACACACGCAATCCAGAGTGGATGTTTGTTTATCATAGCAGAAGCGTAACAAAATAATGCTTCACGAAAAAAATACAGAAGCAGATGACAATCAGAAGACAACGAATGACAAGGAGGCACCAAAAATGAATGTACAGTACACAGTAGTAATTACAAACAAGAGTTGGTTGTTAGTTGCCATTCAACAGCACAGCAGCTCCAGACACACAATGACACTCAAACTCAGTGTTAGTCATGTGTGGAGCCGAATCAAAGCAACCTCCTGTTTTCAGGCCTTCCCGCTTAGCTCTCTCTCTTCTAAAGGGCCCTAAAGCGCTTGCCCAGTCATAAACCTTAATTTTACAGTGATTCCTTCTGAGCTTTTCTCTTTTGTACTGTGTCTCATATCTATTTCTGCAGTCTTTTTTCAAATCTCCCTCTTGCTCGTTCTCTCAAATGCTCATTGGCTACACACGTATGTTGTTGTTTGGTCGTGTGTCGGTCCGACTAACATTGATGATATATTGGTTTAACCACTATTACAAAATCCAAATTCGATGTTTTTAAATGCATCAAGGTGATTTTTAATTAACTATCTGCAGTTAAAAGGATTCAAATGCAAATCGTAAAACCAATTATTGTTTCAGCCATAGCAAGGTGTTGCTTTTCGGCACAGAAATGTCATATCAGTGTATTCGTATTAGTGACATTAAACTATAATAGCTATTACATCTTTAAATTATAATGATCATTTATAATTTAACACATTACTAATTAGTAGGGGTGTCACGATTCTCCAAATCCTCGATTCGATTACATTTTCGATTCTAAGGTCACGGTTCGATTCGATTCGATTCTCGATTTTTACATTTATTTTTTTAAGCACAGTTTGCCATGCCATTTTTAGACTAGACTTTTATGTCATATATTATATGACCTTTGTTCGCAATGTACCACACTACATTGTCAAATTTAAAACATTTATTAACAAAATAATGTTACAATTAGAAACTTAAGGAAAATAACCTGCCATGCAGTTTCTCTTTTGTAACTGCAGTCTTATTCATAAAGTATAGACATTCAAGTTCACAACAAAAAAAAAACGGTTTAACGGATACATCTGTTTTCCTTGCTTTACCTCGGTCTTAAAGTACAAACATGACTGTGAAAAATATTAGTATTTAATGTAGAATTTAATTAAATGCATTTATGATGAAATTACAACATTTTCATGTCATGTTCATTTTGACCACGAACTGTGCGCTGTCACTTTAACTCGGCGCGTGCAGCAAAAATAGACTCGGTGCGGAAATTAACGACACTCGTCTCATTCGTGGAGGTGGAGAATCAAGTTATTTGTGACATGCAAGATTTATTGTATAAAGATTTATACTGTTCTGAGTCTACTGTTTTTGTCAATTTAAAGTTTTAATTTAAAAAGTGGAAGAATATGGTACACGCACATACAGTAGCAGAGCTTGCAAACTGTGGCTTTTTTGAAGCGCGAACTTTGAACACGAATGTGAACGTTGTCAACATAACTCACTGAAAATCACAAATACTCCCACTGTCCCACACCGGCGACTTCAGTGAAAGAGGATGTCAGAAGTCCTTTCGATGGGTCTCCTGCATCTGCAGTTGCCATGCTATCTTTTGACTGGCTGTATACAGCTATAGCTAGGTAGAGGACTCGCAGCACTTCAACACATGTGTTTTTTTCCGCTTTGCAAACCGACTGGACGTGACATGGGGGCGTGGCAGCATCAACGATTCCATTTTTGAATTCGATGATCGAGATTGTGACTTAATTTCAAACGAAATTGTGACACCCTTACTAATTAGACATACTGATTGAAAAAATATCAAGACTTCTTACTTGGACTGTGTCTGCTTTGTGATGTTCTTTATGGTGAGTCCCTCTTTTCCAATGATGGCTCCCACAAACTGAGTGGGTACTAGGATTCTTAGAGGCAGGTCTTGCTGACGCTGCCTCGGCCCCTGGGGGCCTCCCATCGCCCCTGGCTGACCAAACTCCTGCTCCCGACCTCCTGTCCCCATTTTAGATGCCCCTCGCGGGACCTGGGGTCTTCCACCCCCGTCCCTTCCTGCCTCCTCGTCCAGTATGTACGACACACTGAAGGAGTGATTCTCAAAACGGTGGCCTGTCAACTTCTCAACAGCCCTGGAGATAAAGGAGAGAGCAAGAGATCAATCACTAGACCATGTCATACTTTACACAGACTCCAAATAAAAGAAAAGAAGGAACATAAAGCATTGGTTACACTGGCTAGGGTGAGATATCACGATTTTAGATTGTGAATTATTAAAATGTCTCCACAATCTGCCTTTGAAGAAATATCATAGTATGGTGCTACAGTGCACATTCTATCAATTGCAGTTCTGGTACCACCGTCCCAACATACTGTACAACATTCCCATCCATCACACATGGGAACGCAGCGGTAGAGTTAAGCCATCAGTTTACATGCGTTTTAAAAGCATTGCCAGTTAAACTTTATTTGAGTGCTGTTCTGACATAAGTTTTTACAAAGCGTATACCCGAAGAGTGCGCACACTAAAAGCCTGTCACACAGTGAGTGAGTACTGAACTAAATTCTCTTTTGTGTCTTATTGCACTAACACCCAAACATATACACAAGGTTTACATAAACAGTCGATTATACTGTATCTTAAGTGAATGTTAACAGTATGGATGTGTGTCAGCTTATTAGATCAGTGCAGTCTGCCTTAAAAGTGACAGCCGCCTAATAAACCTGCTGCTGTCTGTACCATTAATGTTAATCAAACAACAAAGAGAAAATCACTCACTGATCTTGACTGAAAAACTTCAGTAGCTTTAAAGGAACATTCCACTTTTATTGGAATAGGCTCAATTTCCAACAGTTTTTGAATCCATTCAGCCGATCTCCGGGTCTGGCGGTAGCACTTTTAGCATAGCTTTGCACAGATCATTGAATTTGATTAGACTGTTAGCATCTCTCTCAAAAAAATTACCAAAGAGTTTAGATATTTTTCCTATTTAAAACTTGCCTCTTCTGTAGTTACATCGTGAACTAAGACCGACGGAAAATGAAAAGTTTCAAGGCCGATATGGCTAGGAACTATACTCTCATTCCTGCGTCATAATCAAGGAACTTTGCTGCCATACCAAGGGTGCAGCAGGCACAATGATGTTACGCAGCGCTTGAAAATAGTCCCCCAGCTATATAACTTCCAACGTGACCGGCACTAAGTTTCAGGCGCTGCGTAATGTCATTGCGCCTGCTGCACCCATGGTACTGCAGCAAAGTTCCTTGATTATTACAATTTTGTGACCAATATGGCTACATTTTTTAAATGGTGAAATAAGTTTGGCTGTACTGCTCATTGACTTGCAAAATAGACTTAAAAACCAACATGAAAAAGAATCATGATAAGATCATGGAATGTGATCCTGTCTGAAAAAGGCATTGTTATATGATATTTTTGCCATATCGCCCACCCCTAAAACTGTCTACAAGACTTTTGTTAGTGTAATGAATGGATTAAGAAAACAAGAGTAAGGCCATAAAAGGATGAATTCCAAATTTTACCATCATTATGAAAAATTATTAAAAAAAGTAGATTTCTCACATTTCGTATAACCTGTTGCTGTGAAAGCCAGGGTTGGGCAAAATGCTAAAATTTAAAACTCACATTTATTCATGAGGAATTTGAATTGAATTGGCCACACCCTGCAGACTGCCTTGAAAAAACAGGAAGAGGCATCGCAGTTCAAATAACGTAAATACAGTCACAGAGCAGAAGAATTTCATTAGTCCGACAAGTTTTGCAACAAAATATTAAATTGCACCAATAATTTTGACTAATTATGCTTACTTATTCCCTGATATGTAGAATATTTTGATTAGACATACATTATTTCTCTAAACTGCTTAATACTGTCAAATTAACACAGATAAAGCTCAATGTCCATCACGTTGTTTTCATAAAAACAAAAACCATAGATATTCATTATCAAATATCAAATCTAAACTGATATATTAAGTAAATTGGAGCATTCTGAAAAAATGTGTTCCTCAATTGTGATGCATAAAATTCATTTCAATTTATGTGATTAATTAATTAATAAGATATAATGAAATGCACCACTATTAGAACAGTGTTTTCTGTTAGTACTGTTTTCTGTTAGAACGGTGTCGTGTTAGCTGCCCCAAGTTAATAACTAATGATCTTCGCAACGGAAGGAAGTGAATCAATCAAGACTATCTTTAGCTGGACAATAACTTTATCCTAGAGCTGTGGGATCACTGTAAAGCTGCTTTGAAACAATCCATACTGTTAAAAGCGCTTTATAAATGAAGGTGACTTGACTACTGTTCAAAAGTTTGGGGTCAGTAAGATTTATAATATTTTTTTAAATAAGTCTCTTATACTCACCAAGGCTGAAATCATTTGATACAGTAAAAACAGTAAGCAGTCATATATTTGTGTGATGTCAAAGCTGCATTTTCAGCAGTCTTTAGTCTTACTCAGTTGTGCTGCTTAACTTGAATTTCTTAAAATAGAAATCTTTTGTCACATTATGAATGACTTTACTTTCACTTTTGATCCATTTTGTGCTTCCTTGCTGAATAAAAGTATTAATTTCTCTCTTTCAAAAAACAACAAATTTTGAACTTTAGTGTATATATAAATTAAATACAACATTGTATTTGAGACGTATTTTAATTATTTAAGCGGTGTGATAACTTGTTTATGTGTAATTTAAACAGAAAAATAAAATGTAATGAAATTGGATACACACTCAATCATTCCCATTACGTCATTCAATATAAATGGCATATTCTCAAACTCAAAATACAATTCCTTTACACTACATCAAAACAAATTCAGGAAATTAACTCAAATTGAATTAGCATTTCAGTTCAACTCTGAACTCAGTTCAACAACCTCACTACAAATGCTGGAACAATTACTGAGCGCCAGTCTGTCTCCCTATAACAGGAAATAGTAAATCAGACAACCCACAACACACACATACCCACCCATTGAGACAGACCTCCCTGAGATCAAAGCTCAAAACTAGGGCTGGCCTATACGGGCAAAAATATTAGCATGATATTTCCATATCATACGATATCGATATTAATCACAATATTAATGGGGAAGGAAATGCTTTCCACATATTTGTTAGACCTTGAGAATGAATCCAAACTATGATGTAAACTTGTTTGTTCACAATTAAACTCCACAGAGTAGCTATACCTTTTAATTTCCCTAAATTCTGTTTTCCATTTTTTTATTTTTTTTTATTGTGTGTTTGATGATTTAATAAAAATGTATATAAACTAACAATTTAATTTAGCTTTTACAATGGAATCAAATGAAAATATAACAATTTACAACAAAACACTGTTTTTTATTTGTTGTCAAACAAGCTGCTGCACAACAGAACTGTTTACATTTAAAAGGGATACAAATATCTTGGTTGTATGACATTTCTCAGATTTTTTTTTATTATTAATTAGAGAAGTACATTTTAGTATAGGCTACAGTAGTGATATATATTCTGTCAATTTCTTAAAGTTAAAACTGACTTTTAATTTGACAGTTTGTCGCGAAGATTTTTCTGTTTCAGTGGATTTGACAGTGGATTTGACAACTGAAACAGTGAAAAGCTTGTGAAGTGACTCTCAAAGTAGCTCTGGAGATGAAGTTCATGTGCTCATGTCCTCATATATTGAGACGGCAGATGCTGAAAACACAGTGAGTGCCACGTGTGTAGAGTTTGTGTATAAGACAAAACCGCGCCGTTCTTTCACACAGAGACACGCAGAAATCACTTATTAGCAACATGCACTGACTGGTTGTTGTAACATTTATGTCTGCTGTGTGATGAATCCATATCGAGTAAAAATGTCCAGTTCTTATTGTTATTGATGTAAATTTGACCAATATTATATAATTTATTGCCCAGCCTAACTCCAAAATAAGATTCCGGGAGACCAGAAATCATCCAAACCCCAAAAACACTTCTTCCACAACACACATACATAAGATACATAAAACAGAAAAACCGTCAAACCCATATTTTACAACTGCCACCTAAACTCTGGATGATGTTTGATGGATTCATTGTGACTAGTACTTCCATTTAAATACAAACAGATCCATTAACCTATTATCCCACAGGGAGAAAATCCCCACATTCACAGATGTGGAACAACTTTAGAAATTTAAATTAGCTAATGATGTAGCGAATTAGCTCAAAATAAATATTAATAATCAATCATAACTTGTAATAATTAATTATTAATTTAAATAATTTAATGTAGTAAAATTATTACAATCAATCACCTGTTCATCCCGTGAACACTCAGTGATAATTGTTTATTCATTTTAAGAAATGTTCATTTCCGGGGGAGGGAAATTTGTTTCATACTGTACAGTACTAGAATAAAGTCTGTTGTGGTTGAGAGATTCTGGGGTTACATTAACTAGTAGTTCTCTCATAAAAGACATAGTATCAAAGACATAGCAGTATCAAAAGACACTACACAAGATAGGGATGTCTCGGTATCGGCTCTGATACTGCCATTCTTGGCCGGATCGGGTATCGGTTAGACGAGGCCGATCCAAATTCGATATTGTAAGAATACATTGTTAAGCTCCACAAAAGCCACAAATACATTTTAAAGCACTATAAAGTTTTCGTGCACTATATTATAAGTGTTCAGAAGCCATTCTACAGTCTAATGTGAGGTAGAAATGAATATTTAAGTCGTTTAATTCAAGTTCGGAAACTTTTCCCTCCGCTGCGGCTGTCAGTCATTCTCCACTCAGCATTCAAACAGCGCGTCGCGTTCAGTTACGACAGTCAACAAGACACTCTCCAAGATTATACAATGTTAATATTATTATTATACTTGATCTGTAGATAAAGGTATATGATTTCACATAAAACAACTTTATCTTGCTGGACTGTATTGCTGTACCTTAATCATGTTACTTTCTCCCGGGTGTATGTTAGATCACATTCACAACAATCGAGTAGAGAGCTATGATTGTTTTTCATGCACACAGTAACTGGAATTTAAACCTGTTAAAAGAAAAGGCTGAATAAACTATTGCAAGATAGATATTGTATAATACATTATCCATCAATATGTCTTTCCTTAGTGCTTTGAACTTTTCAATGCGGACTCGACGCGCTGTGACTCATGTTGCTTCAAGCGCATCATTCTGCGCTGGGGATGCGCATAAGCTCTTTGTGCCACACTGTATTGGAGCCTTTCATATCATAATACTTTTGCGCAATGAAAGATTATTAATAGCAGTTAAGAGCTTTTCTGTTTTTTTTTTCTTGTTTTTCATGAATGTATTTTACAACAACAAAAGAGCAATGTGTAACGTTTTATCAAATTTATTAGTAAAATTGTCTCTTAATTATTCTCCACTAAATGTTTATTTAACTAAATGTTCTGATTTTATCAAATTATTGTACACTCGTGAATTTTCTAGAGTAAATTTTACTGCTGAATTATCCACTAATGTAGTTTATAATAGCATTTTTGTCATAGATTATTATATATTTACTTGATTTGTTGTTTTTCTTTGTATTGTCTGTTGAAAAGAGTGATTATCAGTTCAACACACAGAGTTATAGAAATTCTACTTGATTAAAAAAAAAACTGCGCTGGTATCGGATCGGTATCGGTCGACACTCAGAATTTTTGGGATCGGATCGGTTCTGAAAAAATGGTATCGGGACTTCCCTAACACAAGACAGTAAATCATTCACACAGCGTCCTGGGGTGCATGTTCATTTATAGATCAGTTTGTCCATGAATGAATACAGGAAAGTCTGTTTTAAGGGCTGTGGGTCTTTTCTATGGCCTCTGCTTTTTCCACATGACCACATTGTTAACAGCAATTAAACCAACCTATCTGATCATAGTCATGGTAACCAAGACCCTTCTTGTCCTTGTTGGGGGGATGGGACCGTAGATCCCAGAGTGAGTTTTAAAGATTATTTGTTAATACCAAATAATTGTGTCTGATTTGTCTCAGTCGTTACATGGGATCATTTGATGATACAGAACGGGATATTTATGACTTAAAGGGTTGTTTGAAAGTGTGTGCGCATGTGTGCATGTATGTTAGCCATATGAGAGAATTTGAAGATGGGGTTAAATACCAGCTGGCAAGACCTGGCGACTGGTCCAACATACACACACACATATTCACAGAGGACTTTTATCAGCTGCTAGGAACACAGTTACTATTGTTTGAGGCCAAGTGTTCAGTCAGGCATAAGTCCCAGAGCAAACATTCTCAGCTGATGTCCATTTATTCACAACCGTAATGCTACAAATGCAACCTCAGCTAAGTGACGTGCTGAATTGGGTGTGACTGCTTCTTCATGACTTTAGGACTTTTTATCCACAAAAAAACAACTTCATATACAGTACATCATGACCAAGACCGCCAGCAGCCTGGCATGTGACCGACTTCTTATAGCACACACACACCCACATATGCTGAGAGTATACAGTACATCAATTCAGTTAGTATACATTGCAAGAATTATGAACTAGGCCAATGGGGATGTTTTCCGGGGGTCTCTGACTGCCTGGGGTAACTAACTAGTGCTGAAGTGATTGACAGCTTCAGTGATTATAAAGGGAGTGCTCTTTCCTCGCGTCCTGTTTATAACCAATTCACAATTTAAAGGTGGGGTATGTGATTTGCAAAACGGCCGTCAGATTTTGAAAATACACAACTCAAATGGTCCTACCTTCTTTTCTCCAACGCTGTCTCTCATTCGCGCAAGGGGGATGGGGGAGGGGGTATGGGACAACCGTTTGATTGACGGACTTACTGTCCAATGATTCTAGGTGGTCTTGGAAATGATTGGCTGGAGTTTTCGAGTCCTGCCCGTTCCACAGATGATTAAATTGCTTAATTTTCATTTCAGTGCTTCTAACTCAGTGGCTGTAAGTGGGTTATGAATAGGATTTCAAGTGATTTTGAAAAAATTGACAAAAAAGAGAATCACATACCCCACCTTTAAATAAAAGCTGCTAGCTACACACTGAAATGTTTGTAATAGGTTTGTTTTTAATTAATAAAAAAATATTTTAAGATATATTATTAAAATTAATCAAGTAGATCAAGAATCGTTTTGGAATCAGATCATGACTCCCAGAATCAGAATCGGATCGGATTATGAGGTGCTTAAAGATTCCCACCCCTAACTTTGGTATTCAATAGTAAAGCTTGCATCGTTTTAATTATACTTGTGTTTATCTATGATGTTTATATTGGCTGGTTACTGAAAACAAACTAGATTTTAGACACACACATTCAGATATACCCCAAAGCGGAGAAGATCTAGCATTCTGAGCGTCATTGAGAAGAGTTCTCTCGCTGCAGTGGACACGCACCATTACTGAGAAGCACAGAATGGGTAATTAACAGAATAGAAAAAGATTGATGGCTAAAGAACATAATGCCAACATGAAACATATGTGAGCAGGGGTATACGATACACTACAAGGTATAACCAGCTGTATTTTTTTTCTGCAGTCTGAATTAAAACTAGACAATAAGTGCAACAACTGACAGCTTCATTAAAAGCCTGGACATTAAGTGAGATTCACTTCAATCAAAAGGGATGAGCCAAGCCAGACATTCACACAGACTTGTTTTAAGTAAGTGTGTGTGTGCCAATCAGTTGAAGCAGGGTCATAGGAATAAACAACAAGACTCACTATCAATCACAAGTGACTGTAACAGGGTGACATAACAGCACTTGCAGGCCAAATGACATCACCAGCTATAAGAAGATCACTAGGGCTACATCACCTCAACTAACGGGGTCAGATGAGTGTCAGTTAGTTCTGACATCACTTGTTTCGGTCACATCATCACAAATCAAACTGTAAAGTGTAGTAACGTACAATAGCTTCGAGAAATTTAATAATCAGTTTCTTCTATAATGTTCTTTTGAAAAGTATATTCCTCAAATAACAGATTTTTTTTTATTACATTCCACAAAAATATTAAGCTGTTTTCAACACTGACACCACAAATAAGTAGCCTATTTCTTGCACCAAATCAGCATTTTAGAATGATTTCTGAAGGATCATGTGACAATAAAGACTGGAGTAATGGTTTCTGAAAATTCAGCTTTGCCATCACAGAAATAAATTATATTTGAAAGGACATTAAAATAGAAAACAAGAAAAGTTTTTTTTTTTTTACATTGTAATAATATTCCACAGTATTAGTTTTTACTATATTTTTGGTCAAATAAATGCAGCTTTGGTGAGCATTAGAAAGTTTTTCAAATATCTTAAGACTTACGGACCCAAAAGCTTTGATTGGCACATGTTTAGGTTACATCATAAAATGTTTTGGTTTAAATTTGTAGTTTTCTCCCTTAAGCCATAATACACAATTCACACACAATACAAAGCTGGACAGGACTCACATGATCATTACATTTTGACTGACATAAAGGTTTGTTTTTGTCAGAATAAGTCATAGTAAGTCATTATGACTATGAATTTGCAATCATACAGTAAATTGTATGATTTCTTTAAGGCTGTGTAAAAACTGACTTATAATAATATTAAAACAATAAATGTTTAAAATCCACTTTCCATTCACAACGTTTTTTTTATAATAATAATAATATATCATTTTTGTTGTAGTTGTTGTTATTAATATGTTAAAATTAGTAATACATTTCTGTCAAAAATTGCTCCCTTCACTGATGACTTAACTGACTAGGTTGACCATTTTCTTTGTTTATTAATATTATTAATAAATATTTAATTTGAGTATGACTGTTAATATTGAAAGATGAAGTCATTTACCGTACTTTGTCCACACTTTTTCTGAAACGGATGCAAACATTAACTCTACTACTGCTAACTAAACATGCCAGCGCACACAGAGATCATATTTACACAAAACCTTGCTCTTCCACTTCGGCAGACATGCTGAGACTCCTGTCAAATTCCACCACCTTAAATACGCACCAGCGACACACCTCTTTACAGCGAATGTAAGAGGTGACACACACACAGAATGTAACAATGTGACTATCCAGACACCACCTCTGACAAGAAACAAGACAAAGAGATTGGCAAGAGACACCAATGTACCATTAGAGTTGTTACACCAGCCATGTAATTTTGGTGTCACCATCAACGTTAGTCATACAATATATAATAATAATAATAATTCATTACATTTATATAGCGCTTTTCTCTGCACTCAAAGTGCTTTACATAGAAGGGGGGAATCTCCTCAACCACCACCAATGTGCAGCATCCACCTGGATGATGCGACGGCAGTCATATTGCACCAGTACACCCACCACACACCAGCTTACTGGTGGAGAGGAGACAGTGATGAAGCCAATCAGTATATGGGGATGATAAGGAGGCCATGATGGACAGAGGCCACTGGGGCAAATTTTTTGTGGCCACATCATAATCATACAATAAAGGGGTCAGGACCAGACAGGTGCCAGGACGGCTCTCCACCCATGTGTTTGTGAGAAACCAGGAAAACTTGATCTATTGTAATGAATCACAGTTGCACAAACCTTGTCAAAGCACATTAGGGCCGTGACAAGAGAAAAGGCAAGAAAGCAACTGTATAATAATAATAATAATAATAATAATAATAAGTTTATTTTATATAGCACCTTTCAGAAAACTTAAGGTCGCTTTACAATAAAGTACATATAAACATGACATAGAAACAATACAAATGATAATGAACTGATATGGATAACATAATAGATAGAGGTATATATACATAAATATCAGACCATAGAGTCAGGGGTCAGGGAAACAAGTAGCAAAAAGATTTTGGTTTTGGTTTTGAAATCATGTAATGATGGTCACATGTGTTGGGGAATAGAATTCCAAAGAGTTGGGACAGCTGTACAAAAATCCCTTTCACGCCTACGGATCGTCAATAGACCGGTTTATCGGAAGATAAAACTTTTCTGAAACTCTAATGAACCAAAACATCCATGTACATGACACGTCACTTATAACCTGAGATCATCAATGCTAATCCAAATGCATCAAGACAAAGGCTACAGGAAACACACAGACCTAGTACATTTGAGGGCTTTGGTTTTAGTGATCTGGACCTCAGGCCCTAAATGATCATCAGTACCCAGCAAGCAATTTTGCATTTAATAGCCGTCCAAACACAGCCCTAAAGAGGCAAAATGTTGGCTGTCAGGGAATTTAATAGACGTCTAAACCACCCCAAGAATAGACTAGTCATCAATTAGATAACATGTCAAAGAAATAAAACCAAACACCTTGTAATCACTATTGACTTTGCTTACATGATGGAATATCCTACATCTCGCAAGTTATTTTGGCAAAATGACTTTTTTGGCTAGAAGTGGATTACTCATCGGTGGAGTACATCGAGTCTATAGTTAATGCGCGTTCGTGACTCACGTAATACGCATTTACGTTGAAAATGTCACGCTTAACGTAGGCGGAAGTACCGAGTCAGTGTTTACAAATGTGAGGAATGAGGACCATATACACATATTCAAATGTATTTGTGTCAGTTTATCGTTTAAAATGGCCATTTCGTGTGCGTATCCTGGGTGTTTTAATATTAAAAAGGCTAAAAGAAAATTTTTGTCAGGACAGAAGCGTGACCTTTTCAATGTAATTATATAGAGAAAAATCCTGGAATGTTTTCATCAAAAACCTTAACCCTCTACTGCACGGTGTTGCCATATGGCAACATACCCTTTCTTTGGACATTTCTTGAAATTTGAAAATAAATATGAGCTCTGATTGATCTTAAATTCATAATAGAACCTGGTGGTAACCAATGATATGCTTTGATGACATCACGACACTACACACACCCTTGCACTGTCATTCTTTTCACACACTTTTGATGACTCCAGTTGCTGAGAAAAAGTGCTCGTGAATATGTGAAGATTTTCCAATTTTTTTTCATATTTCTTCAGAATTAAAAATTACATCAAGCATCTGGGGAATGTTCTGATCTTTTTTCAATCATTGTCACATTGTTTTGATAATTCTATTACCTTTTTATTTAATAAAATAGGTATGTTGCCATATGGCAACATTGTGCGGTAATGGAACAATATTTTGCCCATGCTAATGCAGAGTAGCTTTGTATGGATGCATTGATATAGTTGGATGGTTGTATTCTACTCATATATTTATATTTATTTGTATATATTTATAAAGTAAAGTAAAAGTAAAGTATAAAAGTAAAATATATATATGCTAATTTTGTTTAGAAAATGCACAGTGCACAGTGTTGAGCTGATGTTGGGAAAGGTGTAAAGTAGATCAAGAATTTGAAGTTTTTGTCATTCGAAAATCTGTATGGTGAACATAAAATTACTGTATGGTAATAAAATAATAAGTCGCTGTGCAGTCCCCATGCACACACACACACACACACACACACACACACACACGCGCGCAAAGGCACAAACACATGCATGTTCTATCATCCTACACTTGATGGCAGCAGTAACAATTTTTTCTTATATTTCAGTTGAAGTTGAACAGTTCTTATGAGTTTGCGCCAGATGTTTTGTAAATGTTGTTGAAATAATACTTAGAAAATTAGTTTCATATTTTGTACACAAAGCTAAAAACAATTTAATTTCTATAAGACAGGTCTGTAATCATATATGAATTTCATGTCATTTTGGGAGAAAACTGTTCCATTGTCGCACAATGTTGCCATATGGCAACGCACCCAAAAGTACCCCCCCCCCCAAAAAAAAAAAAAAAAAAAAAAAAAAGAAATGTTCATTTGAGTCTATTTTATATGTAAAAAAACACTGTAACATTTTTTTCCATGATTGCATAATAATGCGTGCAGTAGAGGGTTAATTTCTTTTTGACTGAAGAAAGAAAGACATGGACATCTTGGATGACATGGGGGTGAGTAAATTATCAGCAAAAGTTTTTTTTTAAAGTGAACTAATCCTTTAACCGAAGGTGCACACAGTGAAATGACTGCTATTGCTTGCTGGGTAGAGATGCTCATAATTAACTGTGCTAAGAAACTGCTAATATGCTAAGAGCATGGCTCACAACTTTGCTCATTCTGCATGAATCCAAATGTTTCCATATTCGTGATGGATCTCGATGCTAACTATTATTTATTATGTAAATTAGGCTTTGTAAATTGAGCAGTGTACCTTGTTAAGTTTAGTTGACTTAATTTTATATTGATAATTAACAGGCTGCCATGTCAACTTAGCAATGCTAGAACTGATATTTGTGTGCACGCAAGGGTGATCTGCGTGATAACAGCGGAAACCACTTAAAATACTAATTTATATTCAGATAAGAGTAAGTCATAATTTGTAACTATAAAGGGTTTACTTTTATTTGTGTACACTTACAATAAAAAAGAAAACATTGTGCTTTTTTTAAATCAAGAAAAACCCGGAAAAAGTGTCAGGAAAACCCCCGAAATTAACATAGCTAATCAGCAGGCTAATGTTTTAACAGCCTTGAACGCTTGCATCTCAAATAAATCTGGAATAACCATTTCAAAATAAGCAAAATAATGAGTCTAGAAGCTGTTGAACTCCTGCAGGCAGATGTAAGATATGTTTGAGGCCCCGGGACCCTGAAGTGGCAGTGGCTCGCGCACGTTTAAAGACACTTCTAAGCTGAATTAACCCGATTTCCCACTTCGTCTCTTAATCACTTAAGCACATAAGCGTCCTGAAAGTGTGCAAAGTGTCAGAGCCATAAAAAGAGAACAAGTGCATTTTACACTGGGACAAAATATATGGAAGAAATTAAATATTAGCTAGAATGCTAGAATGACAGAAAGATAAAAGTCTCAATCTTGGACTACAACTGTATACCAAGTAAATTAAGATTTTATATTGAAAGGTCTCTAGCCAAGCACTGTGCATAATCTCCCTCAGCGCTTTGTTGTGTAGAAAAATTATTTTATCTCCTCAGCAAATGATGCCTCATCTTAATCAGATCTGCAGTATCTAGCCATTTAGACTAGCAGAATTCACATCTGAAGGTCTCGATCAACTCACGATCGGCTCTGTGTGGAACCCCCTGAAGTGAACAGGGTCAATTCTGTCCTATTGCAAATCTCAGTCAGAGCAACTGCCATTGGGATAAAAGCTCATGCACTACTGACCCCTTAATGCATTGAGTGATCCATGTGAACCTTCACCTCGGCTCATTAGATGGATCTATACTAGTCAAGCCTGAACTTAAATGTCCAACCACTTGAAGGTCTTGGGAAGATTTGCTTTAGACATCAGAGATATTGTGTTAGTCCTTCAAATGTTACCTAATTAATACTGTGCATGCTCGGTTTGAAAAACTTACTGAGCTGCGCAGAGAAACAACATTTGAAATGTAACCCTATCTATTTTCTAAATGCATGTTCAGGGTTTGGAATTTACACCCGCCAAATGTGGGTGAAAATTAACCAAGGCAGGTAACGCATCTATTTTTTTTTTTCATCACTAGCCAATTTGATGGGTTATTATGATTCATAAACTATGTCCTAAAAGGAGGCTCCAACATTTGCAAAACAAGGCACACATTGGACTAGAAGTGTCATGTCTGTAAAGTTTGGATACATTATTTTATTTAGCTCCACTCTGCTTCTGTCACCCTCCTACAACTCCAGAGGCTGCTCAAAATCCTGCCATGCTACTCACATAGTTTTCCATTATATTGTCTTCCCCCAAGGCTGTATTGTGCATAAGTGCACTCCCAACTCAAAGGGCGTTCCAAAGGGTGAGCAACTGAATATCGCTGCCTTCAAAGATACCTTGTTTTTGCCAATTTATAAAGGCTGATTTATACTTCTGCATCAGACCTACGCCGTAGGCTACATGTCGGTTTTCATTTATACTTCTGCGTCGTTGTCCATGTCGACATGCAGTTTACACATGCAGACTGCGAGTAGGCAGTGTCCACAGGCATGTTGATGGTGTAACCTACAGTATCAAGGCAAAAGCCGAAGAAGAAGCTTTCTGTTGTGCATGTTGTCGGGGAAGCAGCAGCTGTGATGGCAGCAAATAGACGGTGACTTTTGTTGCAACTTGAGTTGTTAAATATTGAATAAAAGAATTGATGCATTGTTACATTTTTGTAGAGGTGCACGTCAGGCTACGCCAGGCTACACGTGCTACACACAACGATGTAGCTATGGCGTAGGTTTGACACAGAAGTATAAATCAGCCTTCAGGCATCATTGCATGTATCCTTTGCAGAAAAAGGAGATCCCAGAGTGCACTGCACCAAGCTGGGTGAAAAAATATATTCAAGATGGCGAACAAAGCGAGAGAAATGTCTTTATTAAATAACCTTAGATTTCATTCTGAACTGAAAAGTAGTTTAGTCAGTGTAATTAAAAATGTATTATTTGACCCAATATTTGTATGTGCTCTGTATATTTATGTTAACTACAATATAGAACCAAATTTAGCTACACATGCTAACTTTTCCTGTTTGGAGCTTCTGCTAACGTAGAGAATTCCAGAAAACAAACTTATTAAGTTACATGATGGTTAGGAGGATGCCTTCCTAGAAGTCAGTAGAAGTCAGTAGGTAGAGATTCTGCACACTAGGTTTTCTAGCAGAGCTAGTCTTATGACTTAATTGTGCAAAAAAGAAAGGAAAAAAAAGCTGCCTGGATCCAATTAAGATTTCACCGGTGTCTGCCCAGCAAACACAGAACGTTGGTACAACGTACCCGACCTTCTAACAACGTTTTAACAACATGGCCAAAAGGTTGCTATTTCTACGTTGTCTGGTCAAGGTTGTTACAGCGTTGTCACAGTGTTGACACTGAACCACCGTTCAGGGTCATTGCTTAAGTTTGTGCTTAGGGTGTCTGGACAACCACTGGACAACATATGTACTCGTCACCACCCTGAAGCGCGAAAATCAGCCTTTTAAATTTCAACCAATCGCTGGGCCGTCTCATTCATCATCAAGCAAGGATACGTGAGAATTGCATTTAATTTACCTCAGCTAAATAAGATACGAAATTATACAAACACAACTTCCTTGTCTAATGTGACATTTATTTGAACATCTTCTGGTCAGGTATGACAAATATTTAACTTTATGCCAAAAGTTATAAGCCATAATGAAGCCAAAATTATTTTAATGAGTAATTGATTTCAGCACTCCTTGAACAGGAAGCGACTTAAGCGCGTAAGTTACTTGTTGCACGTTAATGTTTTTTCCTGTTTTTTTTTTTTTTGGAAACACAAAGATAATTTTTTCTTTTGTAACCACATGCACACCTGTTTATTTTTTTCTTTGATTTGTCGTCTCATTCGTCTCTTTGCTAGATTTTCTCATGTCTGCTTATGCTAGTTAACGTTAGTCACTCCCTGTATATAATATTTTTTTTTTCTCACAAATGTATGACTTTTGGAAGTGCAATTTGATTACCATATGCTTAATAAAGTTGAATTAGCTAACCTTCTATGTAATTTTTAATTTTTAAACTGTAGCTACACTTGCAGGTGTTGATTACAATTAATTTACTGTTAGGCCCATAAATAATAATAAGGATAAACAATATTTTAAAAGGATATACTTATCTAACATAATGACTAATTAAAAATGAACCACAAAACATAACATGCTAAATGGGGGATATCTATATCTAGCATATTAAAAAATGTAATTGTCAGAACATTGTCTCTCAGTTGCTGAATGTTGCGCAACAACGTTGCTACAGCCCTGCCGCGTCTTACAATTCAATACGTAGACAGCGACGTTGCCATAGCAGAAATGCAACGTGCCACAGACGTTGCCACAACGTAAATGTGTTTGCTGGGTGCATGTGTCAAGCAGATTGGTGTTTTGGCATTCTTGTCTTTATACAATAATTTACTGTCGACATGGTTTTAATTCTGAAACCCCTGGTGTTGTTTCTTTATTGAATATGAAAGAGCCAGAAATAGAAACACTCTTCCTCTCTTCACATTCCAGAGGTACACCTGGACATCGCTTGCCACATTAACATTCGACAAGCACTATTTTAACACAGCAGCATCCTGCTGCCCCCAGTGGCTAATCAATTAGCATTCTGCATAGCTCAGTCAATTATGTATGAGTTGTGCTGTGTGTATTAGCATTCTGATGTCCTCTACAGCAGGAATTAGTGTTTAAGAGTAAACAGCATTAATTAGCATTCTTGAAAAAGTGAGTACACGCAATGCATTAGCTATTTCTAAAACACAACACAGCAGGATTTTTGGCTAGCTGAGACAAATAGCAGGTGCTGCAATTCAGTTGTAGTGAGAAATTCTTAGATTATATTATATTGTAGACCTGCACACGATTCTGGATGAATTGATAATGATGATTTTTTTTGTTTTAAATAGAGATCACGATTCTCCCAAGATTCTGAACATACAACTAACAAAACAACAAGTAATTTACTAGAGGTTCTGACAAAATGTATATTGCTGCAGTGCAGTCTATTTAAATTTTTTTTATTAATTTGAATGATTTTTCTTTTTTTAAATCGGTTTAAATGAATGATTCAATGATAAATACCTCACTCGTTTCATTACTGGATGCATCAGCTTTTCTGAATGAATCTCTTGAATGAATGATTCAAATGACAAACATTTTAACAGTCACTTGCCGCCACAACAATGTAGTCTATACAATCATTATTTAAAGAGCCAAGTTACTTTCAAAAGGTGATTTGATCAATTCCATAGACAGTGTTTATATCCAAAGTTTTTTTTATTTCAGTACGTCCATTATAAAAAATATATATATTTATGACACGTAAATTACAATACTGTGTGGTTGAAAAAAGCAGTAGCGCAAAACGTAGATTTGAATGTTCTGGTGCAATTTTGTCAAAGGTTTATTACATGGCCGAATCGTTGTCATTTAGGAATGAGATTGTGCGGGTGTTCTATTGTAGACTATACCATTTCTAAACTCACTCTTAAAATAAAGGTTTGAAAAGGGTCTTGTTGCAGTGATGCCATAGAAACCATTTGTGATTCCCCAAAATACTTTTCAATAAACCGATCTTAAAAGATCCATTTGTGTTTTCTTAGTTTGAAGAACATTTTATAATCGAAGAACCTTTTTCCAGAGTAAAAAACCTTTTGTGCATGGAAAATGTTGTTGTCCATTCAGTTTTTTTTTTTTTTTTTTTTTTTTACATTTAATGGATGTCAATGGTAATCAAACTGTTTGGTTGCCAATGTTTTTCAAAAAATATTATTTTGTGTTCCACAAAACAAAGAAAGACATTCAGGTTTGGAACAACATGAGGTGGAGTAAGTGACAGAATTTATAGATAAACTGTTATTTTAATCTAAAAGCTGGTTCACACTGCCCCTACAAACATCAACATTTTGTATGTTCTAAGGGATTGATGTTGGATTTACAATGTTGTGAAACACACCATCTTCACACTGCCCCCACAAACACTAGCAGGTGTAACATACTAATCCAACAATTGAATTTGACGTTTGTTACTTCAGTGTGTGAAACACATGTAGAGTCAGTGGGGGCATGTCCCTAGTATCAACTTTTAGAAAGTGCATCCATCTGTGACAGCAGTGTGCGGGGAAGCGTTCCAAGCCAAATAACAATACCACCCAATGTCACTTATGACCAGGTCAGCCACTGATTAGTTGGAAGGATAACAGCCTACTTATTGTAGCAAAGTGTAGATGTGTTTAACACACAATGGGAGGATTTAGAGTACAATAATCATATTTCAGGAAGGAATAGATCAGAAAATGAGAACTGTTGGGGGAATAATACCATTTTGCCAATATTAAAACGCTTACTGGCAAGCAAATGCCATTTTCTTTACACTAACATTCTGAATCAAGGTCCTGTGGCTCATTGATTTAATTACAAGTTTGCTTTAAAACCTTTAATCTATATAAATTATAATATATAAAAAATTTTCAGAACTTTCCTGTAGCACAAACAGTAGAGCATAACAATGCAAAGTTTATGGATTTGAATTCCAGGGAATGTACAGTTTGAACCAGTGTTGTCAAAAATAAAAATTTTCCGCAGTATCGATACAATGATACCACTATGCTTTCTTGCTCTCTCTCTTCTGTCAGGCAGTGAGTTAACACCTCCTCTGCCTGATTTGTATCATTCACTCCAGTTAAATAGGCTAGAGTTGGTGTGACAGGGCATGAATTTCGGCACAGGATAGCAGGTATTGGTCATTATTTTACTCATTCCAGCAGGTTCCACGCTATGGAGTGAAAACAGTCTCAAAACCTTCCACAAATGCACGTGAGAGATTCACATGCGCACGCACCCATCCACAATTGCACAAGACAGATCCACACATACACTCAAAGCGACCCACACATGCAAATCAATCCACAGATGCACACGAGAGATCCACACACACAAATCAATCCACAAATGCATGCGACAGATCCACACACACACACAAAGCAATCCACAGATGCACGCGAGAGATCCACACACACAGCAGTCCACACATACGGCAATCATGCATTATTGTCCTTACTCACATTGCTTTGCTCACAATCCACAAATGTTTTATCTGTACCTGTAATTTCATGCACAGCAAATCACACGTCTTTTGAATTTGGTATTCTGCCTTAAGAGTGACCCTGAATATGGCTTTTGTATCTGTGGAATCTTTTGAGACTGTCGTTCCGCGGCCTTGATTCACAAATGCACACAATCCTATCTGTCCCCATTACCTGCAAAGATGCAATATCGTGTCTTCCTCCAGAGGGCGCTAACCGGCCTTCAAGCTGAATCTTCCAAAAGGCTGTATTAATTTCGTTTTCTGACTTGACGAGACAGCTAAACATTTTTTACTTAATATCATATACATAAATGCAAATTAGAGTAAAACCAAACCTCTTTTTTTATTCTTCAATGTATAATCAGAATATATAGCCTATTAAGAAAACCATTCGGATAACAGGAAAGCTTTTAAGTCTTTACAATTATTTCTGTAACTGTTAGCCAACTACAAGGCTGTACTTTTGTTTATATTATTGTAATTCTGAATGTACTTTGTGGTAATGTAATAACCCCTCCCCCCACACACAGATTAAATGGAAATTAATATATTTTCAGCAATTACCTATATGTTTTGTTTTGCTTTCCTTATCTTTAAAAAAAGGACAAATGCTTCCACATAATTTAATCAACAAAGTAAAAGATTTCTTTCAAAAGAATCCACAACTAATACCCTCAAGTAAACAATTATCAAGCAAACCATTACATGCAAAAGTTTAAAAGTGAGATTTGCCTCATTTGCTCCTATTGCGGTGAATCAGATGAACCAGTTGTTCATTTTTTTTTTTATCTGCCCATTTACTAAAAAGCTTTGGTAAAATATTTCTAAGTTTATTAAGAGTTAAATAGTAAAAATGGAGTGAAAAAAAAGTATATTATTTCAACCAACTAAATAATGAGACTGAACGATATACTCAATTCAAGGCAATATTTATTAGAAAGCAACCACAACAGGAAAACCACTTTCACAAGTTCACACTTACAAATAAGTCAGATAGAATAAATGCGTATTTGGCGTGCTGTCCGAGGAGAGGTCTCCGGGCTTGGTATTCGGCCCGAACCCAGAGTACGCCCCCCGTATTCCTGGCTGTGAAGAATAAGCCAAGAGTGAGGAGTCGGGGTGGTGTAGGGATGCTGAAACTGTCAAGGAATGTTAGGTGAGTTGACAGTGTATATATATATATATGCTTCCTCTTGTGCTGATAGCGTAGACATTGTAATTGTTTGATGAAAAGTTGATTGGAATGATTATTTGAACGTGCTCCTCCTGAACTTTGTTTATAAAACATCATTTAAATTGAATGGTTTGCCAAACAGCATGTTGAAAAAAAATCGGTTGGTATTTGGTATTGGTAAATAGGTTGGTAAACAGATTTGGGTGAAAAAAGGCATAGTTCACCCAAAAATTAAAATGCGGACATCATTTACTCACCCTCAAGTTGTTTTGAACCTGTACGAGTTTCTTTCTTCTGCTGAACACAAAGGAAGATGTTTTGAAGATTGTCAGAAACCAGACGGTTAACGGAACCCATTGAATTCCATTGTAGAAAAAAAAAAATTACTAAGCAAGTCAATGGCTTCTGTCAACTGTCTGGTTTCTGACATTCTTCGAAATATCTTCAATTTCACCTGTATGTCCTGAAAGTATGTACTGTTTTTGAGAAGAAAAAGTACATACTTTTGAGTGTGAAGCAGAAGAATATGCAAGCTTTGGGACATAGCCTCCTACTTTGTCATAATAACAACTTCAGTCCTGGAGGGCCACTGTCCTATAGAGTTTAGCTTCAACCCTAATCAAACACACCTGAACAAGCTAATCAAGGTCTTCAGGATTACTAGAAAATTACAAGCAGGTGATTTTTTTTAAGGGTTGGAGCTAAACTCTGTAGAACAGTGGCCCTCCAGGACCGAAGTTGCCCATCCCTGGTCTAGCAATTAAAGCTGACAGAACAACATAAATCAGCCAGTTTTAGAAAAAACCCTCCGCTTCTACCTCCAACTGGAGTGTGTTTATTTGTTTTGCAAAAATCCACCGCTCCCAGTTCTTCTGTTCCAATCAGCGCAGGGGTGTGTGAGATCTGACTGTCAATCACATGCACACGCTTGAAGTTCGCAGGTGTGCTGGATTGTACGAAGCGTGATGGCGGAGAGGAAATCTACTAAAAAGTTTCCAATTCCTCGGTTAACAACCAAAGCAAGGAGGTCCAAAACAACCAAAGAAAAGAAAATGATGCTTCGATGATGAAGTGACAGGCACGTTCACAGAAAACCTGACAAGCACAAACTCGATACTCGGTGGTAGTGGGGGAGGGGCATGAGAGTTGTAAACATTAAAAATGTTTTAAAAAAGTCCACTCAATCTGCCAGACTTGCCGACTGCAGCTTTTATGGTTGCTCTGTCAAGTCTTTGTCATCGGTTAGGAACCTGGGTGTGCTCTTTGATACCAATTTGAAAGCCACATTTCTAGCATGTGTAAAACCTAGGGCTGGGATAAACGATTATTTTTTAAACGATTAATCTAGCGATAATTTTTCCGATGCATCGATTAATCTAACGATTCGGTTTTTCGGTCCGATTCGATTCCGATTCGATTCGATTATCGATTATCTCCCCATTAATTGACTAATAGCAGTTTATACATGTTGATTTACATATATAAATGAAAAAAAACATGAATATATTGCATTATGTTTATAGCTCTTAAATTCCAAAATAAAAGACTATACAAGTGCAAAGTAATGCATTCTTATTTTCGTAACATTCTCATTTTCCACTAGATATTTTCCTCTATATCTCATCAGCAATTTCGACTTCGGCACGCTCTGCAGCAGCTGAGCACTGGAGCGAATGTACAGTGACGTGACATCACTGCCAGATTCAAACTGTGCTTTCGCGCGATGGCTGGCGCTGAGCCAAAGACGGACGCGCTCAGCGCTTGTCATCTCACAACTGTTCAGTGTTTTTTACCACATAATGTTTATTTTAGGTTTCAGACATTTAAGTAAGGGATCATCATGTATAGCGTGGCGGTTGTTATAGCGAATACAACCCCGACAGGCTGATTATGACCCCGACGCGAAGCTATATAAATTGTCTCTGGTTATACTTAGCAGCGGTCTGTTATCAAGAAATAACAGACCGCATTCTACATTAGAATTCAACCAAGCCATGTAATAAATACATATCATTTATAGCAAAACAATACATGTAACGTTATAGTTTGTAAAATACACAATGGTGAGGAAGCAGCAATAACAACCCATTCAAATATTTGCCGACATATCAGACACACCGTGTAAATGACTATAAAGTTAACTCTATTTTTCTCCCAGTTCACCAGCCACTTACTTTCATGTATTTCGGGAGAAACTGATGAATTCACGCGCTGTAATAAATCCAACAGACAGGAATCTCTGAACTGCGGCCCAAACAAAAACATGACGGCGCCCATCTCACGTTACAGATCAAGATAATTTATAAAGGCTTTTTAAACGACAAAACAAATTCACTTATTTGAGAATCGGAATAGATAGGGAGGGAGGAGGGGGGTCTGACGAATCGACGCGCATATTTTGCGTCGACGTATTTTTTGCGTCGACGTCGTCGATGACGTCGACGCGTTGTCCCAGCCCTAGTAAAACCACATTCTTCCATCTTAAAAATATATCTAAATTACGACATATGCTTTCAATGAAAAATGCGGAACAATCTATTGCGATCTCAAAACTCTGGCCAGTTGATAATACCAAAAGAATATCAAAATCGACTGCTGGCGGTAGATCCTTTTCCTATTTAGCACCTTAACTCTGGAACAGTCTTCCTAACATTGTCCGGGAAGCAGACACACTCTGTCAGTTTAAATCTAGACTAAAAACACATCTCTTTAACCTGGCATACACATATAAAATTATACATTCCTATTATTCAAATCAGTTGAGAATGATTATCAAGGTGCATAAATTAGGTCAGCCGGAACCAGGAACATTTCCTATAACACCTGATGTACCCGTTACATTATAAGAAGAATAACATCTATGCTAATGGCATCTATGCTAATGTTAGTCTTTCTGCTTATTCCGGCAGTCAGCCGGATCCGGGCCGTATCCAGACCAAATGGAGGACCTGCACGTAGACACGACCACAACGCACCCCTGAAGTGTCAGCAGAGATTGAGTCAACTAGAATCTCCCCTGTGAAGGCCTCATCGTCACGACAGCTATCGACACTGATCCTCAACAAACCTGTCTCCATACCGGCGTGACTCTGATCTTCAACCAGATTTAACTGGATAATATTCTGATTGTTCCAAACCAATCTGACTTCTGACCTATAATGCTGCCTGAATCATAATCATACACTGTTTGTTCACTGGCCAGAGGAGAACTTCCCCCCCAATTGAGCCTGGTTTCTCCCGAGGTTTTTTTTCTCCATTCTGCCATCTGATGGAGTTTTGGTTCCTTGCCACTGTCGCCTTTTCCACCTTTGTTGCATTGGCTTGGCTTGCTTAGTTGGGGACATTAAATGTAACATTTAAAGGGGTCATGACATGGTTTTTGTTTTTTTGTTTTATTACGTTATTATATTAGTCTGTTTTGGGGGTGTTTCCCCTTTGAGAGTTCAGTGTTAACGCCTACTGTTATGATTGGCTAATGTCAGTGCTTATGCATAAAAAGTAGTTTTAAGATGAAATACATTACCTACAGTTTGCGGCATCGTTGTTGGGCCCAGAATAGTGGGCACGGCCTGATCTTTAAGCAAAGGTTTTCTGGCAAAGCCAGCATCATACTGCGATTTGTTCTCAAAATAGTCATCCTTGAAATGTTGAGAACACACGCTTAAATTAACACTGCCGTGACTGGGACGTCAACAAAAAAGAAACTGCATCCATTTTTCCCTGATGTCAGCGTATTCAAACATGTTGTTTGTCCACAGTCAGGAACAGCACATCTGCGTGGCATCGCAATCTTCTTGTAAACAGACCCATTCGCTGCACGTCGACTGAACGATGATGCGAAATGAGGTGTAGTTGTCTTGCGCTGGAGGCGGTCATATGCAAACGACTGGTACGTCACTTCGTACCGTGACGTCACTTCATACCATGGATCCACAACGAGCTGTATTTAGAGCTTGATTACATAAATTGTTTGTTTATAATGGGGAGGACGTCTTAAGCTATGAAAGTTGCAGGAAGTTTTAATGGTACAAAGACCTCTTAAATACTAAAAGATCAAGGCAAATTTGGTTTCTCATGTCATGACCCCTTTAATGTAATATTCAACAATAATATTGATCTGCCTTCATTGACACTATCATACAATAACTGAACTGAGCTGGACGATGACATCACGATTTACTCCTATACATATATATAAATGAACTAAATTAATAACTTTTGTAAAACAAAAATGAAACATCACTGAACTTACTTAAGCTGGACTATGACGTTATTTTCTTCTGGAAACTTCTGGAAATTTTGAATTATTCTCCAGTTATCTCTGTAAACCTGCTTTGAAACAATCTGTATTGTAAAAAGCGCTAATATAAATAAATGTGACTTGACTTGACAGTTTAACCCTCTGGGGTCCGCTATCGCGCCAGCGCGATTGTCTCGCTTTTTTTCTTATCAGTGCAAAATAGACTCAAATAACTCCGTCTATTTTTGTCATACAGGCAAGTGTTTTGCATCATTCAAAACTGTTAAATGTCTTCTTTTATTTGTGTACACTCATTATAAAAACAAAATGTTGTGTTTTTCGTAAAATAAAGAAAATAAACATGATGCGCGTTCTGCCGTCTCTCTCAATGTGAAGCTCATTCTGAAACGCGACAGTAAATGATCTGTAACTCAGTAAATGTTTGTCACACAGACCTGAAACGTATGTCTTTACAACGCTTTGAGTCTCTATTTTTAAATGATGTAAATCAGATCAAAAACAAATATTCTCTGTTTAAGTAATTTGTATGAAAGCAACGACATGTACAGTTTCTCCAGCCTGAGCTCATTAACGTTAATGTGACCACGCCCACGCGCAACAGCTGCTCACATACTAATGAGCCACGTGGAGAAACGCAAACTGTTACGCTCTCAAAACAGATCATCCGCGTCTTCAGTCCTGCTCTGCTTTTCATGAGTGTGGAATACTGTGCTGTTTATCTTGGATTTTCCTCAGAAGAGTTAGAAGAACACGATTTGATTATGAGAACAATTTTTAAGCTAAGACATGTTATTGTTTGTAGCATGTTAGCAGCATGTTATTGTTGCATAAACTTGTAGCTACTAGTTAAACTGGTGCCAGACTAAAATGTACGTTATAAAATGTGATTGGAGTAAAACATGAAGCCTAATGCTAAATGTATATACATAAAAACATTCTTGTGTCATAGGCTACGAATGTTTTTATGTTCGATAATTAAACACAGCACGATAATAGAAGGCTTGTGTGATTGTGAATATTATAATGTTTAGACCTGTGTTTATTGTTAAATACTGTGTTAGTGGAATGTGGATATCTGCTCACACGTAGATATGTATAATTATGTAAGAATAATGCTTCATAGTTTGGTCTGGCTCGATCGCATTCAGTAAATGTTTGCACGCGCTGAGTTTGAGTCACGCGCGCTGTGGGTTTGAAAAGCAAAACAAAACAAACATTAGGCTTCATGTTTTTACTCCAGCAATCTCATTTCATAACGTCGTAACGAAAGGAAACGTTTGAAGTAACATGATAATCCATATAGTTTTCTCTAATGTAGTGTTACTGAACTTTTTTGTGATTTATAGGCTGCCTGCTACAGGCTATTGTTATTATTTCATGCAGCCCTACATATGCCTACAAGGCACAACACACTTGGGAGTTCATATATATAGTGTATGTATGTATTTAGTAAATTTCATAATTTGAACCAGAAAAATCTAAAATAGTTTCTCCTGATATCAGCATGTTCACAGCTGGGGTTTTTTTTCTAAAAAATGTTTTTACAGGGACCAGCACTGAGTCCAGCTGACATTCACGTGAGTCTCTGTACATGATCATGGTGAAAAATCAAACACCTTGGAGATGACAGGTATGTAATCTATATGTTTTAGGAATGGCACAAAAGATCAGTGTGGATCAGTGTGGCACAAAGGATCTTTAGATCAGTGTGTTTTACTAATGTGCTTTTTTGTCTTTGGTTGTGTATCTTTTTGGTTGTGTTGTAAATAACTTGGTTGTGTTGTAAATAAATCCAAACAATCTAAAAGCCATTCTTTTTTAAGTCTCTCATTCTTTGTGCAAGGCTTCTCACAATGACAGCACCTGATAGCACCTTATAGGGCCATTAGGGGAGGGTCTTTGTCTTTCTCAGGTGTGAAAACACTATATATTCATGGATTGTTAACGCCCCTCCGCATAAATCTTTCTTACACAAAACACGTCTTATGAATTTTAAGTCAATATATTGTCTTATCTGAATAAGTAGTCAGGATGATTTTCACATAGTTTTGAAGCAAATATTCTAGGCCACGTGATACAATTTTCAAAAGTCTTGTGAATAAATAATTAGTATGGGTTTTATGACCTTATTTCAGTGACAATGTTTTTTTGTTTTTTCACAAACCATGCATAAACGTCATTATCTCAAAACTAAAATCTTTTACATACATGCTGCTGACATATTACTGTAGCAGAGTTTGTGCTGAATACAGTGTAATCAGACTTTAGCGATGAAAATGTCACACGTATCAGAAATAAGCACAAATGTCAGAGCATGTCAGAACACCTCCAGGACCCAGAAAACACCTCAGACCCCAGAGGGTTAAACTGCCCTGTCAATCATCTTGTCACAGTTAAAATCCTCCACATTCAATTACATTTGATTTTATACCGTTTCGGAGAGAAATGGGAGAATAAAATAAAAATATCTATATGGCGGTTTTTCCCCGTGGTATCGAAAATGGAATTGAATATATATATATATATATATATATATATATATATATATAAGTATTTTTCAAGGTATCGTATCGAAATTCCAGTTTTGTGACAATACTAGTATGAACTGGATAAATTGTATACCTTGAATGCAAAAGTTGCTTTGGATGAAAGTGTCTGCAAAATGCATACATTTAAATGTCTAATTGGTGTGAACTAACTTGTGCATTTCATATGGGTAGTAGATATGCAAGTCTATATTCATAGTCTTAACTTGTGTAAACAATGTAAATAATGCATGAAGGGCTCTGTGTAACATTCTGCAGTTTTAGGATAAATCTGACAGATATCAATAAGAGCAGGTAACAGAGAGGACATCAATGCATCAACAAATCCTCTAAGACTCACAGAGATAAAGAAAACAAAAGAGTTATAGCAGAGGCTCTAATCACTGCCCAATGCCAAAAAAAACACACACATTTAAATCTGTACTCTGACAATAAAAATGCCAGGACTAATAGGTGTATCATTCTGCAGATAAAGACAAAAACAAAATCACAAAGATAACACAAATCTTTCAACATATTTTTTGTAAAAAGCTACTTGGAAGAGACCCCATTAGCTACAACTTTTAATGTCATATGTCCCTCCTCCTAAGGATGCACTGCCAATTATAGCCCACGTGGAACACATTCAAGATGTATAAGATGCAAATGAGGTTTGAGGACTCACGTCCATATTTCAACATGTGAGAGGCATACTTTCTGCATAAATATACTCAGCATGCCTGATTTGCATATGTATGAGTCTCCCATTCCGCATCCTCATTAAAAAACAAGACAGTGAAGATAGAAACTTTAAAACACACTAGACTCTGTGTGAAATGTGTGAAAAAAAGGGAACAACTACTGTTACCCATCTCTACCGGTCAAAAGTTTGGAATCATCCGGATGTTTTAATGTTTTCCAAAGAAGTCTGTTAAGCTCACAAATGCTGCAAATATTTGACCAGAAAACAGGAAAACATCTCAGGTTATGACTGTAACCCTGGTTCCCTGAAGAGGGAACGAGATGCTGCATCGAGACGCTGTGGGAACGCCCCTGCGTGATTGCGTCATGAATCACCTAAGAAATCAGTCCAATGGTGTGACGGAAAATCATATGACACAATAAACCAGGAAGCTATAAAGCACCCTTGAAAACAGACCGTGTTGCTTCTGAAAAGCTGAAGCAAGTCGATCACAGGCATGCAGGGAGTATGGCAGAGTATGACGCTGAGGAAACACTATACCCATGACTCCATAGTAACAAGTGCCTGTCCGTGTGAAATCTCTGCGCACACCAAGACGAAAGCACCTGCGCCCTTGGAGTGGAGCCGAAGTCAAGGTCAAAAACCTCACTAATGTGTGCGGCGAGGCAACCTCCTGCCACATCACAAACATATTGGAGGGAAACTCCTGACAATAATGTTTTAGAAGCAGCCATACTCCTAGTCTCTTGGTCTGATGCCTCACAGTGCCATGAAGGAAACGTTACTAGAGGGTTTCTCCCTAATGATACACCACTTAAAGGGACGTGGTAAGCAGCTAAGGCCACCATGTACACCTTTAGTGTGGAGGGGGATAGACCTTAATTTATCTAGGAGAAATGCTCCTGCAGGAACTCCAGCACTGCAACCACAGGGCAGATAACTGGGTCAAGCTGGTGCTCTCAGCACCAGGAAGTGAACAATATCCACTTTAAGGTGTAGAGTTTCCTCGTGGAGGGAGCTCTGGAGTGGGCCCTCAGAGGCCAAGCCCAAAGTTTCCACAATTTGTTAGCGTTACGTGACCTCAGACCCCCCTGATGGTTGATGTAAGAGACCACTGATGTGTTGTACGTGCGGACAAGCACATGATGGCCCCTGAGGTCTGCTACGAAGTGTTTGTGAGCTGAAAACACCACCATCATTTCTAGACGATTTATGTGCTAAGAAAGTAGATGGCTCTGCCACAGACCTTGTGGCGAGCGACCACTCATGATCGCCCCCCAACCTGTGAAGGAAGCATCTGTCATTAGCATTACGCGACGACAAGAAGCGCCCAACACTGGGCCCTGGGGGAGGAGCCAAGGTTTCTTCCACATGACTAAGGCACGTAGGCATCACTGCGTGACTTTGATCATGCAAAAAAGATTTACCCTTGGAGAAAACCCCTTGGCTCTGCGCCCCCACTGCAGGGGTCTCATGTACAGGAGGCCAAAAGTTATTACGTTGGACGCAGCTGCCATGAGACCCAACAGTCAGTGACTGGCCTAGTTTTACCTAGGCCGAAGGAAAGAACCCGATATTGGTACACCTTGCCCCCGAAAGCGAACCTCGAAAACGAGGATCATTCGGGAACGCTGACACCTCTGTGCCCTGAAGCGGTGAACCGGCAGGGAACAACCGAACTGGCAGCGTTGCAACCCTCCTCAGAGAGTCACCCCTCCGGAGGGCACCGAGGAGACACGGATTCTCGAACCCATCTCTCCCCGGAGAGGACCACCCTCAGTAGCCTGATAGCCTCAGCATAAGGACTTCTTCTTAGTCGAAGTCTTCTTCGAGATAACGACTGTCCTCAGATATGTCTTACGCTAAGACGACTACGGCTGAGACTACTAAAGGAACCAGCCTCTCGAGACTGGTCTCTATTATAGCTTGAGAACCCAATCCAGCGTCCTGAAACGGATGACCGGCAGGAGATAACTGAATTGACCCCTCTTAAACCCAGACACTGAGACTAGAACTTGCTAGAGGGCAAGGGAGATGAACACCATATAATGAAGTGTTATCCATTTTCCCCCGTGAATTCACCATTTCTTTTCTCAGAATTAAATGACTCCACAAAGATCAGATGAATATATATTTTAATTTCCTCAATTAAATACAGCCAAATGTCAACCAGACAAGTAAACACGGTCTGGATGAAAAGCTGAATAGTATATTAATACAGACATCTCTAACTCATCAAAGATAAGATGAGTAATTATTGAATTTTCTCAAAAAGTAAATGCAGCCAAATATCAACCAGACAAGTAGAAACGGTCTAGATGAAAGGCTGAATATAGTGTATATAGACTTAAAATAAGAAGAGTATTTAACTAGCAGACAAGAATATATGGTCTGAATGACAGGCTGAATTTTCATATAATCTCAAACAATAAAGAATACATAATTCGTTTGCACACAATCATAAGAGAAAGAGAGAAAG
Source organism: Semotilus atromaculatus (assembly GCA_031834385.1). Classification (NCBI taxonomy): domain Eukaryota; kingdom Metazoa; phylum Chordata; class Actinopteri; order Cypriniformes; family Leuciscidae; genus Semotilus; species Semotilus atromaculatus. The sequence goes on along the minus strand of JAULUF010000038.1, from coordinate 17,927,388 downwards.
GGAAATTCCTGTCTGCTCAAATCCCTGCACATATTATACATTGCGGACCTATTATCTACACGTTACCTCGGCAAACGCGAGATGAGCCACTAGATTATTATTGCAGATATGCAGACCCATATTCTACGCGCTTTCTGGTCAATGTATCCCTGCCTCTGCTTAATTATTTTTATCCCCGATGGGGATACATTTATCCCCCCCTCAAAGTGATCAGTGCTACTGCACAAGTGGCGAGATGGATCACAAAACTTATCACTGATCCGTGGTTTGATTAAAGTCAATTTTATTTTAAAATGCGCTACTTTGGCTCTTATAAAGCTGTCGAAGCCTCTCTGTAATCACCACTCTGCTCAATGAACCCGCACGGCTCTATCTGATTGGTTACACCTCACGAGTAATAGCCTATCAACACTTGCAAAACGGTTGCAGGTCCGGGCAGTGGAGCTGTGTGTCGAAAGGGAGGCAGTACTTTACTGAAGCGGGAATAAACATCACAATCTGATTATCTGTTTCTATGATGACAAGCAGAGTTAGTGTCCCAGTCACACCACTGAGAATGGCCGAAGTTACACATTACGGCGTTTCACTTAATTGAGGCTAAAGCAACGTTTTTTTGATTACTCACTCACTCTTGAGCGTCTGGCCGCGTTTACGTGCATCTAGAGGTCCTGCGGCGCGAATTGAGGCATTTAGCGCGGCGCGGAAGACGCAAAGCCTTATTCGCGCGAATGAGGTGAATTGACTAAAACAGATAATGCATCTGTCTATTCTATCATTCACTGTAGCTCAGCATCGCGATGTAACTAGGGGTGTGACGGTTATTATATAACCGTGAGACCAACGGTTATAGTTGAACACCGTCATTTGAACTCTATAACCGCCAAAACCGTGTTATTAAAATATCTTGCAGAAGGTTATCAGTGTTGGGGAGTAATGGAATACATGTACCAGCGTTATGTATTCAGAATACAAATTATGATAAACTGTAGTCTCCACAGAACATAAAATATTATTTTTATTTTATTTTTCGTGTTCACATTTATGAGGAAAAAACAATGTTACGGACGTGAGCGCTCTGAAAGCGGCACTAAAATATGCTTTTTTAGGTTAAATTTTTTATGAAGATAATGCAATGTGCTTATTAAACATAAAGATAAGAACCGCCCATCATTGTTTTGTATGTTTCTTTTATACCGAAATGTACTTTTACAGTGGTTTTAAGCACTCCCGCTCCCTTCCACTAGGCTGGGCGTGACGTCATAAAAGGGACTCCAAGCCTAGAGTTAACGTTAGTCAACGAAAAGTAGGCTAGCAGTTATATTGTGTTTTTTTTTTATTCAGAAGTGATGAATGAAATAACTCAATTGTAAACATACTCGTGTGTGCTGGCTTCACGAGAACCGTGATCCTGCCTGAAATGAGAGTAAGCTATTCGCAAAACAAACGGGTTCAGGCAGCATGCGTCAAAAAAACAGGATATGCAGCGTGAGGCTCGTCAGATTTGCCGGTCGCGGGTCGAGCTGCTCTACTAAACTCCAGAACGCGTTCGCCTCACGGCAGCACACACTCTCCACTGCTGACTCCAGTTCACCTCACGGCACCACACACTCTCCACTGCTGACTCCAGTTCACCTCACGGCAGCACACACTCTCCACTGCTGATCCCACTGGGTGGCATAGCCCACACAAACACCTGTCAAACACAGCGATAGGGACATCGAGCTCTCTTTTTCTTTCTGACAATGAGCATCGCTAATTAGTTGCGTTTTGGCACAGGCAATATCGCGTTCTGTCAGTAGATGCCAGCAAAAGCTGGGACTGATCACGGCAATGTTACTATCTCCCCAGCGTTGTACCGATTTCCGACTCTCGGACAAATCGCACTCCCCTTCGCGTGCACGCGCCTCCCACATAAATACGCACTGAAGCGAGTTTAAATGCACTTCCTTTGCCATATGCGTGTATCGATTGATTTTTCACACAGCAAGCACCCAGATCCTGCATGAAAGCTTTGTCTACACTTAAATTATTTTCGTGTTTGCGTTCACACAGAAGGCGTTCTGGCAGTTTCCCGGGATCAACGCGCTGTGTGAAGGGGGCTTACGAGTTACTACTCTCTTTTATGACGTCATCACCCAGCAACTGTAAAAAATGCTACCGTTGAAGAAACCATGGAAGAAATTTTAACGCATTTTTAGACCGAAATGTTTACATATATACATATTGAGCACTTTAATTTACACATTAATTGGTTGTGGTGGTTAACCTGCAATTTACACTTTAAAGAGAATTTCGTTTTGGTATTAATTGTATCTTAATTTTAATCAATGTTTCATCAACCAATTGCCTGGATTTAATAAATAAGAAGTAAATATAGCAGACGATAGATAATCACGAAGCGGAGGCGTCAGCGCGTGAACTGGAGCTCGTCTCATAAATGAACCGAAAGTCAGCGTATAAGGAAGCCTCTCTCACAGACATGTCTGCTTTTAAACTGAACAATTCAAAACGAACGAAAACAGACACAGACTGCTCTCTGCTTATGTAATCCGTATGAAATGTGCATTTCTCTCTGGCGTTCACTACTGCGAAGATCGCGAGTCAGCGTCGTAATCTTTGCATCTTTGCAACTTCATCTTTGCAGCCGACACCGAAGAAAGAAAATACTTCTCCTTGCTATATTTTACATATTCATAATCATTACTTTTGCCGGTTCTTTGTGACAGATTGTAGGTGCTTTATTGGCAGCGCTTTATTGTTACATGAACGCATCTCCACCGCACCCACCAGAATAGCCCTGTTTTTTTCTTTTCTTTTGTTAAGGATTTGTTTAATGTGTGTGATTCATTTAATGGAAAGCACATTCACTGCTGGTTGTCTTGCTGTTAATTTTAAGTAAACGTAGAGCAATCAGTGTCTGCTCGTTTATTCAAACTAAGTTGTCCACAAACGTCGCAACGCCCCCCGGACGACGACGGTTATGTTACGAACCGTCACATTTGATTCACGTCATAACCGTCATCACCAATTCTGAAACCGGCACACCCCTAGATGTAACGTTAACGTTATTACTTTAACAGCAGTAAAACTGTTTTTACTGTGGTGATTTAACTTTGCAATTAATCCGTGGTTCAGCAGAGGCTGATATATCTAAGTAGCCTAGCCTATTAAACTAAGTAAAGCGCTGTAATGTGAACTGTCAGTGCGATAGAACAATAACATCCGAAATGGACCACCATTTATTTATTTTTATATCAACCATAAAAAAAATTCAAAACATCCCCCCCTCTTTATTTTTCACAAATCGCACCCTGTATCTATGAACATATATGATATTACAGAAGCACAGAAGCTAGCGGGGTCTGTTTTCAGGGGTGCTTTATAGCTTCCTGGTCTATGACGTCACATGACTTTCCATTACACCATTGGACTGATTTCATAGGTGCTTCATGACGCAATCTCGCAGGGGCGTTCCCACAGCGTCTTTACGCAGCTTGAGTTCCCTTGAAAGGGAACCGTAATAGTCTACAATATTGTTACAATTTAAAACAATTGTTTTCTATTTTTTATATAAATATAAAAGTGTTTATTCCTGTGATGTCAAAGATGCAATTTCAGCATCTTTACTCTAACATGACTTCACTGTCACATGAACCTTTAAAATTCATTCTAATATGCTTTTTTGGTGCTCAACAATGAATATTTCTTATAATTATCAATATTGAGAACTGCTTAATATTTTGATGAATAACGTGATACATTCTTTGATTAATAAAATGTTTAAAAGAACATTATTTGAAATAGTTTTTTTTTTTGTAACATTATGAATGTCTTTACTCTCACTTTTGATCAATTCAATGCATCCTTGATGAAAATTTTTAAAACCTTACTTACCCCAAACCTTTTAATAGTAGTGTATCATGGTTCCCACAAAACAATAAAGCAGAAAAAACTGTTTTCAACATTGATGAAGAAAGAAGGAGCTAAGAAATGTTTTTGCCATCATAGGAATGACATTTTATATTAAAATCCAAAACAGTTTAAATTGTAATAATATGTCACAATATTATTACTACATTTTTTTATCAAATAAACGCAGCCTTGTTAAGCACAAGACACTTCTTTCAAAAACATTAAAAAACTATGAACGGTAGTGTATATAATACCTTTATCCAACTTGGTGCTGCTGGTCCAGTGATCATGAAGACAGAGTAACAGGACGAAAACTTTTTAGTTAATGTTGTCATATAAGAGAAGTGTTTACCCAACAACTCTCCTTGTCTTTTCTAAGTCAGTTAGTACTGCCTTTGAATCACAGAAGAGGTGGCACTGAGTTCTAGATCTTCATCGGTACAGGAATAACAGATTCGGTCCAAAGCATCCACTCATTCATTGCTACCGAACCACCAAGATTCCTCCTTAAATGTGAAAAAGACGGATTCCACACTTTGTGATGTCAACGCTCTATGTTCCACAACTCAAGCAATTCATGCATGGTGGAATCCCTCAGCAGGACACAACGTGGCCAGAGTCTGAGCCATGTAGCGCTCAACCAGCAGACACGTCATCCTTTAATCTGAGGACTCTGGGATTATTAGACACAGGCAAGGCCTCTATTAAGTGTGGTTACAGCCCCTGCCCCCCAAACATATGCACACATACCTATACTCAGCTCACTACAATCCTCCTGAGGGGGTAAACAGAGACAATCCAGCACGTACACCATCCGTAGACAATGTCAAATGCACACACACATTGTATGCTTTTTATGGAGAAAAACAATCTGTGACGATTTCCCCATTTGTATGTCAGTATGCAATGGAGACTAATTAAAAATCTGCTCATGTGTTTTAATAATATCAGTTTCGGATATAGATCTAACCTGGCCATCAGATCACTGACTATAATGTGATTCACAAGAGGCTGAAGAAGCATTATCTCCATCACAACCTGATCCTCATCCTCTGACCCAGTGTGTGTGTGTGTGTGTGTGTGTGTGTGTGTGTGTGTGTGTGTGTGTGTGTATTCATATCCAGTAGCTCAGCATCTAAAGAGCTGACCTAGTGTGTGTGCGCGTGTAATCATTTTATTTAGATAATATGTTTGACATTTCTGATTTATCATTTAGTGTTTTAATGTCATAAGAACAGCACAATCAGTCAATGATGGTGTCTTTTGTGGCAAAAAAACAGAACTTGCCCAATTTTGAGTAGGACAAGACTGAAAGCTAAGACCTAAAGTTCAGTAAGAGTCAGATGTGTTCAGTGAGTTTGTTTAGTAAAGGATTTGTTAACATTTTTCAAATGATAGCTTGAGCTCATAAGAGTAATTTCAAAACGCATACGTAATTGCGGAATCCAGTCATACAAAATGGAATTTATTGAATAACATGGAATGTTATGGAATTTAGCTTAATTTGATGAATAGATCAAAAAGATGTTATCGAACTCTGAAAACTGCATGATCTGTGTCTCTGGATGAAAGAGTAACACAGTTTTGTCTACTACACATACTCTCAAGCACGCTTGGCGCTCGTTTTTTGTGCAGTCTTAAAAGGACTTCATCTTCAGAGCTGCTCTGAGATTTCATCAGCATTTCATTTGATAAAAACTATTGTCAAATACATTACTATACAAAGTACATTACTATTGGACAGTATACAGTATATTATATAATAATTACAACAACAATAATTAATAACATACATTTTAAACATTTTAAAAGGTATTTCACAAAATATTACATCCATGTGTTAATTTATGCACAGTAAACCTCTTTTGTGCAGCACTGTTTTCCAAAAATTAAAGAAATTGTTCAATTTAATTTGATTACATGTAAAAAAAAAAAAATAATCTTAAATTGTTAATTTTATACCTTCCTTTTGTTTACCATCATTTTTGATAATGCATTTGTATTAAATCAAATACAATTAAACCATTAAAACAGAATCCAGAAAAAAGACAACACTGAATTTCTGAAAAAAAAATAAAACACATTTCACTGTTTTCGTTAAAATGTTAATCAATTATTAAATTTTTTAGTTCAGTTGATTTGACATCCTTCCTGATTATTAAAGGGCCCCTATCATGGATTTTTGAAAATGACTTTTCATGTAATGTGTAATATAGCTCTAAGTGAATGAAAACATCCTGCAAAGTTTTAAATCTGAAAGTGCACTGTATATAAAGTTATTGTCTTTCAAAAGTTTAAGAGTCGACTCTGAGTCAATGAATTGTTTTTCAAACGAGTCATAAGCCGTTTCGTTGTGACGTCAAGATGAAATATTAGCCCACCAACTTATTGCACGCGCACCAGGGAAACTTAAACCTCAAACCGGCAGCTGATCCTGTGGATACTGGATAGATCATGTCGAGGAGACGCTGTGCTCTACAATGTGACGGTAGACATTTTTTTCCACAGCCCAAGGACAAGCATGTGAAGAATCTGTGGTTAAAATTCATCTTTACCATGATACTACAGCAGTATAATCATAAACTTGTCCTGTTACCTTTGTTTTACTGACGACTGCTTCTCAAATATCGGACTCAGCTAATCAGCTGTGGGCCACTATTACCTAAAACTCTGTCTGAAAGATTAAGCATGGAGCAAGATTTGTTTTACCAATGTTTATGTTACATCAGTCATCGCTAGAGCTCGGCTAATGTATACATTGCATAGCCTACATGCATTGTTATGGACACAGTTTCATAAATTAGTACAAGTAAAATAATCAGACATGCACTTGTTAATGCTGATGGTGAGGAATAGCAACATCTTATAATGTAAGTTACCTCAAACTGAGTAGTGAATCACTGAAATGTCCTGCTCGAGTCGTCGGTGTTTAGAAAAAGCTGTTTAGAGAGCTGTCGGTGTTATGGCAATGTGAATTTTTGTTTGCGATGCGTGTACGCGGTAAACCAATCACAACAGACTGAGCTGTCTGGCCAATCATAGCAGAGTAGCTCGCGGAAAGGAGGGATTTAGAGAGATCGATTCATTTGGAGAGTCGTTTGAGAATCTGTATGAGAAAAATGTATGAGAAAATGAAACAGTTTTTTTTACTTTTGATGCATGCAAACCTGTTGTAGGAGACTCCAAAACAACATCAGGAAACTTTAAAATATCATAATAGGGGCCGGATATAAACAAATGTCTGTAGAGAAGCGCTTCCTGGACTCAAGTAAAATAAAATTGAGGTGCTCTTTGGATAGAGAAAAAAACATGTATAGAGACCAGCAAGAACATCCAAGGCACTCTCTTTTTATAGTGTTAAAAAGCCTTTATTTCTATGGCTTGGTCATTATCAACACTATTAAAACACTCCGACGCGTTTCGGCATACAAGCCTTCGTCCGGGAGTCACTCGAGTAAAAAGAGAGTGCCTTGGATGTTCTTGCTGGTCTCTATCATAATAGGGGCCCTTTAAAATGTAATTAAACCACAACAAAATCCAGTCAAATGATAACACATCTTTGTGAAAAAGTTAAATAGATAAAATGGAATAAAAAAAATAAAAATAAAAAAAGGACTTCATGGGGCCCAATAAGAGTTCTTTGCGATTCAGACTATCACTCCGTGTAGTCAGATTTGTGAACAATGATGACTCCTGTAGGACCACAGGAATTAAATTATATTAAATTGAACATAATAGTAATGAAGCTTAATACACTTTATGCATATGCCCCATGGTAACAATATGACAGTAACAGCAGGATATATTTATTAGCCTATATTCTTATTTAAATTCATAAGAAGATTTTACATGAATGCATACAATAAATGAACAAGTTTTCAATAAATGGTTCATACATATATACAGTATAGTTAGATTATTTCACTATAAAGCTTAATAATCAACTCTTCTATGTGCCTTGCACATGCTACCAAACCTGTTGATCAGCCGACACCTATAAGCAAACAGGGAGTGTTCCTCTCTTCACTTTCACAGCACGTCTTTATTTCTGCTTCCCAACCTCTCTCACAGTACTTATAGACAGTAACATTTCCCAGTAAATTCCCTCTCCTGTCAGCTGGTCTCAGTGGGCTATTGTGTTGCTTCAGACTCCACTCACTCACACACTCCATCCATAACAAAAGCCCAACCGACCTACCTATACCTCTACACTCTCCAGCTATAGGGTTACCATAGCAACTCCTGCACCATCCCCAAGTCATCAGCATTGCCTCAGCATAGGTATGGGGCAAAGGCTTTTAATGTGATCAAGTCAATGTGTGTTTAAAGAGAAAGAGACGCGGATACAGAAACAGAGACTGTGAACACCAATGGACTATCAACACCATGCAGAATATCTAAAAACAGACACAAGTGCTGTTAATGGATTCGCACAACAGACAGTGAAAAGCATGAATGGAGATGGGTTATTCGTTTAATCTCTAAATACCCCCGTACCCCTACTGGTGTAACAACCATATAACATATCACAAGTACTGGCAATGCAAGAACACCCCACACCTTCAACTGCCATTTAACTTTATTGTTATGACATATTTATTATTTAAACAGGATATTCAACATGATATTCAAGAACAAATGTTTAACCCTAACAATACTTTGCTGAAAAACCTGTTGTGCACAATCTATTACATGCATTCGGACATCTGATAGTTTATACCTTTATTAGTAAGTGAATTGTGAAAAGTATAATTCTAAAAACATCCCCCGTTTGTAATGTGTTTGTTCAGTTTTGGTTTCGTTTTCACTCTGTTCTGTTCCTGTTTGCCTGGGTTCCCTTTGCTAGTTTGTCTCAATGGTTTTTGATTGAGTTATGCACGCTGTTCTAATTACGTTAATTATCTTTAACTTTCTTTGTCCGGTATTGTCAATGCTAATGTGGTTGTGTTTAGTTGTTCTCCTGCGAGTTTTCTGTTTTGGATTTATTAAAGACTGTTTTTGTTTCTCAACTCCTTCTTTGTGCACTTTATTACACCCACATGCAAGTTACACCCTTGTTGAACACATCTATTTTTGCTGTGAAATCTTTACTAATTTTTATAAAGTAAACGTAAGAATAAATGTTATTTTTATATTGTTAGTAGTAATAGTTCAAAATAGATACTTACTGGAGTGAAGCAACTTCGGATTACTTGACTATCCATACATCATGTTTAAGAAAAATTATGTTAAAATGTGAGTATCAAATATGATTCGTCAGGCTGTTGAGAAAAATTTATTTGTACATCTCGCAGTCATCATTGTATTGCACTGCGTTATATTTTTTGCCCCCCACAATAAAAACGATAGAGTTTTGATTTTGAAGGATTTAAATATCATCTTTCCAAGACATGTTATTGGGAGATAAAAGACAACTGATATTTATATGAATTTTATGCAAGTAGTCTGCTTCACTAATATAAAGATCTCGTTGGGATTTAAAAAAATTAAATTTCAGGAGTGTTCAAATAAATATCACAATTACTCTGAAAAGTGTGTTGTATAGCAGACGAAGAATAAGTTATTGCATGTTATTAACAAGATGAGCAAGTAAAAGATTAGAAAGAAAGAAAATGATTACATTTTATTTTATGTGTAATTATACATTTTTCTAAACAACGTTTGAGTTACAATTTTTATCACTGCAACGTCTGTGATTTCATGTACCGATTCGGACGGGACTATCATCTCCGTGTTTATTACAGAGATGGGAGTGTGTGTTTTCTAGACGTGGCTGTTAAAGAAAGTCATGTGCTGTGCTTGAGTGCATTAAGTATGACATATACGTCTTAAGTTATTATTTAATTTAGTTTAAAAACCCCTATTCAAGTTAACTTCATAAGTTTATAGAAGTGGCTGAACCCACATAAGTGAGCAGCGAAACAAGCATCTTATTCTTACCTGACACTGATATTAAGCGTCTTCACAGTTTCATGCGATTTGTTCTATTTATTAATATTATAATTCTTTTTTTTTTTGTCTGATATTTTTCGTCATTTATATTTAAATGGAATAAAAGCATGCTGAAGATTGGTATGCAAACGGTAGCTGAGGTAGGTCAAAAAACACACGAGGAGAAGCGCTAGGATAATACATCAACATCAGACATTCGCATTTGGATGGGATTAGATTTCTCACAGGACCGCTAAGATCGACGAAGAAACATAGGAAATTTGCTCTGGAATTCATGAGAGGTTGTGTGAGAAAAACGCAGACATGGCAAATTCGGAAGGGATTAAAATCACAAAGTATGTCTGTGAAACACTATTTTCTCTAACGTCCCCCTTGAAAACTAGTCCCGTCTGAATAAGGCTAAGGAGGACACTGTAAAATAACGTAACCCAAAACATGAATCGGGCACAATAAGACAAGGAACATGAAGACAATAGTGTTTCATGTTGACTTTAAAACCCCAATTAAATCCACATACCACACAGAGACAAATGTGACAAAAATGTGTAACTTAAAAAAAAGTATCATTCAGTGATGACCATAATACATAAACTAAAACAATTACTGACCATCCCATATAGCCTATTATAACAGTTATTTCATGTTACCAATATAAAATTACTCTATGTTTCTTACACTCTCATCTGCTGTTCTAATCATGATACCTACATTCAACATGTGTTCTGTGACAGGATTCCTGTGCATCAGATGACACAGGGTGACAGAACTGAAGTCCTGTTCATAGTGCGGCATCCGATCTGCTCAGCTCTGGTTACTCACACACACACACACACACACACACGCACATCGGGTGGCTTGGCCCACTTCCACTGACTGTAGTAGCGCTTTCTTCATACCGTATCTCTCTATGAAGTTTCAATGAAGTAATGCTGAAAATGCACTTTAGCACAAACACACACAGAAAACTCTCTCTACACAGAAACACCTATTTTAAAGTGCGAGGGCTTTAACTCTTTATGAAATAATGACAGTATTTTAGTTCTTCAAAAAGTATAGACAGATTTGGTCAACGAGTTGTTTAACTTAACGTTGTTTAATCTTAAAAATTTATCCAAAATTGTTTGGAAATTGAGACCTATAATAAATGATTCTCATAACAATCATACACAGCTTCACAAAACTACAAAGAAGTACATATTCCTTTAATAATCATTGCACTTGTATGGAATTTAAATTATAATTTAGAACTGCATATTCTAATGTTCTGTTACCTTCATTTTTATTTTATTTATCAAAATAGTTTTATTTATTAAATTAAATAAAAAATTGACTGATTCTGTCTAATGTTGCTGACACTGACTCTCAAAGCTGTTGTTAGAAAGTTTTATCATGAGTTTACTATTTATAAACATATGATGAATCTACAAATCAGACTTAGGTCATTTGAATCTGGTCTACTATGTTTTAAGACACCACAATTAAATTATTGCAGCAAATGCCACATTTTGAAATGTATTGTGCATATTCAGACTAATCACAATTTGGTAACAACAAAGTTTTATTTGGTGACTTTAGTTAACATGAACTAACTATAAACAATAATTCTAGCATTTATTAATCTTAGATAATGTTAATTTCTAACATTATTAAAATCAAAAGTTGTATTTGTAAACATTAATGCACTGTGTGGAGTAACATGAACAAACAATGAACAATTGTATTTTTATTAAATAAAAGGAACAAATGATTTTAGATGCTGTAAAAATATATTGCTCATGGTTAGTTCATGTTAACAAATGAGACCTTATTTTGAAGTGCTAGCAACAATTTAAACAACAAATATATAAGTTATAAATCAACAGTTGATCTCAAATACAAACACTGGTTTTGTAATGCTGAGTTCAGGATGTATAAATGATTAATAAAAAAAGATTTATTACATGAAATTTACTGTAGGAAAACCATGATAATAGTATTGATCACATTTGCTATCTGATACTTTATGCGTTTTCCTTTTCGCTCAGTTGGAAAATTTAAATCATTATTATTATTATCATATTATATATATATATATAGTTTGAACATTTGAGACACTGAAAATGTTTGTAATCAAACAAATTTAAAACAGCATATTGATATAGTTTAATTTTATGCATGGTTTGTAATAGAATAATTATTGTAATAAAATAAGTATAATTTAAATAGTATCATTTGAAAAACTGACTGGCCCCTCAGTAATTAAACGAATATGGACAAATATAATTTTTTTGAGTTGATCTAAACTTGAGTTTTGATTTATTTGAGGTTTAATATTTTACTCTCAAAACATAATGCATAATGTTTTTGAAAAAAGAAAAAATACACAAACCCTTGCCACAAACCACAAAGATGCCAATATGCATGTTGTGTCTATTAAAAGGTATAATAATAAGTTTGTATAATATGTAACATATAGCGAATTTACTTAAAAGTAGCCACATCACTGCAACTAAAATTTGTACAACCCATGTACAACAAAGCAACCTATACAAATGACTGAAGTACACATAATTTTAATGTCAAGTACCATTACAGTGGACTCTAATTATGTTATGTTAATAATCTCTATTAATACTATACTATCTCTAGTAATACTTACATGATGTTGTTCTTGGTGGCCCAGTATTAGCTAAATAAAAAAAAACTATTCTTATGAAAATGACAAATATAATCTAATAATTCCCTCTCATACTTATGGAATGCTTTAATCTAGAACGAAAACATGGCAAGTTACTGGACACATAAGTAGGCTACTTGCAAAAACATTTTGATCAGCCTGTTCTGTTTATTTGGGTTTTGCACTTTAGACTGACTAAAAAAAAAACCTCCACAAAATGATGTTGATTATGGTACTTTGTATGGGTTGTTGAGATTTATAATTCTTCCATTTGGTCCCCACCAATCATGAGTTAGAGAATGGGTTTTCCCTGCTACTTGTTTTTTGTGTGTGTGTGTGTGTGTGTGTGTGTGTGTGCTCCTGTTTATGTGATTTATGAGGACACAAATGTGTATAATGACATGCATATTACACTGGTATTACAACTTACACATGGTTTATGAGGACATTTCATGAGTCCTCATATTTCAAATAGCTTAAAAAACATAAAAAACAATATTTTATTAAAAATGTAAAAATGCAGAATGTCTCCTGTGATGGGTAGGTTTAGGGACAGGGGCACTGTAAGGGGACAGAATATATAGGTTGTCCAGTATAAAAGCCATTACGCCTATGGAATGTACTCACAAGTATAGCAAAACAAAGCTGTGTGTGTGTGTGTGTGTGTGTGTGTGTAAAGTATAGAAAAGGCATCTGCATATGCTAAAAACTACTGCAGGGTGACAGCATAGGAGGAATGTAAAGCTGGTCACGTGGTTGTGTTCTATGTAGTTAAGTGACCTTTGCTATTCAAGCACGTCTTCATGTGTTTTGAACAAATGATTTGCATTAATGGTAAGCTCAATCTAAAAAATTATGTGATAATCTTTTTAAAAGCATGACTATTGTAGTGAATAAAGTATTCTAGAGAAACAAGCAGGCCCGACAGCAAGCAGCCCAAGTCTATTTGATTTTTCTACACCTTTAACAACAGTTGATAAACAGGACAGTGCCTTTATAAACAAACAGATAATGCACATGATACAGATTATAATATGAATAACAAATAATAATAATAACAAACTTTAAAAACCATTAATGCATCACAAAAAATCATTGTGATGCAAAATTTAAAGCCAGATATTCTCATCTATCTGCTGTAAATACAACAAAGACGAAAGTTACAAAAACAAATACGTAAATACAAATTAAACCGAGATATTAAGTAAATGTCTGCTATACGAACTCCAATACGGAATCCTCACAACATTAAGTTCAGACCTGGTTCCCTCACAGCCAATGGTGTAGGCCTATGTGTGTATTTGTGTGTATGGGTGCTGACACAATGGACAAAAGGCACTCGACCTAAACAGGAAGTTTGACTTTGTGGCATTTTAACAACCTTTGTCAAAGCTTTTGCCTATATATGTATTATACTAATTCGTATAATACTGATTATTATTTTTCCCTATAAATTAAAAAAAGTGGTTTTTCACATTTGATAAACTGAGCAAAACAGCCACCGAAAACAAAATTTCCAGTTACATAATAAAAACTTTGGATATAAACAAGTGCGACTAGGCCCACACGACCATTCAAACAACTCTAAAAGCACAGTGGGACCGACAAGGCAACCCAGTCAACAGAAGAAAAACTTACCTTGGGGTTTGGAAAATCTTGAACGCCTTTCTGTGCTATTCCCTGAGAAAACATGGTCACAGACAACTTAAAAATCGTGAAAAGGCTTACATTGGCTATTTCCCAACGTCGAAATGGTTTATAATAGCTACATACACGTCTAGCTCAAATGAAAATATATAAGAGTTCTGTTCACCAAATTTAGAAAAGGTTACAAAAAATGACCATCTCCAATACTGAACTGTAGCCTATTATTTTTGGGAAAGCAGGCGCAAAATAAGCAAGGGTGCCAACCTAAACAAAAACTGTTCCTTCGCACTTAAAACTCGCTCATCTGGACGTCTTTACATTAAACTAGACCTTAAACGTTGGTTATTGAAGGACTTTAGTGACTTACTATCGACAGCCTGTTGAATAGGCGAAATTAAACTGAATTCTCATTTATAAGCGAGCTTGACCGAAAGGATACATGCAATCACACACCCCTCACCCTGAACTATATTATCATCTCTTTTCTTCAACCCCATTGACCCTAATCACAATCCACCTCGTAGAAACATACTCAGATGTTGCACCAACTTGACAAATGCATAAACATACCGTTTCGTCCCGTGAGGTCTTTCAAATAAATTCGCCAAGATATTACAGAAAATTATTTCTGCGGGAAATCCGTGAAATGCACCACCCGGCGGAAATATCCAAATTGCATCCCTTCATAAAAAAATAAAATAAACCAATTTCTCATGAATGCGGGTAACTGAAAAGCGTGGAGAGAACTTGTTCTCCTAAATATTCACGTGGTTAATAAGATTTTCGCGTCGTTTCGCGGTAGTGAGAGGAGTGGCTGTCTTCCCGATGGTACATGGACTCTGTCCAATCAGAACTATTGTCCTTCTTGACCATGGTTTACTTCATAGCCCCTCCCATATTTTACTATAGATGAAACTGAAACTCTTAGCTAATGCAATGGAATAAACCAGAATGCTTTTGTTTGATTTAAGCTCTTTTAAAAGACCTGCCTGCATGCATGGCTACATATTGACAGAATTGGTCAAGATTTAATAATCATTTCTTACAGTTACAAGACTGTAGCTATTCAGATTTGTATTTTAAATTGATTGGGTAATTTTTTGTCATTATGCTACAGATTACTGCAATAACAAAAAAGAAATAAAAAAAAGTAATATTGTGGTGGATTTAATAATAATATAAATAGTTGTTTCGTTTTAAGTCACCCGTTTTGTGATAGCTGATATAATGGTGTAAGCTCTTATCTATTCATAAATTATAATAACTTGCAGTCTATACGCTTTCATTCAATACTATACGAGTAATACTATTCATTAAAACAAAACAACAATAAAACAATTATACAGCAAATTATTAAAAAATAGAACTAGAAAATTGGAGCAATGGGGGCATTAATCATTTACCTGTAAATATACAAGTGATTATAGTATTAATTATTTAACCACTGTTATTAATCACTGTGCTTGTTAACCACAAAACTGGAATATTACAGTCATATTCTAATCCTGTTCACTATACATCTATAATGTAATTGTAATAATAACAGCTACTTTATCACCGTAAATGTATAGAAACTAGAAGACAGTAATAAACTGAAAATTCACATGAACATTTCTGTAGTTTCAATGGCTGCTAAACACATTTGTGGTCAGGGAAATGAACAAAAGCAGAGGCAAACTTCAACACATTTGGCAGCTTTTGTTCAGTTTCTGTAACAAAATTTAAGAGAAATCTAAAAATAAAAAAGGGTCTTTAAAGAATAATCTGCAAATTGTCTAAGTAAATGTTGAAATGGAGGGTGACCTTGGAAAAATAACAATAACACCCCAATATCAAATCTGCTTAAAGGGTTTAAGGAATGTGGCTACAAAAGTCATTCCAGTGGTCAACAGCTACACCTCAGAAATAAACTCAAATCACATTAAACCATGTCTCTTTAATTCAAGTCAAGATGTTAATGGCAAATGATGGAGAACACACACACACAATGGTTATTCCGTTGTCATGTAATTTATGTTCAATAGTTTATCAAAGAAAGAAAGAAAGAAAGAAAGAAAGACAAAAAAAGAAAGAAAGAAAGAAAGAAAGAAAGAAAGAAAGAAAGAAAGAAAGAAAGAAAGAAAGAGAAAGAAAGAAAGAAAAGATTATTGTCATTATAAATCAAATTAAGCAATCAACAAACTTAAAGTATACGCTACCATTTAAAAGTTTGGAATCACTAAAACATTGTTACAAATTGGAAATTCTTCCATTCCAATGTATCATTTATTAATCAAAAATACAATCAAATACAGTAACATTGTGAATTATGTTGCACTTATTTTCACAGTGGTGGAAACATTGAGATGCATCATAAACCATTGTACAGCAGAGCCGTAATATTCCCCAAAAGGATAAAAATTACATTAAAACCTCGGTCTACAATTAATACATGCATTTTTTCATCATTATATCTATAGTAATGCCTAAAATTTTTTTTGTAATGTGTGTGCAACTATGAGTTTAACAACGTTGCAGCAGTATCCAAAAAGTTTTTAGAATCATCCCATAAACATGTTAAGTAAAATTGCATACATTGTACCTTCGACACCTATTGCCCCCTAGTGGTGTTTCTTTTATTTACTTCAAAATCAAAACGACATTACAAATGATCCATATAACAAGTTAAGTGAATAGTTAAACTTAAATAAATAAATAAATAAATAGCATGATTTTAAACATTTCTTGTAGGCCTATATAATTCAGAAATATTTGGCTATTCATCACTTTTGCTTTAATGACAGAATGTTCTCTGATAAGGACTCCTCAAGTTTGTGTAAACTATAAGGAGACAAAAATAAAAAGGTAGGAAACCTGCACCTGTACATATAGTGGGTAGACTTAAGCCTGTAAATAAAAGACATGATCATACTTTATGTAACAGTAGTAAATAACACTAAAGAGGAATACTCAAAAACAATATCAAACAATATTATCTCTATACATACAGTACTTAAAAACATTGTCTATGTAAAATGTGTTTGCACGTTAGCTATAATAGATTAATAACCGATCAGCTATAGGACGAGGAACTAAAAATAGAAATTAATGCTCATTCTCTAACAAATTAATTTTCTACAAAAATAAAACTTGATTTTATTTGAATTTTTTTAATATACATTTGTGCTTAAATTAAGGTGTGATTATATCAATATAATATTGCAATTTCTAAACAAGAGAAACTAAAGTCAAGTTCCCTTTCGAGTGGAACTCAATGCTGCGTCATGGCTTAAATCTATGGGGATGCTTCGTGTGACCCGGTGTCTGAAGCATGCATTAACACGCCAACCTAAGATTGGCTGAACATGATGGCGTAGTGACGTAGCGTAGTGCATCAATAAAAAATCTAAAAAGATGCCACACCACATGTGTCGTCAGCTTCTTTGTTTTCAGAAGTCGTATGTGTGAGCATGTTTGTGAGCAAGAGTTTGTTTCCAACATGTCATGGAAAAAGTTTAGGAGGTGTGTAACGCCTTGCACATGATATATTATGGCCGACGACACTAATGACATGTGTGATTTGTATGGGCAAGAAAGGTCAGTCCTTGAGGGGGCTGACTGTTCTCATTGTGAGAAATTAACTCTCTGCAAGTTCCGATCCCACCTGGCTCTCTTCGAGAGTCAAGCCCCTGCACCCTGTTGTTCGGGTAGTACCACAGTCGCTGAGGTGGCTCTGCGAACTTCAATCATGGAGTGTACTGAGATAACAGACAAGGTGGGTCATATAAATCAGTGTACGAACCAGATTGAAGAATACCAACTACTATCCCAACAATGAAATGACTACACTGTGAAGTGCATGGCTCTTTACCCACAGAATTTTTCTAGAGTCATCAGAGACTTCTGCACTATTCTTCAAATCCACCTTAATAAGCCATAGGGCCCTATCTTGCACCCGGCGCAATTGACTTTGTACACCGACGCATGTATCATTCCTATTTTGCACCCGCGCAAAGCGGACTTTTCCCTCCACAGACACACGTCGGTTAACTAAGAAATACACTTGCGCTCCCCGGGGCGGTTCAGCGCAAAGAGGAGGCGTGTTCCGGCGCAAACTTTCCCTCATGCTATTTTGCAGTTCCAGAAAACAATTGCGCCACTGACCAGAAAAAACCTAGTCTAAAGTCATTGGCGCGTTGCGCGTACATTCAGATGCTATTTTAAGCGCGCGTGCTTGGTCATAATACAGAGTGTGAACAACGCGCATACACTGTAGATGATTCTCTCATCTACACAGATGCATTTTCCTTTTTGCAAATGATACATTATTATAAGGAAAAATATTAAAACACGAGGGAAATCATTGTTGTCCAGTCAAGTCAAGTATATTTATATAGTGCTTTTCACAATAGAGATTGTATCAAAGCAGCTTCACAGTATTAATATGTTGTGTCCATGGCGATCGGAAAAATAGGCATAAAGCTTAGGCCTACATATTTACCCAAATTATTATATGCATGTATAACCGAAGCTAATTTGGGTGGGTTTGTCCCATCCCCAATGCCACTTCTCTTTCTTTTACGGCCCTGACGAGAACATCGATCTCCTCGGCTGTGAACCGATTCTGAAGCGCGCCTGGTAAATGCGCCGTTATAATAGTATTGCGCCATGGAACAAGCGCATCTCGTTCATCGTGCTCTTAAAGGGAATGTGATATGACGCTCTGATTGGTTTATTTCACGTTACGCCCAAACCACACCTATGAATAATGAAGCTACTTCAGACCAACCCCTTTTAGATTTGCGCCAGGCGCAAGAGGCATTTATCCCGCAGGGAAAATAGCAACAGCGCCGGGATCCGCCCACAAAGTTACTTGCGCTTTGCGCTTTGACACTTGCGTTTCAGATCGTGCGCTGAGTGCAAGATAGGGCCCATAGAGTCCCTACATACCTGGGAAAGTGAAAAATATTTTACTGGTACACTACCAGGTGAACAGGCTTGTTTGTATGCCTTCTGAGTCCTCCTCAGTAAGTGCAATGTCATAAATGTTTCTGCCCCTGTGGTCACTGAACAAAGATTTTATTAAAGTTAATTAATAAAATAAGTTAGGCTATTTTAAAAATCTTTATATTAATTGACTTTCTATTAATACAATACAGTAAATGAAAATCGTTTGTGATCTCCCATGGTTTACATCATGGTTAGCATTATGCGATTAATTTATAAGAAAACATAATGCCTTCTCTGAAATTTTTTTGTTGTTGTCTGGCATCAGGCTACATATAGAAATTGGACAAGCAGATTCATTTTACGCTGCTTCTTTTTTTGTGAATTGCAATGAGGATTGTGGGCAATTGGAGGACATGAAAGATACACTGGGGGTGCTTCTCAATATCCCTTCTCGTCTCCTCACTCCTCCGTACTCCATCCTATGACCCGGAAACAGATCGAGCGCAGCCATCTTGAAGGACATCGCAATTCTCTAATTGCACCGCGAGGAGGCGAGTTTTATCGACTAAACGTGATGCACGGATAAATTCCTCCTCCCCCTTCACATCGGTCACAATCATT
This sequence comes from Semotilus atromaculatus, assembly GCA_031834385.1. NCBI lineage: Eukaryota > Metazoa > Chordata > Actinopteri > Cypriniformes > Leuciscidae > Semotilus > Semotilus atromaculatus. Next base: position 17,907,671 of record JAULUF010000038.1, on the reverse strand, counting down.
TTAATTTCATAAAAATTGGAAAAAAATCCAAGTCCAGGCACTCAGTAGGTTACAAAAGTAAAAAAAGCCTTTATTATTATTTAATCGAGGGCTAAACCATTAAAAATCACCAACGCGTATCGTTGGTGTTTTTTAATGGTTTAGCCCTCGATTATAATTAGAAGTTTGTTCGGTACTCGCTGTACGTCTCCTTTTTTATGACTGCACGCCCCGTGCAATATAAGTAGTTAAACAAGAACAAGACTGTAAGAGCCAATAAGCGCTCTTAGTATAATAGGAACCAATCTTTGGTTCCTCAGAGGCTACCTGGAAGCACAGACAGTTTTTGACCACATACCCGTACGCACACACACCATACGATACCAGTACAAAGTCATACATGTGCAATGAAGTTTGTCTGGAGATCAATGGCGATGGATGGAAATAAACTGAACCCATGGTTTTAACTGCAAATACGACTTGGACTTTCATTAATCAAACAAGGTCAAGTGCGTCAATTACTCAACCCCGGGACAGCACCTCAGGGGCTTAAAGCAGTGGCTTGGCCTCTACATTTAAAGTAAAAAACTTTTGCTTGGGTCAGGATCAGGGCGGCGGAGAGGGGACTGCTTGGCTACAGTCACCACTACAGGGCGCCAGAGAGGAGCGACACTTCCAGGGAAGTTGTGGAGCTATATCCGACTGAAGTAGGCCTACATCAGCTGTTCATCTGATGAGGTAAGGTAGTGCTACCCCCGTGTTTAAATGGCCATCTATTAGACTATTAGTTGTGTGCACACATATGCGTAATCCAAAGCATTGGTTGCTGAAGTGGACAAACAATAAGCTTTGTGTCGGTTTATTGTAATCCGCTAACTATCAGACTATTAAATATGTCGGAAAGTGTTGTGGACATGGACAAAGCGGCAGTTGAGCGTGCGTTATCTGCTGGCAAAGCGGACAGTATGGCCAGAAGTGAAACACAACGCAGAAAGAGTGTTGTCAAACTTTCTGTTAAATCACTTGCTGATAAGTTGGATAAATTACAAGCTGGTAGAAAATCAAAGCTAAATAAGGCTTATGATTTAAGAAAAATGTTGCAAGGTTTAATGGAAACTGGTAAACATTCAGATGTGCAAAATGCTTTTGAAGGCTACATTGCATTGTGTGATGAAATAAGATGCATGCATGGGTCTATACTGAGTTTGTTACCACAGGAGGAAAAAGAAAAAAGAAAAATGGTTTAAAGAAAAAAATATGTTTAATGATGAGTTTATTGTCAACGTGCAAAGGTGGGTTGGAAAAAATGTTTCTGAAAATTATGGTAAACTGTAATTCTGATGAAGGTGATCATGATGGTATAAATCCAGATGACAGTGTTTCCAATGTGGGTAAAACCAAAAGCAACATCAGTAATAAATCAAGTACCACTTCCTCTGCGCAAATTAAAGCAGCAGCTGAAAGGGCTGCAGTAATGGCATGCATGGCAGCTTTGAAAGAGCTACATGCATTGGAGGAAGAGGAGCTTCAAATAAAGAGGAAAAAAGAGCAAAGTTGGCAGTTTTGCAAGCAACCGATGGACAACATTCCTCTCATGCATTGTCTAATGGAATGAACTCTATTTTGAAAGGGAACAAAGGAAACTGGAACAGTTCAACACTCTTAACCCCATTGCAAAGAAGTATGAACCTTAAACAGGGAAAAAACAGCAAACAAAGTGGTCATTCCTACAAAGCAAACTGCCTGCACAGGATGGTAAACCAAAGCAAAGGGAAATGCATATTTCATCAATATTGGAGGCCAAGAAACAATCTGATAAGGAAAGGGCACAAATATTGCAATCTGGCTCAACCATTACGTTGGAAAATCAAGCAAATATTCATGGGCAAATATCATCAGGAGAGGTTGTGGCTATTATGCAAAAACAGAATGAAATTACAGCAGCACTTACTCACCAGCAGCGCTTGCTGTCTTTACCAACAAGAGATATTCCCATATTTGAAGGAGATCCATTTCAATATAAGGCTTTCATTAAGGCATTTGAACAAGGAGTAGAGGATAAAGCTAGTGGAGTGGAGTGATTATACTACTTGGAACAGTTCACTAGAGGACAGCCAAAGGAACTGGTTCGTAGCTGCCAACACATGTCTCCTGAACGTGGCTATATTTTGGCAAAGGGTCTTCTATTTTTTTATTTTTTATTTATCCTTTATTTTACCAGGTGATGTCCCATTGAGATATTCAAATCTCTTTTACAAGGGAGCCCTGGGGGCAACAATTAGACAAGTTACACAGAAACACAAAAACAAACAGAACAAAGCAGATTTACAATACATGTAAAACAATTTAAGAATGACATAAAGGGGTCATTGAAAACATGTGCATTGTTGAAATTTGGAACATTTAAGCAATTGTTTAAAATGTTCAAGTGGGATAAAAACAGAAAGCTTCAATACTTTTTGGAGCAAATTCCAATACCAAGGAGCAGCATAACTAAAAGCAGACTTACCAAATTCAGTTGTTATACGTGGGATTTTTAGAGCCAGAATGTTAACAGAGCGGAGATTGTAAGTGGAATGATTCCAGGTCAACAGACTAGTAAGATAACTGGGTAAATTACCATTAATGACTTTATAAATATAAATATGCCCGTGAAACCATCTACGCAAACCTAAAGAGCTAAAACCAGTCGCCTCATAAAGACGACGGTGATGAGTGCGGGACTTGGCATTAGTAATAAACCGTAATGCACCATGGTAGACTGTGTCAAGTGTATGCAGCGTGGTAGAAGCAGCATGCATATAAATAACATCCCCATAGTCCAAAACTGGTAAGAAATTGTCACTAATCAATTTCCTCCTAGCTTGGAGAGTAAAACAGGATTTATTTCTAAAATAAAAACCAAGCTTTACTCTCAGTGTTCTCACTAATTTATCAATATGACCTTTAAAAGTTAGCTTTTCATCAATCCACAGACCAAGATATTTATAAAATGAAACATTTTCAACACACTTCCCATCCAGTGTGGAAATGGCTAGTGCAGTTGATGCGGGTGCTGTGCGAGACTTAGTAAACTGCATCACCTTAGTTTTACCAGCGTTTAAAACCAATCGAAGATCAATGAAGGTGGCCTGTAATAAATTAAAAGAATGCTGTAGTGAATGGTAAGCTTGAGCTAGGGTGGGGGGCGGAACAATATAGTACTGTGTCGTCTGCATAGAGGTGTATTTTGCCATTATCTACTACAGAGGCAATGGTGTTTCTGTAAATAGTAAATAGGACTGGACCAAGGATAGACCCTTGAGGGACACCTCGCCGGACCCCCAGTGGGGCAGAACTATGCCCATCGACAACTACAGTTTGAGTTCTGTTGGCAAGATAGTTTCTGAACCAATCAACTGCCTTAGTGCCCAAGCCAATGTCCCTGAGCCTCTCAAGCAAAATACAGTGATCAACTGTGTCAAAGGCCTTTGACAAGTCGATGAACAGGGCTGCACAGCTCATCTTATTGTCAAGGTCACAGATGATGTCATCAAGCACCTTAGTAGCTGCAGTAATGGTGCTATGCTTGGCCCTAAAGCCTGATTGTGCCGGGCAAAGTATGTTATAATTTTGCAAGAAGCCCTTAAGTTGGGTGTTTACTAAAGACTCTAGGACCTTTGCAAGTACAGACAGTTTAGAAATTGGGCGGTAATTATCAAGAATGGAGGAGTCCCCCCCCTTTCAACAGGGGCAGCTCATGGGCTGATTTCCAAACATCTGGTAATTCATTTGAAGACAGGGACAAATAAAAAATATATGTAATAGGTTCCACTATAATATGTGCAGACAGTTTCAGTAAAGCAGGGTCTAGGCCATCAGAACCGGGTGATTTCCTTGTGTCAATTTCCTTAAGAGCCTTAAGCACTGCAGATGAGGGAATGGGTTTAAAGTTGAATCCCTCACTGACAAGAGAAACAGGTGAATTGTTTTGGAGAGGTGAAGAAAAATGTCTGTGTGAGACTTCTTCAGGATGTGATTGTTCAAATATGTCCCCTGCCTTAATGAAATGGTCATTGAAAGCATTAACAATTTCATTCTTGTTTGAGATCTGTTGGGTATCTTTAACTATATGCTTAGGGAGAGCAGAGTCACTGGGAGGTATTTCAAGGGATTTTATCGTCTTCCAAAATTTAGATGGATTATTTAGGTTTGAGGAAATTGATTTGAGGTAGAAGTCAGATTTGCACTTTCTTATAAGGTAAGTGCACTTGTTCCTAAGATACCTAAAATTAGTCCAGTCAGATTGGAGGTTTGTGGTCTTTGCTAAGACCCAGGCTGCATTTCTCTCATGGATCAGAGAAGACAGTTCATTGAAAAAACCAGGGGTTATCACGCCCTTTAATTCTATAGCATGTTAGGGGGGCATGTTTATCAGTAATCGCGAGAAAGAGTGAGTGAAAGTAGTTCCATGCCACATTTATATCCAGTATCAGACTAATTCTAGAGAAATCACAGATGTTTAATTCATGTAAAAAGGCTTGTTCTATAAACCTTTTAAAATTTCTTTTAATGAGGATGCGAGGCTTGAGTTTAGGGAGCTTAGTGTCCCTAACACATGCTACGGGACAATGATCACTGATGTCGTTAGAGAATACACCTATTCCTTTATATTTCTGTGGAGTGTTTGTGAGTATAAGATTTATCAAGGTTGACTTGTCTGGGAATTTTCTATTTGGACGTGTCGAGGAGGAAACAAGCTGGGTAAGATTTAGCTCATTACAAATATTTTTCAGGCAGTCAGAATTAGCAGAGAGCCAGTCCCAATTCAGATCTCCCATAAGCACAAATTCCCTATCCCGTAATTCGACTAATACATCAGCCAGAGAATTTAAGGTCTCCTTAGCAGCAGAAGGAGGCATAGCAGGCAATGACAGTAAGGAGTGATGTGGAAGAGAAATAAATATCAATAGATAAACACTCAAATATTTTAGGACGGGAGATAGATTTAGTTACTCTGCAATTAAATATTTAATATAAATGGCAACACCACCGCCCTTATTTTTACGATCACTACGAAATAAATTATAACCAGTAATATGGATAGAAGAATCAGGAACAGATTTCTTCAACCAAGTCTCAGATAAAACCAAAACATCAGGGTCTGAAGTAGACACCCAAACCCTGACTAGGTCCATTTTTGGCACAAGACTTCTAACATTCATGTGGAGGAAGCCAAGACCATTTAGTTCCTTGAAATCAAATGGAGTGGGTAAATTAATACATGGGGGTAAAGGCCCAGGATTTGGTTTAATGTTACCTGACATAAAAAAAAGTAGAATTATTAAAAGACAATATTTTAATCTAACAGCTTTGCCTTTGAAACTGTGAGAATCATGATTTTGAGGTTGGCCAGTAGGTATTTAAACATCAGAGCTTTCCATGACAGTTTTATTAAAAACACAAAAATATATATCAAAAGGAAAGAAATGATATTCAATGACTGGGTGGTATAACGCAGTGCACGAAAAATGCATAAGTGCGATATAGGAGAGTTTAGGATGCAAGCCATTTATCTCGTCAGGGACTTGGTCAGAGGAAACAGTATAAAATGCAGTAATATTAAAAGTCATTAGTAGGAGAGAGAGAATGAAGGGCACTATATGTCACTTTGAGTGATTTATTGCCCCCCTATGATTGGTTCCCGCGCTAAGCCCCGCCCCTTTTTACCCCTCCCACCCACTTCCGGTCTGACCATCTGGAGCGTGGGAAAATTCCCACGCTAGCTCCGCCCCTTCCCACCCCCACAACCCCCACTTCCGGAGAGATCATGTGACCGTGGGAATTCTCCCACGCTAGCTCCGCCCCTTCTCACCCCCACCACCCCCCCACTTCCGGAGAGATCATGTGACCGTGGGAATTCTCCAACGGTACGGAACCCCTCCCATCCGACCCAGTACGGAACCCCTCCCATCCGACCCGGTTCCGGACTGGACACCTGCTGTACACCTGTTACGGGCATCTGTCTTGTTCAATGTAAAAATGTTCAAAATGATGGAAGAAACATTCAAAACAATACATTTGAATCTTTTTAAGAAGGATGACAGAAAACAGAGATAGGTTTAGTGTTTTTTATTAAAGAAAAGGTTTTCACGTTTACATTTGAAATCTTTTTTACTTTCACACATTTGTAAAAATGGTTAAATAGGATTTTCTCAAATTACATCAAGCAAATAGTTATATTTTCCATCATACATTTAAAAAAGTTGTACTTTTCACATAACACAGTGCTTAAAACCATTAAGACCGTTTATATCATTAAGACCAGTACAGGTATTTACCTTCACACATTATTTTGTAAAAAGTTCCATTTTACATAAACCAACTGTTTTAAAAGGTGTTTTCTTAAAGTTATCTTAATGTTTTAGTATGAAAACATCTAAAACAATGTGTATTAAAATTATATCATGCAAATAGATCTAATTACTATATTTGAAGAAGTATTTTTTTTCACAATTACCTAGTGTTTAAAGCCATTAAGACCAGTACAGGTATTTACCTTCACACATTATTTTGTAAAATGTTCCATTTTATATAAACCAGCTGTTTTAAAAGGTGTTTTCTTAAAGTTATCAAAATGTTTTAGTATGAAAACATGTATTTTTTCACAATTACCTAGTGTTTAAAGCCATTAAGACCAGTACAGGTATTTACCTACACACATTATTTTGTAAAATGTTCCATTTTATATAAACCAACTGTTTTAAAAGGTGTTTTCTTAAAGTTATCAAAATGTTTTAGTATGAAAACATCTAAAACAACATGTATTAAAATGATATCAAGCAAATAGTTCTATTTTCTAACATATATTTGAAGAAAAGTTGTACTTTTCACATAACACATAGTGCTTAAAACTATTAAAACAATTTATATCATTAAGATGCAGTACAAGTATTTACCATCACACATTATTTTGTAAAATGTTAAGAGAGTTAAAAGTTTTTTTTTTTCATTACAAAAAGATAAAAGTGTGTTTTTAGCGGTGTCCATACACTTGTAAAATGTTAAAAACGTTTAGACATAAAAAAATAAATTATTAAAAAATATAATTCAATAATTAAATAAATAAATGTTTTAAATTGTGTTTTCTTAAAGTTATCAGAATGTTTTAGCATTAAAAACATCTAAAACAGCTTGTGTTAAAATTATATCAAGTAAATAGTTATGTTTTCTAACATATTTGAAGAAAAGTAGTACTTTTCACAATTATACATTGTTTAAAAGTATTAAAATGTTGTATAAAGTTAAAATACACACATCTTTAGCGTTTTTACACATTTTGTAAAATGTTAAAATGCATTTTCTAAAATGAAAACATCAAACAAATATTAAAGCATATCAAAACGTTATGTTAAAAATCACAATATTAAAAATACATACATTTAAAAAACTGACTTACGTTTTTTACATCCACGTTTTGTTGAAAGAGAACCAAAACTCTTATTATCCGTCTCCAAAGATTTATCCTGCAATAAAGATATATCCGCCAGCTGCGGTTTATCCTATTAATCCATCTCCAAAAGGTATAAATCCAACATCAACATGTAATCCAAAGATATATCCGACATCAGTGGGTTATCCAAAGGTATTAATCCATCTCCAAAAGGTATATCAAACTCCGAAACTTTAGAAATTTTAATTCCAAAAGTCCTCGTGAGGAGTTCCGCGAAATGCGTCCACACTCTTACACCCAAAAAGTTACAATGGCGTACCTGAGGTCCTGACACCAGTCAGACCTAGACTCCACCCCTAGACCCACCCACAACACGTGATCAGATGACACGGTCGTGGGAAAAGACAGCAAGGAATTCCCACGCGTCACAAACACTCACCCACGCCAAATCCCTCCCACAGAGCGTCAGTCGCAGGTGCAACGTAAATAAGGCCTCAAAACGAGACGAGATACTACTCCTCTTGTATTCAAGAAAGATGACAGCGGCCGCTGCAGCACCACGTACTCCGGAGCGGGGCATTGATGTCGCTATGGCTGACCTAACTTTAGCACCGAGGAAAAAACACGGGCCGTGTTTAACACGATACCTCCATGAACCGAAGGATCACGTGAAATATGCGTACCACTTGTCTGGTGGACGTGCTTGTACATATGATTTTAACAAGGATTTACGTGAGGTCACTCTCTGCAACATTGAGAATGATGATCGGTTCACAACGGATACAATCGAGGATCCCAAACTGGTTTTTACGGAAAGGGATTGGATTTTATTTTATACGAACGTATGGAGAGATTTAAAAGATGGCAGAAGTGAACCACTTTTCATCGCTGAGTGGTCTGGTTTAAGCATGGGTGGGAGATACCGTCTTCTCGCAGACCATGTTAATAAACATCCAGAAGACTACGTATACATCCTATACAGTGATTTTGGTCGAAATGCACCTGAACATTCCTGGCCAATTTCCGAGGAGGATCATCATAAATATTATGACCTGAAATTCATGTTCCAATGGAAGGATTTACTGGTATTGGAAGATATCTTCTCTAAAATTAATCAACTCTTTTCATGGGGACCCTCGTATGAGCGATACAAAGACATCAAAGTGCGTCTGTTTAATCCCGAATGGGTTACACCATCTCGGAGAGGCGTTCATGTGGCACCGCCCACATATTACAAACATTAAACGTCATCCGTGACAGGATGTCTCATACCCACATTGTACAGGATTATTGACGATGGTCATACAACAACAACAGATCGTTGTGGCGGTGGATGATACGTCTAACAGGTACACTGTCTGGAAATGATCGGACGATCGGAATAATAGCTAGGGTAAACATATCTGTCAACCACGATTCAGCAATGCGTGCGAATATCAAAAGCATTCCTGAACTGTTGTCTGAATAGGAAATATATTATGTCTTTGTACTTATGTAGCCTAACTGATCTATGTAAATGCTCAAGGAAATGAACATACCGGTGTCTGGAAAATTATTGATATTATGGTTGAATACCTGCTGAAGAAAATTTTGAAATGTGTTTTAAATTTTATTTTGGTGGTTGGATGATATAAAATTCACCCCATGTATGTTTGTAATCTCACACTTTTTTTCTATTCTGAAATAAAAATGAATTCGCATGAATACGTGTTTTAAGCTCATTATTTGTCGATATAGTCTACACTATAAATGTTTGTAAAATAAAGAATAAAAACAAAAAAACTTTAGACTGATTCATTATTGTCTGAAAACTCTACAGAGCCCTCGGATCGTATATCCTGATGAATTAAATCATCATCAAGGGTGTTAGCGTGGGATGATGATGATGTGTAGAGTGTTTCTGCGTTTTATGTTTTTCAGAGATTTTCTTTTAAGTGAACCATTCGGCTGTTTAACATATGATTACATGTTACAACCTATCCCAGCTACTTGTTTAGGTTGTAACACATACAGGGATGAATTGTAACAGGTAGGTAAAATACACAAAAACTAAGGGTACTCCGAGTGATATGCCACAACAGCATTTTTATTTTAAATTATTGACTGCAACAATAAAATACGGGGGATGTATAAGCATTTTTGTGTGTTTATGCATGCACAAGTGTACATTTGTGAGTGCATGTCCGTGCAAAAAAAAAAAAAAAAAAAAAAAAAGTCTTAGAATTTTTGTCTAGTTTCCAGTCCAAATATCTAAAAATCTTAACTTAAGATGCATTTACTAAAGTAGTAAAATGTCATAAGACATTATGCATTGTTTTCTGGAGATATAAACCAAGATTAAGTGAGTTGGGAGGTGATTTAGCTTTTTAAGCAACAACTCACATAATTTTGGTTTATTTCCAAAACAGATGTTACAACCTCCCCCTGCACCACCACTATTGTTTAACTAGGTGTATTAGTAGGTTGTTTTGAAATTAGCAGGAGGTTGACATACCATTCTTTACTAGAAACTACAGTTTTAACTGATATAACTCATACAACATTATCACCAGCGGTAGAAGTACTAAGCAAAAAAATTATCTTGTTATGTTTTTTACTTCCTTGCCTCAAAATCTGATCTTCTGCTGTAGCTTCAGGAGAGATTGCAACACAGACTTAAAAACATTGTGTGCGGTCGTAAAGTAAGCCTAAGGAAACTGAAACTGCACTCTAAAAAGTCTAACCATGATTTACTCAATTTTTTTGGTGAAACATTTTTACACTTAAAAAAATTGAGTAAATTTCAAAGCTGTGAAATCAATTAAATAAACTGTATGAATTGAGTAAATGCAAGTAAAAATATTAAGTAAATCTGAGTAAATGCATCTGGTATATCAACAAATAAAATTGAGTAGAAATAATTTAACATTTAAACATTTTAAAACCAATATTTATGAGTAATATTAGCTGTTTTTATTTATGAGTAATATTAGCTGTTTTTATTTATGAGTAATATTAACTTTTTTATTTCCTCTAAACCTTTGTAAAATAATATTCCATACAACCACCAGTATACATGACATTGGCCTTTATTGTCAATGAGTACAGCAAACAGCATATTTTACACTGTTTTAACATACAATATTGCCTACATTTAAACTAATTTAACAAACATTTTAGAAGTAAAAATTAAACATTAAACATTTAGGTAGCCTAATTCAAGAGTAATCAACAGGCCTGTTATCCAATATCCCCCGTATCAGCGCTGGTCCTTGTGCCGGAGATTGACTCGCGCTCTGCGGGTGAACTTCGGACTCCAGACCGCCGTCTTGCGTTTCACTCATAGCCGAAAGATGCTGCGACGACTGACTCCATAACCTGCCAATAAACAAACAGTGCACAGTTCTGAGGACATTTTATCATCCAAATTAATTATATTCATTATCATTATGATGAATAAACTCGTGTGTTTTATGCAAGGCGTTTCAATCACGCGAAAAAACAGTCGTTTAGGTGTCACATTACGCCATTGTATGTTGTTTTGCATTAAATACAATGATTTAAAGCACAGTAATGATTTTATAGATAAAATAAAACATACACAAACCTGAATTTCGCAGAGACTGGGAAGTTTCGGCGACACTGAGAAGAAAAGAGGAGAACTGTTCTTCTGGAGACTGGAGTTCAAACAGCCCGCGCTCACTCGACCGTTGAGCTGTCGTCGCTTTAGACTAGAGGGTGGGGGAGGGGTGCATTGTTTTAATTGAGTAAACTTACTCAATTTCTTAAGTGTGTTAAATATATTAATAATATTGACTTAAAATAAGTATTTTTTGTGGTTCTTGAAACAGATCTGTTTAATTCTCAATTCTCAAATATTTTGATAGAAATTTCACAAATATATTAAGTTTATTTAAAAGAAACAATTGGTTAGTCAAATACTAAATTCTTTTAGTGAAAAAAACTTATATATAACTGTAAATTCTAGACAAAATTAACTGTTGGATTTTTAGTCAATTATTTTGGTATGTTCAACTCAAACAATCAAGTAAATGATATTCAGAGATTTTATTAAGTTAATACAGTTAATTATTACTGTGATATTTACTAAGCCCCTGAATGATTTTTTAGAGTGTGTCACATGACTCCTATCTTATCCCTGATTTGTGGAATTGGTAGTGTTACAACTAGCCACGTGTTACAACAGCTCCAGGCCCCAAACGATACAAACGATTTGAACATTTATATACATTTGTGTCTTGCAAAAAGCTGAAGTCTATCCTCTTTAAATAAAAGATTTAACTCTATTTACGCTTTAATTTCTTTAAAACAATTGGGTGACGTGTTTATTTCTGTGATTACTTGATTAGTAATATTGCGAGAGGTTTTCTCACGCGTATAAAAACGTCACTTAGAAGACTTTTTAAATGTATGATTGATCCTTTTTAACATTTAAATGTTTTTCTTCTGACAAACTTACATTTCATATAAATTTTCTGTGGAGGTTAACAGCCGGATAAATGCACATTGATTTCAGGCATATTGCAAACACGCTCAAGAAAAACCAATATTGCTGTAGGCTAATCTTTGTGACGTCTCACCCACAAACGCAAAACTATGTGTTGGGATGACCCCAAGCATAGCTTTACTAAAATAAATTATTATGGAAGTAATTTTCAAACTGTGAGTATGCTTCGACATGTAATTATACCATATTTTATATATTATGTTTATGGTCCCATTTGCTTTAAAGTCTTTGCTTGTTTGTTTGTTATTAACTAATACTTTTTATTTTCTAACTAACACCCATAACCTACTGCACAAATTAAAGAAACATATGAGCTAAAGGTTGTTCTCTAATCCCAAATAAACAGATAATGGAGTGTTTCCAATCTACAATATGTTTGATATCCTCCTACTTATGTGTGTAAATAGCCGTGCTTAAATCTCTGGGTGTATTTTACACAGCAACATATTTTGTCACCGCGGTGATGCAAAATGTGTAAAAACGCTAAAGATGTGTGTATTTTAACTTTATACAACATTTTAATACTTTTAAACAATGTGTAATTGTGAAAAGTACTACTTTTCTTCAAATATGTTAGAAAACATAACTATGTACTTGATATAATTTTAACACAAGCTGTTTTAGATGTTTTTAATGCTAAAACATAACTATTTACTTGATATAATTTTAACACAAGCTGTTTTAGATGTTTTTAATGTTAAAACATTCTGATAACTTTAAGAAAACACAATTTAAAACATTTATTTATTTAATTATTGAATTATATTTTTTAATTTATTAATAATTTTTTTTTTTTTATGTCTAAACGTTTTTAACATTTTACAAGTGTATGGACACCGCTAAAAACACACTTTTATCTTTTTGTAATAAAAAAAAAAAAAACTTTTAACTCTCTTAACATTTTACAAAATAATGTGTGATGGTAAATACTTGTACTGCATCTTAATGATATAAATTGTTTTAATAGTTTTAAGCACTATGTATTAAGTGAAAAGTACAACTTTTCTTCAAATATATGTTAGAAAATAGAACTATTTGCTTGATATCATTTTAATACATGTTGTTTTAGATGTTTTCACACTAAAACATTTTGATAACTTTAAGAAAACACCTTTTAAAACAGTTGGTTTATATAAAATGGAACATTTTACAAAATAATGTGTGTAGGTAAATACCTGTACTGGTCTTAATGGCTTTAAACACTAGGTAATTGTGAAAAAAAACATGTTTTCATACTAAAACATTTTGATAACTTTAAGAAAACACCTTTTAAAACAGCTGGTTTATATAAAATGGAACATTTTACAAAATAATGTGTGAAGGTAAATACCTGTACTGGTCTTAATGGCTTTAAACACTAGGTAATTGTGAAAAAAAATACTTCTTCAAATATAGTAATTAGATCTATTTGCATGATATAATTTTAATACACGTTGTTTTAGATGTTTTCATACTAAAACATTAAGATAACTTTAAGAAAACACCTTTTAAAACAGTTGGTTTATGTAAAATGGAACATTTTACAAAATAATGTGTGAAGGTAAATACCTGTACTGGTCTTAATGATATAAACGGTCTTAATGGTTTTAAGCACTGTGTTATGTGAAAAGTACAACTTTTTTAAATGTATGATGGAAAATATAACTATTTGCTTGATGTAATTTGAGAAAATCCTATTTAACCATTTTTACAAATGTGTGAAAGTAAAAAAGATTTCAAATGTAAACGTGAAAACCCTTTCTTTAATAAAAAACACTAAACCTATCTCTGTTTTCTGTCATCCTTCTTAAAAAGATTCAAATGTATTGTTTTGAATGTTTCTTCCATCATTTTGAAAATTTTTACATTGAACAAGACAGATGCCCGTAACAGGTGTACAGCAGGTGTCCAGTCCGGAACCGGGTCGGATGGGAGGGGTTCCGGAACCGGGTCGGATGGGAGGGGTTCCGTACCGGGTCGGATGGGAGGGGTTCCGTACCGTTGGAGAATTCCCACGGTCACATGATCTCTCCGGAAGTGGGGGGGTGGTGGGGTGGGAAGGGGAGGAGCTAGCGTGGGAGAATTCCCACGGTCACATGATCTCTCCGGAAGTGGGGGTTGTGGGGGTGGGAAGGGGCGGAGCTAGCGTGGGAATTTTCCCACGCTCCAGATGGTCAGATCGGAAGTGGGTGGGAGGGGTAAAAAGGGGCGGGGCTTAGCGCGGGAACCAATCATAGGGGGCAATAAATCAAAGTGACATATAGTGCCCTTCATTCTCTCTTAGGAGAACAGTGCGAAGCAGGAGGAATATGACATGCATTGTTGGTCTGTAGCGATGTGCCCAGGATAATCCACGGAAACGGGAAACAGCTGATTGAGTTTGAGTGCGAAGCTAAACCACTCCGGGTAAACGAGTAGCCCAAACTTTGCGTTGAGTGCGAGATGAAAATACTCATGCATCAGCTGAAATGCGGGAGAGAAAGTTGTATCAGCGATCGACACTGTTTCTTATCGCTTTCACGGCAAAAATGGCAAGGTAAGAAACATAACTTCCCTTAGTAAGAAGAGTTAGAGTGCGTTGATAAATTCATCCATGAAATCGCAATCGATTCAACTTCCGTGTAGATCCGCCTGCGAGTATATGCTCATGTTATGTGTCTACTCGTTGTTATTCCTGATTGCCTCTGAAGGAGCATTTCGGGAATGAGTACAAGATTGCTACTGCATATAGAAAAAGCTTTATCTTGGTCAATCATCAAGTCTCGAGGATGTCCCACGGACATTTTTGGATCCCGGTAGTTCAGCTACATTCTGTTCAGAGGAGCTTATGGAAAGGTTAAGCGTTACAGGAAAAAGGACTCATTTTCTCTTGAAAACGATGGGACACGAAAAGGTTGTTCCAGCATACTCCTTATGAAGGTGACTGTTTGATGAGCATGAGCTCGGAAACGGAGGCCATCCAGACGGTTAAAGAGCTCAATGCTCTTTGTGAAAGAGGTGGATTCGTACTGGAAAAATGGATCAGCAATAGCCAGGCAGTTTTGCACACAGTTGCAGAAGAACAGCAGGCTAAGGAGTTAAAGGAGCTGAATCTTGATAGAGATAATCTTCCAATGGAAAGAGCTTTAGGTCTACTTTGGTGTGTTGAGTCAGACTCTTTTAAGATCAAAATCGAAGTGAAACAGCAACCGCTAACCAGACGTGGCATATTATCCATCACAAGCTCTGTGAATGATCCTTTGGGTATTTTGGCACCAGTCACTTTGTCTGCAAAGATGATGCAACAGGAGCTCTGGAGGAGAAAGTGTGGATGGGACGATGTCATACAATCAGATATCGTGACTCAATGGAAGCTGTTTGGAAGTTTTCCTTTCTGTCCTGCAGTTGCCACACCCATTTTTTCTTTGCCACTCAGTTCCCCATGCAGTTCACCACACCTTCAACTAATTAGCTCCAATCAGCCACAGACTTTATTAGACAGCACCTGTACACAGACCTTTCTCTTTGTTCCTGCCACATGGAGGAATCCTTTGTGTGTTGCTGCTGAAAATGCCTTGTCTTCTGCCCTGTGTGCGTTATTGAACTATGTAAGTTTCATACGTTTCTCTTTTGATCGTATGTTAATTGAATTATGAGAATGTTCCTTTCTGTCTGTTTAAATGTACAAATGTTTGATTGTCATTCAAATGGTTTGTGGCCTTGTATTGTGGCATTATGTAGCTAATTGTATCCCATATCATTTCTCTTTTAGAAACCACACATACAAAAACATACTTAATAAAGACATTGTGTAATGAAAGTGACTGGACAAAACTGTTCTTATCGACACCTCCACTGGTCTCAAGCCAGCTACCTGCACATCCCTCTCAAACCTCCTTTTCATGGTCCTTCGAGCCGGAGCTCATTGATGATCAGTGGATATGTCTAGTCACTCCCTGCCCTCCTTATCTCAGCATGAGCGCCCACGTCGCCAAGCCCAGCGTCCTGTACGCTATGATGACTACGTCATGGAATATGGTCAGCAGCTACGGCATCCTGCTGAAGCACCAGAGCCACCACTGCTTCACTCTGCAGACATCTTTGGTGTTGGACCTCAGTATCAACCACAGCATGAGTCTGAGGAGGAGGAAGAGCCACCTCAACTACCCAGTGAGGAAGAGGAAGAGCCAACAACAGAGCCTCCCTCACGTGTCTCTTCTGGGAGAGCCCAAGCCCCTGAGAACCTACGTGACCCTCATGTAGCCCCAATTCCTGACCCTCAAACTGAGCTCTTACAGCAGTTACTAGAAGAAGTAAGAAACCAAGGTAGACTAATCCAGCGCTGTATGCTTGATAAAGGCCAATCCTCACGGTCTCGTTCAGGACCATCCCCTGAAAATCTTGGCCCTCAGTTAGTAGCATCACAAGCCCAGTATGCCGCAATACCACCCCAGGCTACCACAAGCGACTATAAGCCCTTTTCTTCCCCACCTCGGCAGCAGCCTCCTTATCCACCTCCTGTAAGCCGTGCCCCTGCCATTCAGCCCTTAGCCCAGCCCTGGCAGTACACGAATCCTTCTGACCATAGTCAGTTCCTTGCCACCTGTCAAGTCCCAGTCTCACATAACCCCTTGCTCCCAGCCTACATGTTGTCACCTCAAATTTCGCCTAGAGCTATGGCCCACTCTGCCCAGCCAGCATACCAGCCCAGCAATGTGCAGCCTCACCAGCTTATTTCTGCAGCCCCACCAAACCATTTAGCTCCCCCTTCAGGCCGACTGCAGTCATATAGCAAGGTAGAAGGTCCCTCATTCCCTGATCTTGCTAGAGAGGATGAAAGCCAGTATATAATGTTAAAGATGGCCCTATCCAACCTGTTGGACCCAAGAGAGTCGGAGCAGTATAAATATCATATCTTACTGGATCACTTAAAGGTAGATCAGGCGAAGCGGCTTGCCTTAGCTTATGTTTATGCCCAAGATCCCTACACTCAAGCTATTCAGGCCCTAGATGAGCGTTATGGCCAACCCAGACAGCTTGCTCTGAGAGAGCTCCGGGCTATAATGGAGATGCCTGCTATCCGGCTAGGGGATGGAAGAGGCCTAGATCAGTTTTCCCTTAGAGTACAAGCCTTAGTGGGTCTCCTCCAGTCCATGGGCCGTGAAGGTCTCTCCGAGCTTACCTGTGGCTCACATGTCGAGCGGCTACTAGAAAAACTACCCAGTGAGCACTTTTGTCAGTTTAAGAGAAGCATGAGTTTGACCAAACCAGGTCCCCTTTCCTATAACCTCCTAGATTTCTCCTCCTGGCTGCAACAGGAAACCCGCTGCCAGCCCAGAAGGGAGAGAACCCTGCAGCCTGTCCGACCAAGGCCACCACCCCCTCACCCATTCAGAGCTACAGCTATACTTCATGGTAGCAAGACTTCCCAATTGACCTCCCCTAAAGTCCAGATAGCTCCTCCTAGAGCCAGTCAGTTTCCCCCCAACATCACATCCACACGCTGTCCAGTGTGTGCTTACTGTAACTCCCCTGAACATCATGTCAGTAAATGTGATGACTTCCTCCAGCTCACTGAAGATCAGAGGACTAGTTGGATCAAAGGACAGAAACGCTGCTGGCGATGTGCACGAGACCACTTTGCAGACCAGTGTGATCTGAAGGGACGCTGCAACCAATGCAATGGGAAACATCTGCAGGTCCTGTGCAACATCAACCAGAGGCAAGTGCAGAACTTCTACCTAGACCATCCTAGCGATTGCAATAAAGTGCTGCTGAAGGTAGTTGAAGTGACCCTACGTAATGGAAACAAGTCCTTAGACACGTATGCCATATTGGATGATGGGTCAGAACGTACGATCCTCCTGCATCCTGCCGCCCAGAAGCTCCAGTTGGTAGGAGAGTCTGAGAGCCTGAAGCTGAGGACTGTGAGACAGGATGTCCAGATTCTAAACGGTGCCACCGTGTCCTTCACCCTCATTCCAAAGGCCCATCCAGAGAAATCCTATGCCATCAGGCATGCCTTCACTGCTGATCAGCTTTCCTTATCCGAACATTCTCATCCTGTGAAATCCCTCCAGCGGCGCTACACTCATCTCCGGAAGATTCCCTTGAAGCAGCATGATAACGTAAGCCCCCTTCTACTCATAGGAGCTGATCACACCCACCTTATCACTCCAACACTGCCTGTAAAGTTAGGCCCTCCCGGAGCCCCTGTAGCAATCAAAACCCGTCTCGGCTGGACGTTACAGGGCCCTGCTAGAGATCTTGTTAGCTCTCCCTCCACCAAGTGTCACTATATCTCCTTTAAATGCCCACCTGATGACATCCACCACAATGTGCAAAAACTGTGGCAGCTGGACACAGTGCCTCCGAGGAACACAAAATTGGTTGTCCGCTCTAAACAGGACCAAGATGCAATTCACCAGCTGGAGACTCAAACCATCCGAATTCCTGTTGATGATGTCCTACGGTATGCCACACCTCTCCTCCGAGCAGATCCCTGGCCCCCCCTAAAAGCACCTAAGGAAGCAGTTATGTCCCGTCTTCGCAGCTGTGAGAGGCGACTGCTCCAAAACCCCTCACAGGCGGAGACCTATACCAGAGAGATCCAGAAGTTGGTTGATGCTGGGTATGTCAAGAAGTTAACCTTATCTGAAGTAGCAGATGCTCCTGAGTCTTGGTACATACCTCATCACATTGTGCATCATAATGGAAAGGACCGCATTGTATTTGATTGTTCTTTCTCCTATCAGAATCAATGCCTGAATTCACAATTGCTCCCTGGTCCAACCCTTGGGCCTTCCCTCCTTGGAGTTCTCCTTCGTTTCAGGCAGCATTGGATTGCCATCAGCGGAGACGTTAAGTCTATGTTCCACCAGGTGCGCCTGCTACCACGAGATAAACCCCTTCTGCGCTTCCTCTGGCGTAACCTAGACATTAGATCCCCTCTAACTGTATATGAATGGCAAGTCATTCCATTTGGCACCACCGCCAGCCCATGCTGTGCCATTTACGCCCTCCAGAGGATTGCCAAGGATGCACAGGCAGATGAGCGCATTACCTATTCCATACAGCATTGTTTCTATGTGGATAACTGCCTTCAAAGTCTCCCCACACAAGAGGAAGCTAAGGACCTCCTTCACTGCATGCGTGCAACCCTCTCCTCTGGTGGCTTTGAGATTAGACAATGGGCCAGTAATGACCCCAAGGTCATCTGTGATCTCCCTCCCGATGCTAGGTCAGACCAGGCAGAGCTCTGGCTGTCACACCATCCTTCCCTTGATCCCATGGAATCTACTCTAGGCCTCCACTGGAATTGCCATACGGACACCCTGAAATACAGGCACAGAGCCATTGAAGCTACTACTCCAACCATGCGTCACATCTACAGAGTTCTTGCGAGCCAGTACGATCCTCTTGGCTACATCCTCCCCTACACAACAAGAGCCAAGATCATTGTCCAGCACCTGTGGGCAAAGGCAAGAGAATGGGATGACCCAAACCTTCCCCACAACATCCTAGAAGCCTGGTTTTCCTGGGAAGGAGAACTCCCTAATCTCTCCTCAATAGTACTGCCCCGTTGTCTTATCCATCGGACAGTAGACACCCCCTCAGCCATCAAAGACCTGCACATCTTCTGCGATGCATCAGAGCAGTCTTATGGCGCAGTCGCCTACATGCGCACTGAAGATGGTCAACAGGTGAATGTGTCCTTCCTAATGGCGAGGTCCCGTGTTGCGCCCAAAAAACAACTATCTATCCCTCGACTTGAACTGTGCGCAGCCCTCATTGGAGCTCAACTGTTCAACCTCCTCCAAACAGAGCTCACCCTCAACATCAGACAGGCTACTCTTTGGAGTGACTCTACCACTGTCCTCTATTGGCTTCTCTCAGACTCCTGCCGCTACAAGGTCTTTGTTGGAACGAGGGTGGCTGAAATCCAGGAGCTCACCAAAAGCCAGGAATGGCGCTATGTGGATTCCCGAAACAACCCAGCTGACGATCTGACTAGAGGGAAGCAGCTGTCTGATCTAAGTAAGCCTTGCAGGTGGAACCAAGGACCTGCCTTCCTCCTGCAACCCCCTGACCTGTGGCCAACTAACCCCACAATAGATCAGGCCGAAGATCCTGTCGAGCTACGTAAGCCCAGTTTCTGTGGTGCTGTATTTCTTTGCCAAAATCCCTCGATCTCTGACCCTACCCAGTTCACCACCTTTCAGGATCTCCTTGACTCTACTGCTGCATCCCATCATGGGGTGGCAGAACCTCCTGCAACACCATCGGCAGAAGCCTACCTTGACGCAGAGATTGCAATCCTAAAACAGACCCAGCTGGATTCCTTTGGAAATGATTTGGCATGCCTTCAGACCCACAAACCCCTTCCACATTCCAGTCGTCTTCTTTCCCTTGCTCCGGAACTAGATCCAGTGTCAGGTCTCATTCGAGTAGGCGGAAGGTTACGTCAAAGCAGTGACCTGCCCCCTGATGCCATACATCCAGTTGTCTTGGACCCTGCCCATCCGATCACAAAACTTATAATTAAACATTGTGATGACCACCTACATCATTCTGGTCCCGAGAGGCTATTCGCTGAGCTGAGGAGGCGATTCTGGATCCTGAGGGGTCGTGAGGCTGTCAGGAAACACCAGCACAGATGTGCTAAGTGCCAGCAGTCCCGTGCTAAACCCCTTATCCCCCAAATGGCCGATCTTCCTCCTGCTCGCCTACGCCTCCGCAAACCTCCCTTCTATTCCACCGGGATAGATTGTTTCGGGCCCTACACTGTGAAAGTTGGACGGCGAGTTGAGAAAAGGTGGGGAATTATTTTCAAATGTCTGACAACTAGGTGTGTACATCTAGATCTACTCAGTCACATGAACACCGATTCCTTTTTAATGGCACTAAGGCGCTTTATAGCTCGCAGAGGCAAACCTTTTGAGCTGCTTTCTGACAGAGGTACCAATTTCATCGGAGGCAACAGAGAGCTAGAGGAAGTCTACCGATCCCTGACCCCTGACCTCCAGGCAATCCTGGCCAAACAGAGGATCTCCTTCAAGTTCAACCCCCCACACGCACCCCACTTCGGCGGGACATGGGAGCGTGAAATCTGTTCCATCAAGATTGCCCTGTGGACCACCCTAGGTGCCCAAGCTGTCACTGAAGAGGTGCTACGCACAGTGATGATCGAAATCGAAGGTATCCTCAATTCAAAGCCCCTTGGTTATGTCTCTTCTGACGTTGCAGATCCTGATCCGGTGACTCCTAACCTGTTGCTCATGGGGCGGCATGACTCTTCCCTCCCCTTGGTAACGTATCCTGACTCTGAGCTGCGCAGCCGCCGTCAGTGGCGTCATAGTCAGATTCTTTCTGATCATTTTTGGGCCCACTTCCTCAGAAACTATCTTCCTTCTCTCCAGTCTAGACAGAAGTGGCGCACTGATAATCCTAACCTCCAACTAAACACTGTTGTTCTCATTCTTGACCCTCAGCTCCCCCGGTCCCTCTGGCCAGTAGGTAAAGTGATTTCCCTCCATCTCGGCAAGGACGGCCGTTGTAGGGTTGCAGATGTCCAGGTGGGGGACAAACAGTACACGAGACCCGTTGCCCGCCTCATCCCACTCCCGGCCCTACCTGAACCCCCATGACCTTCCACTCAAGCAAATTTGCACGACAAATTTGGGGGCGGCTGTTTGGAAGTTTTCCTTTCTGTCCTGCAGTTGCCACACCCATTTTTTCTTTGCCACTCAGTTCCCCATGCAGTTCACCACACCTTCAACTAATTAGCTCCAATCAGCCACAGACTTTATTAGACAGCACCTGTACACAGACCTTTCTCTTTGTTCCTGCCACATGGAGGAATCCTTTGTGTGTTGCTGCTGAAAATGCCTTGTCTTCTGCCCTGTGTGCGTTATTGAACTATGTAAGTTTCATACGTTTCTCTTTTGATCGTATGTTAATTGAATTATGAGAATGTTCCTTTCTGTCTGTTTAAATGTACAAATGTTTGATTGTCATTCAAATGGTTTGTGGCCTTGTATTGTGGCATTATGTAGCTAATTGTATCCCATATCATTTCTCTTTTAGAAACCACACATACAAAAACATACTTAATAAAGACATTGTGTAATGAAAGTGACTGGACAAAACTGTTCTTATCGACACCTCCACTGGTCTCAAGCCAGCTACCTGCACATCCCTCTCAAACCTCCTTTTCAGAAGCGGTGGTTGGAAGATATTAAGTTGCTGATTTCATTCAGATTGGACAGATCTATAAAGCCGAAGGACTTTGGAGCACCCATACACTGGCAGTTACATCACTTTGCTGATGCCAGTAAGGATGGCTACGGAACTGTGTCCTACATCAGGCTGCAGAACATGTAGCTTTCCTGTTGGGCAAAGCCAGAGTCGTACCACTGAAGTCCATAACTATTCTACGATTGGAACCAACAGCTGCAGTTGTAGATTTCAAACCTTTGTGGCAAACAGGATTACTGCCACAAGAGAGGTTTCTAACCCTTCCCAATGGAGGCACATCAGCTCCAAAGACAACCCTGCTGATATTGCATCGAGAGGAATGAAGGTGCCGGACTTCCTAAAGAATAGCGGTTGGCTGGGGGGTCCAATGTTTCTTTTGAAGTTGGAGAAAGATTGGCCAGCAAGGTATGACGGTGATATCAGAGTGGACACTGATGTCAAAAGGGAAACCTCCAGAGGTCAAAAGGGAAACCTTGGTGAACATCATGGTTGACAATTCACTTAAAGCTACAGGTTGTCTTATGAGCTACTTTTCAGACTGGAGGAGGCTTAAAGTTGCAGTGGCTTGGTTTCTCAGGTTGAAGACAATGTTGTTGGAGCTCAGCTGTGGGAGAAAGGCTTTGGAGGCCACTGGAAATGTACAGGGTGATCAAAGGGAAAGAGTAAAGGCAACAATCACATCAAAGCAGGACATCTTGACACCAAAGGCTCTGGAGAAAGCAGAGTTGGCTATTGTCAACAGCAAAGGTTTCAGGATAAAATCACTTCCCTGTTATCTGAGAAAGGAACAGTAAGCAGACAAAGTACCATCTATAAGCTGGATCCAATCTTGGAAGATGGACTCCTAAGTGTTGGAGATTGAGCAAAGGAGCAATGCCATTGGAAATAAAACATCCCCTCATTCTTGCGAAGGAGCAGCACATTTCCAAGCTGATTCTCAAAGATATTCACCAACTATTGGGTCATAGTGGTCGAAATCATATATTATCTGCACTAAGAAGGAAGGTTATTGCTGAATGTAGTTTTTGCAGACGTTACAATGGGAGACTTATGACCCCTCTCACTGGAAATAAAGAAAGGAAGAACGACTTACAAACAATATGGAGTAATATTTACCTGCATGGCTTGCAGACCAGTTCATTTGGAGGTGGCCGTTTCACTTGAGACTGATGCCTGCATAAATGCATTATGACGGTTTAACAGCAGAAGGGTTCAACTCGCCCATATTACATCAGACAATGGGACCAACTTTATTGGAGCCGAGAGAGAGTTTAGAGAGGCTCTGGCTGCATTAAATCATGAGCAAATCCAAGGAGCTCTCATTCCAGCTGGGGTTGAATGGAGTTTCAATTCACCGGCGGGATCTCATCATGGTGGAGTTTGGGAGCGCATGATAAGAATGGTACACCGCATTCTCAGATCAGTTTTGCACCAGCAGACCTTGGATGATGATGGACTCCACACTATTATGTGTGAAGTGGAAGCCATTCTCAACGATCGTCCTATTACACAGCTATCTGACGATCCAAACGATCTGGAACCTCTCACACCAAATCATCTCCTGCTAATAAAGGGAAAACCAGCTTTGCCGCCTGGACATTTTAAACCCTCAGATATGTATTTGAAACGGCGATGGAAACAGGTTCAATATCTTGCAGATTTGTTTTGGAGAAGATGGATCCGAGAGTATCTGCCATTGTTACAAGAAAGACAGAAGTGGAGCCAAAGGAAGAGGAGTCTAGTTGCTGAAAATGTGGTAGTCATCATGGATTCAACAGCTTCACGTGGATCTTGGCCGCATGGCAAAGTGCTAGAAGTCTATACTGACAAAAGGGGCCTAGTACGTTCTGTCAAGCTAAAAACAAAAAAACAATATTATTGAGAGACCTATAAGCAAACTGTGCTTAATCAAAGAGGGGTAGTCTGATTTATGGTCATGTACATATGATTTCCATTACACGAGAGTAGATATTAAAACTTCGTGCTGATTTGTACTCGGCTTTCGCCAAGATAAGCAAAACTAAGACGTAGCTTTACAGTACTATGCTTCTCCATCCATTTACACTTCTTTCCATGTGGTGGTGTGACTCCCCTTCTGTCCGGCATTAACGGCTGCAGTGTACTTGGCGCGTCAGCACCCACGACGACTACAACTACCAGCACGACAACCGTCTGGATTGAGCCGAGTAGGGGACATCTCTAGGGTCTTCAAGTGGGCACCTTCCGTCCTCAGTGTTTCGTCAACTAGCCCACGACACCTCAAGAGGGCTCAACAGTGACTCTGGCGTCCCAGAGTCACCCCCCTCCGTCCCCCACTCAACTCAGCCCAGCTTACTGACCTCTACATCCCTCCTGCTGCCGAGACCTAACCACAATCTCACGATCTCTCTGCAACCCAACCATACGCGCCAACCCGTTTGACTAAGGCTGTCGAGCCCCACTGGTGCGTTATAAAGCAGTTTCAGTGGCAACGGTTCCGTATGGCATACCACCTACCGCTAAACACAATATCTGCCCAACCACCCTTCATTCACACAATATCCACAGGAACGTATACAAATAAACCAACAGACTCTTCAATTTTTCAAGAATTCTACGAAACCATAGTGTGACGGCCTGTACACAGCCAGCTAGAATCTTTCCGTCTCAACCACAGCCAGTTGCTGCTCCTTTCTGCTGCTTCAGATAAGTTCTTTACTGTGCGACGCAACTCTTGGCTGCCGAATCCGACGTCTCTGAGGAACCGGGTTGTAGAGTGTGCCACTAAACCTCGACAACCCACTTCCACTGGATAAACCTGGACTCTCCATCCTCGCTGTTCTGCTTCAGTGGCCAGATGAGCATACCGCAGTTTCTTCCTCTCATATGCCTCATCTACCGCATCCTCCCATGGCACTGTTAACTCTATCAGTTGAACAATGCGAGCTGATCCAGACCACAAAACAATATCTGGTCGTAGGTTAGTGGTGGCAATCTCAGGTGGAAAAATAAGCCGTTGATCAAGATCAGCCAGCATCTTCCAGTCCCTAGCAGCTTCCAGTTGTCCTGGGCGAGAATTGGTGTTAACACCTTTTCTTGGTGGTTGCTCGCCTGGGCGGAGGAATATGGTCTTCTGTGTGTAATGCTTTGCTAGAACAGGCGGCAACTTATTGGTCATACTACGCTTGCCTTCCAATGCTAAAGCCAAACATCGCAGTACTTGGTCATGGCGCCAAGTAAACTGACCCTGGCTAAGAGCCACCTCACATCCTGTCAAAATGTGCCTTAATGTGGCAGGTGATGAACACAAAGGACAAGAGGGATCCTCTCCTACCCAGAGGTTTAGGTTCTGCGGTGATGGGAGAACATCATATGTTGACCTAATAAGGAAACTGATCCTACTCTCTTCCATTGACCAAAGGTCTTTCCAGCCCATCTTGCGTTGTTCCACACTCTCCCATCTCATCCACTCTCCCTGCTTGGCCTGGGAAATGGCCTTTATACACCTCATCCTCTCCTCCTGCTTTCGCACCTCGTTGACTACCAGCTTCCTCCTTTGAGCTATGCCTGCCTTGTGCCATTTAGGCGGAGCTAAACTGAGCCCAAAACCCCCTCTTCCATGCTGTACCTGTCCCACGATATCCCCAATTTGAAGGGCAGCCTTTGCCTGTGCTACAGATTTCTTTGCTAACCACTTTCCACCAGTTTTTACCACAGAGGCTGCCTCCCTTACACATTTGTCACGTGACTCTACTAAGGTCATTTCCATTCTGACCTTGGCACACTTAAACTCCTCGGTTAAAGCAGAGACTGGCAGCTGCAATATTCCTTTACCATAAAGTACCACTCTGCTGAGGCAGCGTGGAACTCCCAACCATTTCCTGATGTATGAACTTATCAACGCTTCCAGCTTATCCACTGTTGTCAAAGAAACGTTGTACACAGTCAGTGGCCACAGCAACCTCGGCAGTAGACCAAACTGAAAGCACCAGAGTTTTAGTTTGCCACGTAGAGCACAGCTGTTTATGCTCTTCAACCCTTCCACTGCTTGTCGCCTAACTTCTCCCACCCGAACTGTGTCCTTTAGATCCCCATCATACCATCTCCCAAGACTCTTCACTGGCTTCTCAGAAACTGTTGGTATTGCCTCACCATTAATGAAGAATGTTTTATCTACTACCTTTCCTTTAACTATCGAGATGCTCCTTGATTTAGAGGGCTTAAATTGCATTCGTGCCCATTCAATATTATCTGTTAACTTCCCCAATAATCGATTAGTGCAGGCTACTGTTGTAGTCATGGTTGTCATCTGTGTATGCTCTGATTGGTGGTAGTCGCATCCCAGAAGCCAAGCGCTCACCTCCTACTACTCATCTTGATGCCCTAATGATTACTTCCATTGTCATGGTAAAAGCCAGTGGGGAAATGGTGCATCCTGCCATTATTCCAACCTCTAGGCATTGCCATGCAGTGCTGAATTTTGGAGTTGAGAAACTGAATTGCAAATCTCCAAAATAGGCTTTCACTAACTTTGTTATTGACATTGGTACTCTGAAAAAATCAAATGCTGCCCAAAGAAGCTCATGTGGCACTGAACCATATGCATTAGCCAAATCCAGGAATGTCACATGGAGCTCCTTCCTCTCCTTTTTAGCTGACTGAATTCGTTGCCAAATAACATTGATGTGTTCTAAGCATCCTGAGAACCCTGGAATGCCCGCTTTTTGAACTGAGGTGTCAAGGAAGCCATTCTTTAATAGGTAGGTGGACAATCTCTGGGCAATAATGCTGAAGAAAATCTTACCTTCAACGTTTAATAGTGAAATGGGACGAAACTGACTGATGCTTGTAGCATCTTTTTCTTTAGCTATAAAGACTCCACCTGTTCTGCGCCATGCTCTAGGTACAACCTGTTTTTCCCATGCCACTTTTATCAATTTCCACAGAATTCGCAGAACTCCTGAAGCACTCTTGTACACTCTGTACGGAACTCCATTAGGCCCTGGAGATGATGAAGCTCTTGCCTTTCTCACAGCCTGCTCTACCTCTTTCCACTTAGGTGCACAGACCTCCATTTGGTATTCTGGTGGGTTGATAGGTGGTATGTCTGATGGAATTGACATAGGCTCATGCCTTTTTGCATCTGTATGCGTGTCCTCCAAATATCTCTCTAGCTCAATCCTAGATGTTTTTAAAGTGCCATTCTTCTCACTGGTGAATAACTTCTTTACGAATTTGAATGGGTCTTTATAGAAATTAGCCCTCGCACGTTCCTTCTTTTTGTAGCGTTTCCGTAGGAGCTCAGCTCTACGTAATGTTGCCAGCTTATGCTTTATGGCCCTTTGTAAGAGATTGAGTCCCTCCTTCTGACTTTGTTCTGCTCTTTTCCATTGCTTCCTCAGCTGTCTCCTTTCTCTAACTAACCCTTCAATTTTCTGCTGCCGTGTAGACATTCTAGGAGTAGTTTGTACTTTTTCTTTCCTTTTTTTCACACCAAACCTCTCACTTCCATATGCGTAAATGATGTCCCCAAATTTATCCAGCTTCTTTTCAACTGTGCCAGTTAATCTTTCCAATGCAAAGCATAGATCTGTGTTTACCGTGTCCCATGCAGTTTTCTCACAAGCTCTTGGCCATCTAACTCCAGGCCTATGCCCGTTGAGGTTCTTTTCTCTCTTATGCTGGTTAATCTGACCGGGTTCGCAAGTTTGAATATGTTCATCACTAACTGTGCAAGCCCTCCTCTCCTCTATGACAGGGGTGCTGATATCCTGCGAGCTGTGGTTTGCTTCCTGTCGCTGGGTTTCATTCGACTGACTTGACTGACTTCGTAAGAAGTACTGATCAATGCGAGGCCCTTGTCCCTTCTCCCTCAAGCATTTCATTCTCCCTTGATGAACCTTCAAACCCCTGACCGTTGTCGCCTTGCTCCAGCCACAGACACAAACTTGGAGTTCAATGACTTTACTAACTGCAGATCTTGAGCTAGTCTTACTCTCCATACTCATATGCATGGATATTGATGTTTGTGTACATGGCTCTTCCATTGTTTATTTGTTTAAATTGTAATGTTCATCTGCCATTTACAATTAGGGGCTGGTGTGTAAGAGCCAATAAGCGCTCTTAGTATAAATAGGAACCAATCTTTGGTTCCTCAGAGGCTACCCGGAAGCACAGACAGTTTTTGACCACATACACATACCTGTACGCACAAACACCATACGATACCAGTACAAAGTCATCCATGTGCAATGAAGTTTGTCTGGAGAACAATGGCGATGAATGGAAATAAACTAAACCCATGGTTTTAACTGCAAATACGACTTGGACTCTCATTAATCAAACATGGTAAAAGTGTGTCAATTACTCAATCCCAGGACAGCCCCTCAGGGGCTTAAAGCAGTGGCTTGGCCTCTACAAGACAGTATCTTGCTTTATTTTTATTTATTATGAACTTCTTAAATAACCAAACTTCCAACAACATATGGGCAGATCCTTTGAGCGCTGCTGATGACGCTGTGAAGTGAAGCTTGAGTGATCAAGAAAATTCCAATATACAAATAAGCTTTCCTTCGATTCATCCGTCCTTGCATCTTTTCCTTGCAGCCTTCAATCGCGTCCTAATAGGGTGGAGCTGAGATGCGAGGAAAGAAAGCGAGGAAAAGAAACAAGGATGCACAAATAAGAATTGAGAAGCACACTGGGGCTGTGTTTTAGACATAAACTCACAAACCTCCCTAAGCACTTCCCCTTGGAGTCCCCGCAGCCATTTTGAAGTGTGTTCAACTTCGTCAAGTGGGCAAGGGAAGTTTATTGACCGTAAATTTAGGTAGGGCAGTCTTGGTGCTAGTTTATGTTAAACATTTTTATATTCTAATCGCTAAACACATGCCGACTCACTTTTGGCAGAGGTCTAGTGTCCTTGCGTAATTCAGCCTGATAGGGATGCTCTGGTGTTGATTGAAAACACATGATACATGCATAGAATACTATCTTCGAATTGCTTTAATGTAGTGTTTTTTGCCTTAGAATGTTGTTTTAGAATATTACAAGTTGTAGGAATTCTGGTGAGGAAAAGAATCTCATGTATCCTATATTCTCAAAACAAACACAACATAATTATATAAAGGATTTATACTTGCATTAATTTGATACGCTACTCCACATAGGAAGAACAAACATGCCAGCTAGTTACTGACCTCATGCAGACTAACATAGCTGAAGCGGATTGATACCATCTTTGTCTGTCTATAGCAAGGTTTACGTTAGGTAACATCTGACAATCATGGTGATGTTGTCTCTTGACAAGAGTCCCGGTGATTGAGTGATATCACCACCCAAAGATTGGAGGTCAGTGGGGATATGTGACATCTGGAAGGTTCTGGCAGTAAACGGATAATATAAGGCCACCAGATGGGGCAAATCATTCAGCCCGCCTAACGGCTCACACCTGTAGAAAACGTAAAAATGCTGCCTTTTGAGGACGCATTTCAAGGTAGGAAGGCATTAAGGCATGTACAACCCCAATGAGATACCTTAATCTGATTGAGTTTTGAAGGCAGCAGATTCATCTTTCTCTACCTTTGATATCCCACAGTCCTGTGCTTTCCATTCCGTGACAGTTGAGCTAGAAAAAGATGGCAACAGAAAGTTGAGGTTGCTGGTCAGTTTGTGTGTAAATGTAAGTTTTTGACCAACATTTTCCACGTCTGATGTAATTTCTTGCGATAAATTATGCTTTAATAATTATTTTTGCTCTCAACATGGCTTACTCTATTTTGCTGTAGATTATTAAACTGTTACGCTGCCTCAGAAGTCTGTCTGAAATTCGTGAGCTACCTTCTTGCACAAACACTGCCTGCAGAGTAATTTGCCTGTGAGGCAACAATTCAGCTGCTTAAAGGGTTAGTTCACCCAAAAATGAAAATTCTGTCAGTAATTACTCACCCTCATGTTGTTCCAACCCCGTAATACTTTCGTTCATCTTCGGAACACGAATTAAGATATTTTTGATTATATCTGAGAACTGGATCACTCCTCCATAGGCTTCTAAGGGATTGAAACTTGTTCCCCCCGAAGAGTTATTACAGACATCGTTAAAATAGTCCAAGTGACTACAGTGGCTCAATCTTAAGTTTATCAAGCGACGAGAATACTTTTTGTGCGCAAAAACAAACAAAAATAACGAC
The DNA here is from genome assembly GCA_031834385.1 of Semotilus atromaculatus. NCBI lineage: Eukaryota > Metazoa > Chordata > Actinopteri > Cypriniformes > Leuciscidae > Semotilus > Semotilus atromaculatus. The sequence continues at coordinate 17,877,370 of JAULUF010000038.1, read as the reverse complement.
TTTATTTCAACTATTCGTTTCCATCTCTGTTGGCCTCTAGTCCGTTAACGTAGTGTGATAGCGTAGGGCTACGTCACACGTAGGGTCCCTATTGGCCGACGCTGGTCATGTGTGTGATGCGTGTGACGTCCACCACAGAAGCGATACGTAGTTTTACTATGAGAACTATCTCGAGGCCGACCGAGAAGGAAAGGAATAGTTGAATAAAGTCGATATTTTAGTTTTTTTTTTGCGCACAAAAAGTATTCTCGTCGCTTGATAAACTTAAGATTGAGCCACTGTAGTCATTTGGACTATTTTAACGATGTCTTTAATAACATTTCGGGGGAACAAGTTTCAATCCCTTAGAAGCCCATGAGGGTGCGTAATTACTGACAGAATTTTCATTTTTGGGTGAACTAACCCTTTAAGTTTTCAGATGCAGCCACTGTTAGATTCTCTTGATTTTGCTGATTGATTACAACATATGAGACTTCTGAAAAGATTGTAAGCTGCACCAAAGTGCTTGTGGGGAAAATAATTTATTGAAAATGAATATACTACCTCTAGGTAGCAGTCTAGGACTGGTAAAAAAATCTGAACCTATGTAACCTGCGTGCTGAAATAGGTTACAAAACCTGAAACAATATAATGGCACTGAGTGAGTTATGACAATAAATGCAAATGAAACTGCGTAACAGCACCACTACAAATGTATGATGATGAAATGCAACAATTTTAAAAGCAACAGATCCATAAGATTCAGACATTATACAGTACAATTTACTTTAAATTTGACCCCATCCTTTAAGCTGCTTTTCTAGAGTTCATTCTCTTACAATTCCTGGCTACTTAACGGTGTAATTTCATAAATCCTTTGACATTTACTGAACCATGATATTGACTAAACCACATTTCAGCCGAAACATTAACCTTTGAATGCTGACCACTGAATCCAAGAATGTCCGTAAAGGTCAGGACTGACAGAACCATAATCAAAAGCTTTACTGTCTGTTATGATTACTGCACCAGACAAAGAAAACAACTATATTTAAATCTGCATACAAGAATTTGCCCAAAGTACAATACTAAACTTTAGTAGATAATACAGATTTAGTTGAAAAGAATAAAAGCTATTGTATGAAAATAAAATGTTCAATTCAATTAAATAAAAATATGTTTTCTTTAGTCTTGAGATATGTCAGATTAAACAGAGTTTTTCCTGACGCATTTGGATTGGGTTTTTGTAAGGCCCATATCTTTGTAAAACTAATTTGAAAAGACATAAACATAAAATGTAATTAAAGCAGTATTATGTTACTTTTGAACTTTTGCTCTCGGGGTCCCCCTACAGTTCGGAAACAGTATTGTCTTCTACTACTGTCGTGAAATCTGTCATGGTTACACCAGGCAGGGGATACACGCGTGCATTTGTTGACAAGCCGATACCCCCGAACTCTGAAGGAGTTCTCAGACTGAGAGGAGTTGGGCAGACTGCCAGCGTTGCGTGTGAAATGTCATCATCCCAGGTACATTGGTATATATTTCAGTATGTCATATGAATATAGTTTCATGGGCTTTATTTTTTTTCAAAAGCCAAAGGATCGCGTAGCTCACGTTTACAAGCCAGCATCTTTATAGTAGCCTATTATTGGCTACTGTTTTACATAATGGAAATGCTAATTCAATTCAATAGTTGTGTGGTAGGTAATAGCTATCTTCAATTATAATATCAAGCTACCATAGATGAATCTGAAAAATCGATTTGCATTATAGCCTGAGGCAAGAAACTTTCTCACCAGAAAAATAAATAAACAAACATGACTATCAGCCTGCAGTCATTAGGATAGTTACCCTGAACGATTATTTTGTCCGTCTAATCATGCATCATTTACTTGCAAGAATGTAATGTAGCCCCTACCAAACTTGTACAAGCCGTTTAGACATAGGCTTACTTATGATTATTTTTTATTTTTTTATTTTTTTTGGACGGCCAGCATCGGGCAAGCAGCCCTCCTCCTCCTTTAGCTAGCTCACGCCAGCGTGCAAACTCTGGATCAATATTGATCCTCGTCCAGTCTTTTATTTAGTCATTCTCCCTTTTTCTCTTTCTACTGTCCTCCAGCAAAACCTTTGGCTTCTTGGTTTTACTTGCTGCTTGGGCCATGACAACAACAGACAGAGGTAAAAAAAAAAAAAAACGCTCGTTGGGCTCTCACGTCAGAATTTGAGGAAGTGGGGGGTGGTGGGGGAAGTGATGTATGCCGTAAAGCAGTCGAATTTTTTGTGGTCAGGTTCCTACCCGCACCCCGAAGTTACAAGTGCCAGTAAAAGCGATACAGACACCGTCAGGCTATGGCAGACGTGTCAATAAACCTATTGTAAGTCGATGTACCATGTCAAGGGTTTTGGAAAAATATTATAAAGGTTGAAAAAGATACATAGTGCTGCTTTAAATTAAACAGATTTTTTGTTTTGTTTTGTATAAACATACCCTGTCTGTTACAGTGCTATTCATCCACCTGGACAATTCTGATTTAACTTCATTATATTATTTTCCAAAATATCTTTCTTATTACTGATTTCACAAGTTCACACTTACATACAATTAATTAGAGGGTAAGGTTTAATGCTCATTTAGCGGCCCGAACTCAGAGTACTCCCCCTGTATGTAAGTGGTTAGGACTAGAAGTGTGGAGAGGGGGCGGTGGAGGGGTGCTGCTAGACTGTCAATGGATTGAGGTGAGATTGCTGAATCTATATATACCTCTTATCATTGATTGCGGAGTGCTCTCCACTCGTGTTAATTATCTGAACGTGCTCCTCCCTAACTTTGTTAATAAAACATAATTTCTTTAACTCAAATTATACTAGCTCCATTTTCCAAGCTAATGCAGTTTATGTGCATGCCTGTACTTGAAAAGAATAATTAGAAAAACATGCTATGTCTTTAAATTTGGCTCTTTTGATCAAATAGTGGGAAGTCCAATAATTTTTCTACTAATAGTCTGTCTCATTCTATCTCTGGCTCAGTGAAACACTGCCATCTATGGCTTGACAAGTGTGTATGGTTCAATAATTTTACTTGCATTGTACACAAATAAAAAGTTTTACACAGCATGATCATTATTTATTTGCTTTTACTGTTGGACATATTTATTCATTATTTAAGAGTAGCTATAACATCATATTTTTAAAGTTAAAAAATTTTGACGGATTTAAGTGTTTAGCACAGCAAATATAAAAGAGGTAGCTTTTGGGTACAGATTTGTGTCCAGGCATTGTACATCGTATTATATTCTCTAAAATCTGTTGCCACACACTCAAGACAATTGGATTGACTGAAAAGTCTAGTGGTTTACCGAATGAGTTTAGTCTATTAATATTTAAATACCATCTTAAAGTGTTAACTTATCAAAAGTAATAAATCTTACTATTTGACCACAATGGGTATTCAACACAGAACATTGCATGATTTGCTTTTGGGTGGACCAGTGTTTTTCTGGCACTGCAAAAACAATCTTAAGAATAGCTAAAGGTTATTATTATTTTTTTTTTTCGTTTGAACACCACTTGATTAGACAAAATCAAACACTGTGTAGCATAATAAAAAAACATTCACATGAACAGTCTTAACATAAAATCTTATCATAATCTTAAAAATGTATTGTTTAAAATGCTATGTTCTTTAAAGAGATGATTATAATGCTGGTTATGGGTATAAATACTCACTTCAAAGAGTTGTTTTAAACAATATTTTACCTTGTCTTTTTATATGACTGAGAAATCATGCTGTTAAAACAAACTTTGTCCCACTCTCAGATCAACACAGACAGATATGCTTATTGACTTTTCAGACACCAAAGTCACAATTACAATGGCACAATTTGTGTTTGTTTAAAAAAAATTAAAAAAAAATATTCCGATGCTTTGAGATTATTAGATCTCACGCTTTCACACATTTTGTAGTAGTTTTACAAGCTTTGATTAGTCAGTTCTGGATTAAATACCAGATTGATTCTGGCTTGCCAGTGGCAGAGGTCTCTTCAAGAAGACAACACATCCAGGTGTACTTTAAACACACTGCCATACAACTAGCCCTTTATGACTTGACCTAAAAAATACATTTAAAAAAAAGGAACAGTTCACCTTAAATTATAATTCTGTCATCACTTACTCACCCTCATGTCATTCCAGCTTTGGAACATCAGGCCAAGTCCATTTTTGGGTGAACTATACCATTAAGACTTCAGTTTATTTAAAGCAAAACAGCATGTGGTTTGATAATTCATCAATATATTATCGGATTTTTTAATTATTAGAAGATATAGGTTCAAGGAAAACGCCAAATGACAAAGCCCTGAGACACAATGTTTGATGATCCACCATGTTGGCTATGTCCTGTTGATTGGGCTGCAATTGCAAGTCAATTCCTAATAGCAATACACAACAGCAGGTGCGCCACATTGCCCATTCAATAAGCAGCCAGAAAGCAAGTGACATCATCAGCTCCTGTGAGTTGATTACAAAGTCGAATGTTAACTTCTTCCATCAGGTGTAGTTATGACATCAGAGTTGTGTTCTTGAGTACTTTTCAACTTGTTTCCCTTGTCCTCTTAGTCATCTTCAATTTATTTTGTTTTAGTGCTGAAGCAAAAAGTTTGTTGCGATGTTAATGTCATTATTAGATGCTCTGAGAGCTTCTTGGGCATCCATCCTTGAAAAACCCATCTCCATTAATCTTGCAACCTAAAAATAAAATAGTACAAAAATAAAAATGTAGTATCCGGCAACCCATGAGGCTAAACAAATCTTCCTGATAGATGGTGTAATTAATAAGGTGTGATACAAATGAAAAGATCTTGAGATCTCACCTGTTCTTCGACCACATCGGTGTTATCCGGCGGTTGCGTATAGGGGGGCTGTTGTGGCTGAGGACCCTCTTGGTGCCGGTTCTGTCCTCTGTGCCGTAAAGTGGGGAAGAATCTGTTCCAATTCAGGAGACCTGTCTGCTGTGGACAATCATTAATGACAGGAATTAAACATCACATTTTAAAGCCACCATATTTTTATGGAATATTGCAGTGTTTATTACAAATTAATCAATAATAACTCAGTAGGCCGAATCCAAAAATCCAATATACTGTTACACATGTTTTCTTCCGCAACTGTTCATGTCAACTTAAGACAAAACCTACTGTATTTACAAGGATATTTTGACAATTTTGAGTATGTGTCCGTTCAAGACAAGATGACACGAATGAACACTCAATTCAGTATTCACTCATTATATTAGAGGGACAATTCACGGCATGTCTTTTGTGTGCTCAAGTTCATTATTTTAAATGTAGACGCGTAACAAGCAATATTCACATGTCCTCAAATCCCCGGTCCTTGGAAATTTGGATCCGGTTCTAAAATGGAACCGGATTTCGATTCCCAACCCTAGCCATCATAGGGAAGAAAATACAATTGCAATTTTTTGTTTCATGCATGCGGACTTTAAAGACAGTAGTTGTTATAAGAGTTCAGTAATGGAGGTAGTTTGTTTTTTGTAACAGTAGTGATTTTTTTCTCTCCACATCCAAAACCTCCCATAAAAGAAAGACTGAGCAACCTGTCATCATGATCCCAACAACATTTTTATATCTACCAGTTACAGCGTAAGCAGACTCTAGGCCTAAATTAATAAGTACATACAGTAGGACTCAGTGACATTAAAGGCCCCCTGACATGAAATTTTCACTTTCTGAGGTTTTTTAACATTAATATTAGTTCCCCTAGCCTGTATTTGGTCCCCTCGTGTCTAGAAATTTCAGTCGGTGTAAACCAAGCTTTGGCTATCTTTCGCCCAGAGAATTTGACCCACCCATGAGAAAACGAGCTAGGAAGTACGAACGCGCGCGCGCGATTTTAGTTTATCCTCGAGAGATATCATGGCGTGTGACCGATTGAAGCACAAAAGTTGAATAGAGAGATATAATGGCTTGCAAACAAGCGAAGCATGGCAATTGATCAGTGTTCGGATGTACAAATGAACACAAAAGTATTTTTTAGTTCCTTCATCCGAGCCTCTGAAGAAACAATGGGTTACTTTTATTTTCTCTGGAAATGCGCCGACACAACTTCCCAAAGTTTTGGATGGTCCAAACATTTCACCGACGACTGTTTCCTCAACTTGGGCCAATACAGAGCTGGCCTCGATGAACGTCTGAAAATAAATCGATCGAGCTACCAAGCAACAAATCAAGTTCAAGTTCAGACAGGTAATCTTTCTCTCAAAATCGTTCAATACTGTTTATGCATCAGTAAGTCAAGCCAGTGACTAAAAGATCACCTTCACATCGTTTCTTTTAGTAGGATGAAAATAATCTTATTTAAATTGTGAACAAATTATATACAGAAATCGATCAAAGAACAATTTTTCACACAGCGGAAGTTTATCTGGACAACTGTTATGAAATCAATGACGCACGTGACTGCACAACGAAGCTCTTACTGTATCTACATCATCTTGTTTGCATTGGTGAAAGCATTAGAGAGAGTGCAGAAACTGCGTTGTCTCGCGATCAACAGACTGTCATCTGTTTGCTCAATGCTCATCACAGCAACATTTTATGTGATGGGAATAGATCTAAATACTTTAAAAACTTCTCACGATTCGTTAATCTCGATAGCTGTATTAGTAAAACCGTATAATATCTGTAGTAAAAGTATTCGAGAGAGTTTTACATGTAATACGTAGCTATTTCATATGCACGCATGTCAGCCAATCACAGCAGTGGGCGGTTACACTGACTCCCACAGCAGACACGCCCCTTCAAACAGAGTGTTCAAATCAGAGGCTAAAATCAGGTTAGGAAAAATGCCTTTTATTTCTAAATTATGACTATTTTTGATCTAAAAAACAAACTAACATTATAAGGGCAACCCAGGAAACATTATAAAATAATAAAATAACCCCATGTCAGGGGACCTTTAAGAAATGTCAAGAAAATGTCAGGAAATAAAAGACTGTTCTATGCTGATTAATTTTTAGAAATAAAACAGATTTTCTCATTTTAATAAAGGACAAAATTATCTTGTTGTATCTTGTATCATCTGTGATGAAAACGTCGGTATCTGAGTTTGTCCACAGGAAACCATCAACTTCCTCTTGTTCAAAAACAAAGAATTTAAATGGAAAAAAGAAAAACAAGAATTATTGCCTAATATCTTGTCTGATCTGAGTGACAGAAATATGGAAATAGAGTTTGTTCAAGAGTTTTGCTTTCTACTCCTCTGATAAGGAAAAGATAACTGAGTTTTGGAACACATTACACCCTACTAACAGCATGGTTTCTAGTCTAATAATATGTGAACACACCCTGAAGGAAATACTTTTGAAATAGAAACTTCTTCCAACACGTAAAGGAAAATAAAAAAAAAATCAATTTATACCAATGATTTCACATAGATTGCACATGCTGCTGTTTTGAAAAAGTAGATCTTGATTAGGTTGACACTATCAATCAAGTAAAATTATACCAAATACAACAAAAACACCTAAAACACTAATATATGACACAAATTCACCTAATTTACATATCCATCATTTACATAGCATAGGACATAGAACAGGGACCTGAATCAGTGAATCACTTTTGTGATTAATTCAAATTAATTAAATATTTGTAAGTAAATTTTTAGCAATTACCATTTTGTCATGTTTTTTTGTTTAGTTGTCTATTCATAATAGTGATCTCTATTTTAAACACAAAATTTGTGATTCTCAACTTATCCAGAATCATGAAGCACTACTCTAAGGTAAGGGTGTGTTCACACTTGGCATGTTTGGTTTGATTAAAAGGAACCCTGGTGCGATTGCTCTGTCAGTGTGGTTAATTTGATTAAGTGAGAACGCTGCCATCCGAACCCTGGTGCGCACCAAACAAGCGGACCGAGATCGCTGAAAAAATGGGTCTCGGTCCACTTCCAAACGAACTCTGGTGCAGTTCAAATGAAATATAAAAGCAACACAGACCAAAGACATGTAAACAAACCAAAAACAGGACATGATGTCACAACATGCAACCCTAAAAATGACAGAATGCTCCAGCATACTTGTTTTTTTCTTGTCATAGTCCCAAAGTTGCTCATCACAAGTTTGGTATAGGCATCAGAACCACGTCTCCTTGCAGCAAATCAATATAACATCAAAGGTACAGTAGGCTATGCAAATACAACGAATGCATTTAGACCAGCACACAGGGTAGGTTTGTAGTTCGGCAAGTTCCGTCACAAAATACACGTCATAAAAGCAGACCAATCAGGTTGTGAAAATATCCCTATGACTTTAGATTCGGTATCTTTAGGTTCGGTGTTAAAAATGGTGAATGCTAAGTGGACCAGGATTAAATGTTGTTTCTTTGGTCCGGACCAAATGAACCAAGTAAACTGAACTACAAGTGTGAACACACTCTGACTTAATTAAAATGCTAACAAAACAAAAAACAAACAAGAAATCATAATTATTTTATTTTCTCCCCTCAATAATTGTTTCTGATTAAAAAAAAAAAGCTAAAAAAAAACAAACTACTGTTCTAAACCATGGCTGTAAGTGAGATGCCCTTATCTCTTGTAAAAGTGAAAAAAAAAGAAGATATTCAGCTGACCTTCAGCTATCTCCTAGTTCTTAAGGCTAGTTCTTGTTTGTCATGTGAGGGGGGTGGTGGAATAGCCTTGTGGTTAAAGTTATGTACTGATAACAAAAATGCTATATATAGGTAAGTCACTTAACCCCAGGAATTTCCAGAGGGACTGTCCCTGTAATAAAAGTACTGTAGAAGTACCTGAGCCGGCTGTTGCTGTGCATTTCTCCTGAGGTGTGCCAGCTGAGTCAAGAGCAGTTGCTGGTCCAGCATATCCATCCTCTGCTGTCTCTGGATGTCCAAAGTAGCGCCCATCCCCAGCGGAGCCTCTGCAGTGGGCTCAGAATCTGAGAAGACTGGCTCTAGGAGCACAGAACCACATCGGGCCACCCATTCTGGCACACGCAAGAACTTCTGGACAGCCAGCTTATTACTGTAATAAAACATGCCTGCGATCTGGAACAGAGTGATTGTAAACGCTTACCATGCAAACATGACAGTAACGCAACAACAACAGAAGACCATAGAACCTATTTTAATCAATGATGTTGTAATAAAATTCCAGAGAGTAAACCGATGCCCCATTCTGTTTATGACATACTCCAAGCGTTTGTGCTACTTCCGACAACAGGACTAATGGATTAGGAACAGTGTAGACAGCCTCAAGCTGTGCCACATACACGTTGTAAGTATAATAAAGCGCAGGAGGCTAATAAACGAGGCTTCAGAAGTTAAAAGCAATAAAAGTTTTTCTAGACCCTTTCAAAAAATCTTTCAAACAAATCTACAATGATCCAGAATAATGAAACCATCAAATCAAAAGAGTTTAGTTGCTTTTAGCCCATTTCTATGAGCTTTTAAGAGATCTACTGTATGGTAATGTACTCCTAAAAGTTGACAAATACTTTCCTCATCGACGCACACATATTTTCCTTATCCATGGCAGCTCATTTTGCTAGCAGAGACAATGCTCAAGACAGTTCGACTTGTATTGCTATATGGCACTAGTAATATAAGTCACACCTGGACATGTCATTGCAAACCAGTTTGAATTTCTATATTCAGTGGAACAAAAAAAAAATAAAAAAATTTTAATTACAGTATGTGTGTTTTTTTCTTGTCAATACAATTAAAGTCAATGGAGTCTAAAGTTTTTTCGGACCCCATTGACTTTGATTGTAGTGGCAAAAACAAAACATTCTTCAAAATATGAAAGAGGGTACAGGGAGTTTTTCATCTTTTTAATATATTTCCTTACAAGAAAACACCATCACTGTAAGCTCTAATGGTAAATCATCCAATAGTAGCTATAGGAAGGTACCTATTTAATGTTACCTAATTTCCACTACCCTCCAAAAATCTCCACTACAATTTTATTTATATAGTAACAACGACTTCTCAGACCAGTGGATCTCGCTTTAAAGGGGTCATATAATGGTACATGCACTTTTACAAGTTGATTGTACTGAAATGTGTGTTGGCAGTACACAACCATCATATAATGATAAAAATCCATCCAGTGTTTTTGTTTTAATCTCCTTATATGTTTTCCCCTGCCTCAAATTGAGCCGTTCGATCTTGTGACGTCACTAAATCGGACGCCCCTCCCACAATTGATAACTGACAGCAGCATTTCAACACAGACCCGCCCTGAGCGAGCTGTCATCGTAGTCCGCCATTGTTGATACACTGGAGCAGAATGGCGTCTAACCGATTGTGGTGTAATAAGGAACACAGCAGTCATTTTAATGTTCCTAAATTCGAACCACTGAAGACGCAGTGGCTGAGTTTTGTTTTTGAAGGGAATATTCCCAACGATCAGCGTAAATGCTTTTAAGTTTGCGCTAATCATTTCTCACCAGATTGCTTTATAAACGAGGTTCAGTATAAATCTGGTTTTGCTAAGAAGCTGCTCCTGAAAAAAAGAATCGGTACCAACTATTCGTGTTCCTGCTGCACCTCCAGGAGAAGTGAGTGTAACGTTTTATTAACCTTTAAATATTAATCTTGCAATATCGCTTGCACGCTTCACGATGAATGCGGCTAATGTTTACACTCAGGGGGCCCTATTTTAACGATCTGAAACGCAAGTATCAAGCGCGAAGCGCAAGTAACTTTGTGGGCGGGTCTTGGGCGCTGTTGCTATTTTACCGGCGGGATAAATGACTCTTGCGTCCGACGCAAGTTTAAAAGGGGTTGGTCTGAAATAGCTTAATTATTCATAGGTGTGGTTTGGGCGTAACGTGAAATAAACCAATCAGAGCGTCATCCAACATACCCTTTAAGAGCAGGTGCGCATGTTGCATGGCGGATTGTTATTATGGCGGATTTACCAGGCGCGTGCCAGGAGCGGTTCACATAGGTGATTTTGCTGCCTTCAGATTTTTTTTTTTCTGGTTCTTGACGGACAAACTAAACTGTCAGATGTCCTTATATACATATGTGTCTTGCCACTATTGGGCAAACAGGTCTGATCCGTAATTACTACAATTAGCCTGAAAAATTTGGGTTAATGTGTAAGCTAGATTTAGGCCTACATTTTTTTACATCTTCATGGACACCACAATGATTTCCCTCATGTGTCAATATTTTTCCTTGTTATAATGTATGATTTGCAAAAATAAAAACTGCTGCATCTGTGTTGATGAGAGAATCAAAGTGTATCGCGTTGTGCACCCGCTACATTATGGCCAAGCATGCGCGCTTAAAATAGCATTATGAAAAACGCGCAATGCGCCACTAACTTTAGACTAGGTTTTTTCTGGTCAGTGGCGGAATTGTTTTCTGGAACTGCAAAATAGCACTAGGGAATGTTTGCGCCGGAACACGCCTTTTAGCGCCGACCCGCCCAGGGAGCGCAAGTTCAAATTCAAATTCAAATTTATTTATAAAGCACTGAATAAAACAACACAGTTGACCATAATGCTGTACAAGCAGTTAAACAATGAGCAGAGAAAACAAATAAAAGAAAAAATGTATATCCATATATCTAAATAGGTAGTATTAACATCATAAAAACATGCAACAACATATATTTATAAAAAGGAAATACATGACACTAGCACCCTTCACACTTATCTTGATCGAACGCTATCATAAAACAATATGTTTTCAGATGGCTTTTAAACTGACTGAGTGTCGGAAGGTCCCTGATACAGTACTGTGCAAAAGTTTTAGATCGGTAAGATTTTTTATGTTTTTAAAAGAAGTCTCTTCTGCTCACCAAGGCTGCAATTATTTGATAAAAAAAAAAAAAAAAAAAAAAAAAAAACACTAATATTGTGAAATATTATTACAATTTAAAACAGCGGTTTTCTATGTGAATATTTAGTAAAGTGTAATTTATTCCTGTTATCAAAGCTGAATTTACAGCATCATTACTCCAGTCTTCAGTGTCACATGATCCTTCAGAAATCATTCTAATATGATGATTTGATGCTCAAGAAACATGTATGATTATTATCAGTGTTGAAAACAGTTTTTTACATTTTTATTTCATGATGCTATGATGAATAGAAACTAAAAAAGAACAGCATTTATCTGAAATCTAAAGCTTTTGTAACATTAAACTCTACCCTTCAAAAGTTTGGGGTCAGTAAGAATTTAAATTTTATTTTTGGGGGAAAGAAATATAATAAATCAATACTTTTATTCATCAAGGATGAGTTAAACTGATAAAAAGTTACAGTAAAGACATTTATAATGTTAGAAAATATTATATTTTAAATAAACGCTGTTCTTTTGAACTTTCTATTCATCAAAGAATTTAGAAAAAAAAATTGTACACAACTGTTTTCAACATTGAAAATAATAATGAATGTTTTTTGAGCATCAAATCATCATATTAGAATGATTTCTGAAGGATCATGTGACACTGAAGACTGGAGTAATGATGATGAAAATTCAGCTTTGATCACAGGAATAAATTACACTTTATTGTATATTCACATAGAAAACAGCTGTTTTAAATTGTAATAATATTTCACAATATTACTGTTTTTTTTATATTTTTTATCAAATAATTGCAGCCTTGGTGAGCAGAAGAGACTTCTTTTAAAAACATAAAAAATCTTACCGATCTAAAACTTTTGCACAGTACTGTATATAAAGGTAAACTGTTCCATAATTTAGGGGCTGCAACCGCAAATGCGCGATCCCCTCTAGACTTAATCTTTGACCGAGGAACAACAAGACGTTTCTGAAATTGTGATCGTAGCGATCTCATTTACTTTTGTTCCTGGATTAGATCAGCAATATAAGATGGGGCTAAGCCATGTAGAGATTTAAATACAAATAAAAAGTTCATTTCCTAGTTTACCGACGTGCGTCTGTGGAGGGAAAAGCCCGCTTTGCGCGGGTGCAAAATAGGAAAGATACATGCGTCAGTGTACAAAGTAATTTGTGCCGGGTGCAAGATAGGGCCCAGGGTATATTACAGCATGTTCTCTATGTAACGTTATGGCGTTCTCAATAATTCTATATCCCATGTTTATAATGAACAACACGTTATGGTTAAAGCAGCATTATGTAACTTTTGAAATTTTGCTCTCGGGGTCCCCCCACAGTTGGGAAACATTATTGTCTTCTACTACTGTCGTAAAATCGGTCATGGTTACACCAGGGGATACTACACGCGTGCATTTGTTGACAAGCCGACTCTGCAGAGGGAGTTCTCACGTCTTGGGCAGACTGCCAGCGTTGCGTGTGAAATGTCTTCATCCCAGGTACATTGGCATATATTTCAGCATGTCATATGAATATAGTTTCATGGGCTTTATTTTTTTTCAAACGCCAAAAGATCGCGTAGCTCACGTTTACAAGCCAGCATCTTTATAGTAGCCTATTGGCTACTGTTTTACATAATGGATATGCTAATTAAATTCAATGTTTGTGTGGTAGGTAATAGCCATATCGTCAATATTATATCATCAAGCTACCATAAATGAATCTGCAAATTTGAAAAATAAATAAACAAACATGACTATCAGCCTGCAGACATTAGGATAGTTATCCTGAACGATTATTTTGTCCGTCTAATCATGTATTATTTACTTGCAAGAATGTAGCCCCTACCAAACTTGTACACACCGTTTAGACATAGGCTACTGATTTATTTATTTTTTGACGGCCAGCATCGGTCGGGCACGCACCCCTCCTCCTCTTTTAGCTCACGCCAGCGAGAGAACGCTGGACCAATATTGATCCTCGTCCAGCCTTTTATTTTGTCACTCTCCCTTTTTCTCTTTCTACTGTCCTCCGACAAAACCTTTGGCTTCTTGGTTTCACTTGCTGCTTCGGCCATGACAACATACAGAGGTAAAAAAAAAAAAAAAAAAAAAAAAAATGCTCGTTGGGCTCTCACGTCAGAATTTGAGGAAGTGAGGTATGCCATAAAGCAGTCGAATTTTGTAGTTCTTTTTGTGCTCGGGTTCCTACCCGAAACCCGAAGTTACATAGTGCCAGTAAAAGCGATACAGACACCGTCAGGCTATGGCAGACCTGTCATTCAACCTATTGTAAGTCGATGTCCCATCTCAAGGGTTTTGTAAAAATATTATAAAGGTTGAAAAAGTTACATAGTGCTGCTTTAATGTGTTATTAAAAACGGTGTACGCAGGTGGTAGCACTAAGTTACTCCTGGTTTACTTGTCTGTTACTAATTAACAGGGTTGGGGAGTAACGGAATACATGTAACGGCGTTATGTAATCAGGATACAAAAATCCAGTAACTGTAATCCGTTACAGTTACGTCAAAACACGTAGTAATCAGATTAAAGTTACTTTTTGAAAAAAGGGGGAATACTTTCAGGATTACAATGGTTTCATTTAAAACTAAATAAATCTGTATTTTGGCATAATAACACTATATTAAGCATTGCTTCATTAATGACTCACGCTCACGACACGACTCGTGTGCCACTCGCGGGTGCACGCGCAAAATAACAGCTCTCTACAACAATCTCCTCAGACACGGATCGAGTCACTGCTGCTAGAAACGATGCTGTCCACGGGTAAAAATACTTTAAATTCTTGGAAATCTTGCTGCTATTTTGTTTTTAAATTAGAAAATGCCAACAACATGGTTGTACAGTCCAAACTGTGCCTTCCAGCAACGAAAATTGTGATTCAATCTGTGTCTGAGGAGATTGTTGTAGAGAGCTGTTATTTTGCGCATGCACCAGCGGGAGGCCCACGAGTCGTGAGTCATTAAAGCAACGCTTAATATAGTGTTATTAGTAGTATGTATATGAAGAGTTCAGATACAAAAGCCTCTAAGTGCCATCTGAAATTTTCTTCTAGAATGATCATTTTTATCAAGCTTGTTTATTTAAGTTCAGTAATTTCACTTAAATGACAATAGGTAATTTTCATAGCCATTTAAGTGAAATTACTGAACTTAAATATACAAGCTTGATAGAAATGATCATTCTAGAAGAAAATTTCAAATGGCACTTAGAGGCTTTTGCATCTGAACTCTTCATATGTACATCTATTTTCCTGTTGAAGAAACATTTCTATTTTATTTTTTCCTTGTACATGTCAAGTTAAAAATAAAACAAAATAATCTGTAATACCATACTGTAGCCACTAGATGTCTGTATAGTCCTTTACATAAATATTTATTCAGGGCTGTGAAATTCTTAATGTCCTTGAAGTAATCCAAAAGTAATCAGTTACATTACTTTAATATTGTGGTACTTGGATTACGTTACTGAATACTTTTTTTATTAAGTAATTTGTAACTGTAACGGAATACATTTTTAAAGTAACCCTCCCAAGCCTGCTAATTAACAAGTATAAGAAGTATATTCAAATTGGTATGGTTGCTCAGATGTGTCCTCAGAGACTCCCGCTGCCATTTTTGCCCAAAGAACAGAGGGGCGGAGTGAGCAATGCTCATTATCATTTAAAGGCATATGCACGGAAAAGGTGTGCTGAAAACAGCCGTTTTTGACCAGGTAAAATGAGTGTTTTCTTACAATACTATTTAGTAGGGGTGTAACGATACACAAAACTGGCGGTTTGGTTCTTCCCACGGTTTTGACGTCTTGTTTCGGTTCGGTTCGATTCGGTTTGGTGGGCGGGGTTTAGAAAGCCAAAATTGCTTTTTTGTTTTTTTTTAAACAGTGGTTTAATGAAAAATTGTCTTTGTCTTTAAATTAATTCAATTACAATTAAACGTTTCGCAAGGATTAAAAAAAAATCTGCTAATGCTGTAAACTATTTAGAGAGCCCGCACATTACTTTAACATTAAAGGTTAACAACAGAGCCTAGACTTTTAGCCTACATTCAGATGCGATTTATTTTTTAGATATAATAATCAACACCCAACACATTGTATGAAAACATGTAACTGAACATAAGGCAGTTTTAGCATTAATATTGAAATATAATAATTTCACAGTTGCTGTCATTTTCATGAAAGCTATTTTAAACATACATTAAATAATCAAGTAGAGATGCTCCGATCAGCAATTTTGGGGCCGATTACCGATCACCAAAATCATGATCTGCCGATTGCCGATCACTGCCGATCACAGAATGGCAGGGGAATGGGAATATTTTATCTCTAATTTAGCAGCGTTTGCACCATTTGTAGAAATTAAACTAACTATGAATTAACTGTATTGAAAAAAAATACAGTAGAAATAAATATGCTACAGTCAAGATTTTGAAGAACCACCAAGTATTTATTTAATTGTATTTAGAAAATGAGATAACTTAAGGCTACTGTAGGCCATCTTCCCCAAATAAGGCAGAATAACAAAATTATTCCAAACAAAGAGGGGTCAGGCAGACTTCAGTCTGGATGGGATGGGATCAAGTTACACTTGGGCATACTTGAAAATTGTAGCCTCTTAATATACTGCAGTGTTAATACTAACAGCAAATTTTGATTTAGTTTTAGTCATAGTCTTTTGACTAAAATGCCATTTAGTTTTAGTCATATTTTAGTCATCTGAATTGTTTTAGTTTTAGTCTAGTTTTAGTCGACGAAATACAATAAGAATTTAGTTGACTAAATCTACAGTAGATTTAGTCGACTAAAATATAATGGGTTTAGTTAAATTGTAATGCATTAATTTAGAATTTCTCTAAAATTTCCAAACCCATTATATATTCCTGTAGAAAACATCTATTAACCTGTTAATATGAATATTTTTTAAAGATTGAACATGCAATACAGACACAGATTTAGCACTGTGACAGAAAATAATATCTTAAAATTAAATAAAAACACTTCTCCTAAAGTAAAAGTCTTTTTTTCTTCAATGAATGATGCACTCTTTAATTAACATGCATAATTCTTTATTCTTTCAAGCAGACATATTTATTTGTAGCTTATAAATTAAATCTAATTAATCCTTATTAAAGCTATTTAAAGAGCAGTGAATGCTTTTCTCTTTTTATTTTGTTGTTTGATTAATATTAAGTGTACAGACGGCATTAGGTTTATTACGCAGTGTCACTTTAAGACCGAGTGTGCAGATCCAATTGCACTGATGGCACATCCGATATTCTCACAGCTGTACACTCTGTAAAGACATAACCGACTGTGTTTACGCGAATACTCTCCAAAACTGACATTTAGACATAATTGTGTGTATTTGATTTTGACTATTTTGTCCACTCAGACGCGAAAGAGAGCTCAGTTCAGTCCTCGCGCGCTATATAGCGGTCTATTGTGCAGGGCTGCACGCCTCGCGTCGGTTGTGTGTGTGTGTGTGTGTGTGTGCGCACAGAAAAATATACCGAATTAAGCTCTTTCGCGTCGTCACTGTTATTCAGATAGATAGATCTATATGTCTTCTCTTCTCTTTCTCCCAGTCGTTTAAATTGTTTAACGATTTATGAGACGTGCACCAACCGCATGCAACTCGTGTGTCGTGTCCCGCGAACATCGGACATAATAATCTCCAGTTAACTAGCAGAGCGTTCATCAAGCGCATGCAATTCGTGAATAGAATTAGAATACACGTTACAAATAGTTAAATCTATGTATTTACTCTCGCCGTTAGCAACGTCTCTGTCAGACACTTCCAGAAAAACTTCCAGAAGGGAGAACTCATGTTGACACTGGCAAGCTCCGCTCTGATGTTGTGTGCCCGTGCGCATGCATGCAGGTGGAAAAAGGTCGCGCGAGTAATTTACGTCACGTGATCGACTTTTTTGATCGGTGCTTTTGGGGTTCGCCGATCAAGCTATTTTTAGCTTCATGATCGGCGGCCGATCAATCGGAGCATCACTATGATATCATTAACAAGTTAAGTAAAACTTAACATATAGGCTAATATAGGCTAGTGCATTTATTTAGTGCAATAGTTAATTTCTCTAGGAACCAACAAGTTGTGGACACTGAATGACTTCTGCTGAGGTAAATATAATGCTACTGTATGTGACAAACTAAACTGTTTTATTGACGTCATCCACTGATGAAACACTGATTGAGCGATTACACGAGTTATGATGCCTTTCAGTAAGTACAGTCATGGTCAAAATTGATGGCACCCCTGGTAAATATGATCAAAACAGGCTGTAAAAAATACATTTGCATTGTTTATCCTTTTGATCTTTCATTAAAAAAAAAGAAGCAAAACCTTTCATTGAAGTAAAATAATTGAAAGTGTGGGGGGGGAAATCACATTATGAAATAAATGTTTTTCTCCAAAACACGTTGGCCACAATTATTGGCACCCTTTTATTAAATACTTTTTGCAATCTCCTTTTGACAAGATACCAGCTCTGAGTCTTCTCCTATAATGCATGAGTTTGGAGAACACCTGACCTGAGATCAGAGACCATTCCTCCATACAGAATCTCTCCAGATCCATGTTTGTGCTTCTCCTCTTCAGTTCAGCCACTCATCAGGTCAGGGAACTGGGACGGTCATGGCAGAAGCTTCATTTTGTGCTCCGTTAAACATTTTTGTGTTGATTTTGATGTTTGTTTTGGATCATTGTCCTGGAAGATCCAACCACGGCCCATTAGAAGATTTCTAGCAGAAGGTGTCAGGTTTTGATTTTTTTATCTGTTGATATTTGATAGAATCCACGATGCCATGTATCTGAACAAGAAGTCCAGGACCTCCAGCAGAAAAATATGCCCACAACATTAAAGATCCAATGGTATATTAAATTGTACACATGGGGTACTTTTTATCCTTGTGCGCACCAAACCCATCCAGTGTGTTTGCTGGCAAAAATATATTTTTTTAGTTTCATCTGACCACAGAAGCCTGTGCCGTTTGAAGTTCCAGTCGTGTCTGACAATTGAATATGCTGGAGTTTGTTTTTGGATGTGCGAGGAGGATTTTTCTTGAAACCCTCCCAAACAACATGTGGTGATGTAGTTTTTTGTTTTGTTTTTGGCTCTCAGACCCCCAAGACTCAACTAATCTTTGCAATTCTCCATCTGTGATCCTTGAAGAGTCTTTGGCCACTCAAACTTTCCTCCTCGCCGTGCATTTAGTCAATATAGACACACGTCCTCTTCCTGGCAGATTCGTAACATCTTTAGTTTATTGGAACTTCTTAATTATTGCCCTGATGGTCAAAACAGGGATTTTCAATTCTTTAGCTATTTTCTTGCAGCCACTTTCTATTTTGTGATGGTCAACGATCTTTTAATGCACATCAGAACTATATTATTTGGTTTTACTCATTCTGATGAATGATTAAGGGGATTTGGCATTTGTGTTTCCTCATATTTAAACTCCTGTGAAACACGAAGCCATGGCTGGACAATTTCATGTTCCTAGTCACCCTGGTGTGCTAAAAAAGGTAAATATTAATGGGAATATACTTCAGAGATATTTTACTCGTAAAAAATTCTAGGGGTGCCAATAATTGTGGCCAACGTGTTTTGGAGAAAAACATTTATTTCATAATGTGATTTCCCCCCACTTTCAATTCTTTTACTTCAATGAAAGGTTAGAATTTAGCAAATTTTTTGAATGAAAGATCAAAAGGATAAACAATGCAAATTTATTTTTTACAGCCAGTTTTGATCATATTTACCAGGGGTGCCATCAATTTTGACCATGATATACTGTATCTTTCAACATACCTTCAGGTGTCCATTCATGTTTATTCTGTAACTGAGGAAGAGATGATCGCGTTTACTTGCGCTCCGCGCTGCCGCTTAAATTGCAGTTATCTACAGCAGGGGTGCTCAACCTTTTGCAAGCTGGGCCCCCCCAAAGCTGGTTCATTGCAGTTGGGGCCCCAGTGCCCCCCGCCCCACACCACCTTGCATAGATAGATAGATAGATAGATAGATAGATAGATAGATAGATAGATAGATAGATAGATAGATAGCCATAGGCTATTATTTTTAGGCCCACATTATTATTATTATTATTATTATTATTATTATTATCATCATCAGTAGCGGTAGGTAGGCCTATTATCATTACTAGGCTATTGTTATAATTGGCAGTAGCACCAGACTTCTAATGTGAGCTTGCAGGCATTATTATTATTATTATTATTATTATTATTATTATTATTATGAGTAGTAGTAGGCC
The DNA here is from genome assembly GCA_031834385.1 of Semotilus atromaculatus. Lineage (NCBI taxonomy): Eukaryota > Metazoa > Chordata > Actinopteri > Cypriniformes > Leuciscidae > Semotilus > Semotilus atromaculatus. Next base: position 17,857,233 of record JAULUF010000038.1, on the reverse strand, counting down.
TATCATCATTACTAGGCTATTGCTATATAATTATATGAGGTTACATGCTTTAGTGTTGTTGTTGTTGTTATTATTATTATTATCATCATCAGTAGGCCTATTATCATTACTAGACTATTGCTATAATTGGGAATTGGCACCAGACCTCTGATATTAATTTATGCTTTATTATTGTTGTTATTACTAGGCCTAATAGTAGGCATCATCTGCATTTTTTTACAGAAGCTTGCAGGTAGGTGATGTTAATGTGAGACCTGAGCCTGCTTTGCCTTGCAAAGATCCTCAATTCTTGGCTCAATGTTTGATAAGCATAGCCTCAAATAATTCTGAAATTAGCAATAACAACTAAATGATTGATAACACCTATAATGATCAATAAGCCATTGATGTCTGGATAAAAATTAACTGTGTAACAGGTAGGACATATACAGAAATTGAATAAAGTTGTCAAACAGTCTGCGGTGCATAAATTATGTATAGACTAATCCTTATTAAAGCTACACAAGTTCAAGAGCAGTGAGTAATTTTCTCTGTTCCCTTTGTTCTTTGATTAACTTTACTGACAGAACGCTTTATTGGCAGCTGGCCCTTTAAGATCAGCCGCTGCTGAGAGACGCAGATCTCACACGAGTCACAACTCTTTATGTCCCTCATAGACTGCTCTTATGTTATGAAGATACTCGACAAACGACATTTTGGCATAATTGTTCGTTCAAGCGCAAAAGAGAACTATATTCTTTCTGGCGCGCGGTCTGTGCATGCGCATTATACGGGCGCGCGTCTTTCTGTGAGTCACATTCAGGACATTTACAGGCAGCGCGAAAAATGGGGGTTGGGGGTTTCCCAGAGAAAATTTAGATTTCTCTGAACTATTATGTGCATTTTAAGATGTTTTGACGGCAAAAAAAATGGATAACAACAGCTTTAAAACCATGTCAGTGGGCAGCTGATTATTTTTCTCTCCTAATCAGCATCACACTCTTTTTCTCTTTGTTTTTATCTTGCGCTGTCTCTTCCCCTCCTAAAGCTGAGCTTTGACTGATATCGGTCTTTGTCAGGTGACGTCACACTCATGATACACGAAGTGCATTATGGGGCGTAGCCGCCATTTGTAAGGTATCGATGCAGGGGTATTCTGTTGTTGGAGAATTGTGTTTTTCATAATTTTTTTCAAACTAAACCATCCTTAACATGACATTATCATCATCATCATCATCATCAATACAGCAAACGTATCTTTGCTGTTACTACTGTGGCCTTCGATGGGAATGTAAATAAATCCTGTACACAGCCGTTGGTGAAATGTCCGTGAGTTTTAAGAGATTTATAGTTTTTAAATTGTTCACTGGTATATGCGCTTATACCATACACAAGATAGTTGACAATGTCCAAGTTTGAGGATGAGAAAATAATGCAGGATCAGCACTCCAACTTACTGCAATCAGCTCATATATGGATATATGTTCTGAATGATGACAATTTCTCCAAATAACGGTACCTGCAATATTTATCGAGTTTATTGTGGTACGGCATTTTCTTGTGTTTCTCCAGTTTTGCGAGTTATCGCTACTCTTGTAATCTCTTCAATGCTCACAGTCAGTAGCGATACCTCAAAAATGGCGCCCGCGGTGACGTCAATCATTGAAGCATAAAGGGGGAGCGACGACTGCTGGCTTCCAAAATAAAACACAAACAATACCTGCCAGCAGCCCCTCGCGGACGACTGCTGGCTACCGACAGACATAAAACAAACAGAAACAAAACATCAACTAAACACAGGCCTGTTCCTCTCTCGATCATCCACTCCGTCGCTCCCCCTTTATGCTTCCGCTCCTCCGTGAGAGATGCGAGACCGGTGTGCTTCACAGGTGCTGCTCATTAGCAATCGCACCGCCCGGCCTCGCAACGTTCTCTCACGTCCCTCGGCCGCCCTGCTCAGCACAATAATATTAAGTCACTTACATTTTAGACGAAATAATGACTGTTTTGGTATATTTTAGCAGCGAAAATAGATCCGATGAATTCAAACAAAGATCACAGCATGGCGCATCTCACAGCAACACTCAATCGTGTTTTGAAGGATTCAGTGTTTTGAACGAATCGGCTGAGTCAAAGATTCAATGACCCATTCACAAACATCTGTCTCATTCTTGATGAATCGGCCATTTGAACGAATCGTTTGAATGAACGACTCAATGACTCGCCTAATAAAACCGCTTATCACCTGCATTTGCGCTCACTATCGACAAACCAATCAAATTTGTTCAAAACTTTTTTTTTTTAAATCAGTCCAAACACATTTTCATTTTTATTCAGGAGTTATGTACAAAACTTTAACTTTTTATGACAGTAGTTTAGTGATAAAAAAAAGTGCACATTTTTCTTCTTCAGTTTTTTCCCCCTCCCATCCTGTAGCCCACTTGCGCCCCCCCGGGAGAGTGTCGGCGCCCGTGTTCGGTACGCCATGAGAGTATCACGATAAGAACCGTGGGTTCTGTATCGCGGTTTTTCGGTTCGGTTCGAATATCGTTACACCCCTACTAATTAGAATTTTTAATAAAAGTATATTACTAAGTTTTCATATAGACCCTAAAGATTCATATTAACTTGTACAAAAATTGCATTATATGACCACTTTAAGATTGTGTGTCATATTGAATTTCACTATGCACTTGAAATCAAACTTACTAAAGACCATTTCAGATCAAAAACAAGCAAACACAGAAATGTAATGTGATGCAAATCTACGTGAGCCGTTATTCTTACCAATCCACTACAAGCAACAACCCACATGTAGGCACTTGACGTCAGGAGCTGATGACAAGATAAAAGAACAGAAAACAGAAGAAATTCAGAACTTTTACATCTATAAAATATCTCTCTCAAACCAGCAACACTAATTTACAACCAACCCTAACTGCACCAATAAACAATTGCATAATATAAAGAAACATTTTATTTGAAGCAAGAGTGGAACAAAAAAACTCTAACATTAACATTAACTTAATGAAACCAAATCATCATTACAAGATTAAAATACGTTGGTTAGTTGTAAATGGGTATGTAAAAGCCATGTTTGTGTATGCAGGACTGTAAATGGTGATGAATCTTTAAATGCCATATACTCTTGTCTGGTTTTCTACTGAGTAAATGTGCAACTTCATCTGTTATCTTTAATATCAAAACCGCCCCAAAACACAAACAGAGCACAAACCACAATGAATATGTTCTCAGGTACTACAGGATTTCTCATGTGTCTTGCCTCTGTTATCTTACAGACATTTTATTTGAGGTTTCTGCTCTTGCAAAATGGTGTTTTAGCCATTTAAACTGCATTTGAACTTCACTTGCTTGTGAAGAAAGGGTGCGACTGCCAGTAAATATCACTTATTATCTTGAGATCTCATGCAGCAGTGGCTTTAACTTTTTATATGTAGCTTGTATATGAAAAAAAAAAAAGGATTTGTTAATTGCAGTCTGAGCTCACCTGTGCACCCACAATGTATGTCAGAGACTTGTTTGTGATTGAGACATGGCCAAGCAGCTGAGTGACCTGAACACGTGGGATGGAGTTGTAGAAAGGCACAAAGAGAGCAAAGACTGGGCCCAGTCTGAGAAAGAGAGAGAGAGAAAAATAGTTAGAAAGAGGGAAAATCATTGAAAGTCAATCTCAACCTTGTTGATAGTGACATATGATAGTGTCTAAAGAGAAAATCTTAAAATCTAGTTTAAACCATGTGAAAGCTCTATGAAATTATAATCCTTGTTTTAAAAAGTATAAAATATATTCATATGCAAAAAGTATGTTCAAGAAATGTTGCAATTTAGTTACATGGTTATGGGGTCTATAGGTTTTTGATAAAAAAAATAAAAAATAAAATAAAAAAAACAACAACAACAAAAAACATTTTACACTGTTGCATAACCTCTTTTCTCAGTCTGTCAGTAATGCTCTGGTTTGTTCCAGTCTCCATGAGTCCACTCCTTCCAAAAAGCACAATGTTCTCAACTTCTCTGATTGGCTGAACAAGTGTGTTGTGATTGGTCAACCGCTTTGGGCATGTTTAGGAAATGTCATACCCCTTACAATAACCACAAGTTTCAATAAACTACGATCGCAACTCAACGAGAGACCACACCCTGCATATTTTGGGAATGCCTTGGGTCGTAATTATTTAAATTAGAAATATTTTGATTTGTACGTTCCGAGAAGAAAACTCAAGACTACATTTGAGGCGTTTCAGGGAGTTTGGAATCAGTGCTTACTGATATTTCACAGACATAAGCATAATATTTGTTAGAATTCATGTATCCCCAAAGGTGATAGATAGGCTAAGCTCTGTGGTAAGTAGTTTCCAAGTAGTTTTAAGATGGAGGAAAGCAGATGAGGCAATAACATGAGCGTCAAATTCTAAGTACAATGTACAATGAAGCAACAATGATTGCAAAATTCAGAATATGATTTCACCAACCATTTAAGAGGTGCAGAAAATGCACCTCTTAAATGATGCCATTTCTCAATGGGGATTCAATATAAATCAACAGTAATGGTTGTCTGGCATAAAAATGACTTGATGTCTCAGTGAAAGCCACACGATTTCTCACTTCCCCTTATCAACTTAAGCAGCCTCCCCACACTGCTTGAAAGAGAGAGGTAAAAGGAAAGAGAGGAACAGAGTAACAGTCAGTTAAAAAGAGGCAGGAAGAGATACTAAACCCTCACTTTTGCTTACTTTTATACTGCTACATTTTAAAAGTGAGATTAGATATAGAGAAAGAGTAGCACAAATCTCTGACTAAAGATCTTCTCTATGCCATCTGGTGAGTATATCATTCCATTAAATTATAGATAGAAAGGGCAGAGGAGATAAAAGTATATAAGTTATGGAAAGAAAAATGTTTCAGAAAAGATTTCATATACTTTTATGGTGACCATGTTTGAAAGTATTGGATAGCAATTAATTACAGATATTAACATTAAGCAACATAATACAATACAATACAATATTTATTCATAAGGCACATTTAAAAACAACCAAGGCTGACCAAAGTGCCGTACAGGACAGAATAATGATAAAACAACCAATAAAGGGAAACACAATAGATTAACAATAATTACCAAAATTAAGCAGTATTAAAGGCCAAAGAAAATAAATATGTCTTTAAAAAGATTTGAAGGTGGAAACAGACGGGCCTAATCTAATGTGGAGAGGTAGACTGTTCCAAAGATTAGGGCACGCAGTAGCAAAAGCGTGATCACCTCGTTTTTTAAATCTAGATCTAGGCACAATGAGTAGACAGTGATCGCTAGATCTCAGACTTCTAGAGGTAGTGTACGGGCGAAGTAGATCGGTCAGGTACTGAGGTGCCAATTTGTTGAATGCTTTATAAACAAAATAAAGAAGTGTGAAGTCCGCACACTGAAAAAATTCACTTTGTTGTCCTGCACTTGCGCCCAATCTGGGTGTTTGGGATGTGCACACCTTTTGTGTATTTTTTGCTTTATAAACAAACAATACGATTAGAGTTTTGATCATATCAACAAATAACTTTCCAAAGTTGTCACAGAGAGCAGTAGAGGGCTCTAAAATAGATTGCACAGAAGTATTTAAAACAGAGTTAATAGTGGAAAAAAGAACTTGAGGTTTATGACCATTTTTTTGTGATAAGTTCAGAAAAATAATTACATTTAGCAGCCTTTGCAGCTTTCTGAAACAAATTACCTTTGAGGAACTTAAGAAAACTTTGCAGAAACTTTGTGGATTTCATATGAACTGTTTTCAACAATGATAATTATAAGAAATGTTACTTGAGCACCAAATCAGCACATTATAATGATTTATTATAATGATAGGATCATGTGACATGAAGAATGGAGTTATGGCTGCTTCGGCAGAATAGGAATAAATTACATTAAAATAGAAAACAGTTATTTTAAATTGTAACAATAATCCACAATATTACTGTTTAAACTGTATTTTTGATCAAATAAAAGCAGCCTTGGGGACTATAAAAATAGTTGCCTCTCTCTTTTCAGTGAACTCTCCTGTGTATAACTATGACGAATCAAGATTTCAACCAAACCTGCACCAACTTGTATGACCATCGTCCGGTGGCGCGAGTTCTCATACCTCTGATCTACTCCATCATATGTCCAGTGGGACTTTTTGGAAATGCCCTGGCTCTTCATGTGGTGATCTCCAAAATCACCAAACTTAATTCAACCACTCTTTATTCTGCCAACCTGGCTGCGTCTGATATCCTATTCTGCCTGTCGCTTCCCTTACGAGCGGTTTACTACGGCCTCGGCTTCAACTGGCCCATGGGGGAAGGACTCTGTAAAGCCACAGCACTGTTATTCTATTTAAACTGCTATGCTGGAGTTAACTTCATGACCTGTCTGGCGGTCGATCGTTTTGTAGCGCTGGTGTTTCCTCTAAGGCTGGTGACATTGAGAAAGGCAAAAAATGCAAGGTTTGTGTGTCTGGCCATATGGCTGCTGGTGTTGGCCCAGACATTACCTCTCCTGACCATTAACTTGACCAAAACGGAGTCTGATGGCAATATCACCTGTATGGAATACCCCAATTTTGAGGGAGTTTTCAAGTGGCTGCCCTACATGCTGATCATAGGAGTAGTTCTAGGCTTTATTGCCCCAGTTGCGATAATTATCGCTTGCTATTCCATACTGACCCACAAACTATGTCTAGCAGCAAAGTCGAATCGGCTAACGGAACGTTCTGGAAGGACCAAAAAAGCAAGAGGAGTTATCGCAGGGGTGGTATTTGTATTTGTGGTGTGTTTCAGCCCATACCATCTAGACCTCCTGCAATACATGATTCGGAAACTTCTCTATGAACCAGACTGCATGGAGCTTCAGTCCTTTCAGATATCCCTGCATATTACAGTGTGTCTTATGAACCTGAATTCATGCCTGGATCCCTTTGTTTACTTCTTCGCGTGTAAAGGCTATAAGCAGAAAGTGATGAGGATGATGAAGTGGCAGATTGGCACCCACTTCTCCAGTGTTGGAAGAGCCTCGCACGAAAGTTCAGGCACAGGTGATGTGCATGGCACACGCCGCAAAAACAACAAAATACCTATGAACTCTATTAGAGAAGGTCAGTAAAACTGTTACCTACAAAAGACGACATAAGGTGATGAGAAAGAAGAATTGTCATAAATCATAAAAAAGAATTGAGGGTTAAAAGCCACTAACAAGGCTAACTGATACCACAAATGGCCTAAATGGTCCCTAATGGTCATAGACACCAAATGCGTCCCTCCACATTTTAAACAGCACACACTTCATGAAAAAGGTGGACGCTAGGCAAGCACTGCCATCCAAGTTGAGAGAGAAAAAAATTATTCTGTCAATATTTACTAACCAGTTTCAAAACAGCATGACTTTTTTTCCTTCTATGGGACATACATTTTTTTTAACAAATATGTTTTTCCGTTTTTTGGACCATACAATGGCTGAAAGATGATGACACCAGAAACATACTTTGTGGATTTCATAAGAATCATGGATTTTTTTTTTTTTGATTGACTGGTGCATGACACCATCTTAGATTAGTGTTGTCATTACAGATTATCAAGACCACTCTATGAAAGAATTGTCTGAGAGCTACTAGTACCAAGGAAATAACTTGAAATAAGAGTGTACTTCACTTTCACAAGATACTGTTAATGTTGTAATCATAAGACCTTGTCATTACAACATATATATTGGTGAAGTAAAGAATACTTTCACAACAATACAATGAGACAAGAAAGTTAATCCAAATGACAATGTCAAAAAGGGAAGTTGATGTTTGTTCCACAGGACACAATAACTACACTTTGACACACAGACAGTGTTGCTGGAATTTGATGCCATTCTTTCATAATACATTCTGTGCTTGCAGCATACACTAAATGCACATGGCAAAACTGTTGAAAATGTCAAATAGTTTGTAAAGAGCTAAACATGGTACAGAAAGTCATGTTACTCACAGTCCAGCTGGAAGAACATCCACCTGAAGTTCAAACAAGAAGCGAAGAGCCTCTGTCAACAGCAAGTCCACAAAAGCAGAGAGAATCCAGGCTCCAAAAAGGAAGGACTAAACATCATGGTCAAAAATATGACAATGTTTTAGGTGTACAGATTTCTCTAAAAGCATAATGACATTTTAACCACAAAAAGAGCTGCTTTCCAAAATATCTGTATAATTGCAAATGTGATATTGATTTTATACAACAGTAAAAGAAGTTAATGTGTTACATTTTAGACACAATATTGTCAATATTGTCTGTTTTTGCTCAATTTAACCAATGAAAACAGTTCCAAAGTCACAGAAGACTTTGTTGTGCGTCTCTAGCCGTTTGAAATGAATCGGTTGAACGACTGACTGAATGATTCCCTCATTAAGACAGTGATTGGCCGCAACCTACTAGTGGTTTAGAGTATTTAATTTCAATCATATTAATAGCAACTCTGTATGGAAGCCCATTCCCACATTTATGACATACTTGAATCATAATTACGAGATAGAATGTCATAATTTCGACTTTTTATGTCGAAATGATTACTTGCTACTCATTGATCTGAACCCGAAACAGGATGAATTGTGAGTATTTTAAACATGGTTTTAGCTATTAATGATTAGATTATTGCCTTATAAGATGAACGGCATGGAATAGCTCTGAGCAAAGGCACTCTTGAAAGGATTTTAAGCAACAAATTTAGCGCAGAAAAAAACAACAAAACGGACATGGCGGCTTTCATTGAACATATTCTGATGTATTATTATGGAAATAGTATAAGAACACTGGAAGAATGTGTTGTAATGCACGATTTCGTTAGAGAAAGAATGTATCTAACCCTCTACGTTCTCATTTTTTTTGAGAACCTATGAAATCCTAAAGTAATGTCACTGTCGGTACATACAGTTAACTGTGGGTGGCGCTGTTCTGGGTCATATTTCCATCACAATATGTTGTAATGCAAGATTGCATTTGAGAATACATTTTTTCGCTTTTGATAATATTTGAAATAATAAATTAATTGATGTATCTTTAATCGGTTACAAATTCTAACAAAGTAATATAATTGCATATTATATCTCAGCTGCAAACATTGTCTAATGTCATCAATATCTGTTCTTTTTAAATAGATATAGATTCATTAAGGCATTTACATTTAAATGCCTCCATGAGCAATAAGTGCAATACTATTCTGTTGTATAGCCTATAACACCTGTTCATACACATTTGTATATTTTTGTCCATTTAGCCTATATATTATATATGTGTATCTTATTTATCTTTATTCTTTATTTGTTAATTTTAATATATTTGTAGGCACTGTTGTCGTCTCTGCGTACTGAAAGCTTCTTCTGTCATCAAAACAAATTCCTTGTGTGTGCAAACATACTTGGCAATAAAGCTCTTTCTGATTCTGATACAAAAGAGGATCTAGTTGAATTTGTCACGTGGTGTGCCATTTATTGAAACATACGATAATTTTCACAAGAGTAGGCTTCTAGCCTATATTTACGGTTTAAAAAAAACTGGTGCCCGATCACAACCTCCTGTTGCAACTGTTCAGCAGCAGAACTAGCGCCGTTTCCCTATCAGTTTAAATACCATTCAAACAACATTTCTGGTACATTTTGAACATGGTTTTAGCTATTAATGATATTAATGAATTCTTGTCTTATAAACTGAACGGCATGGAATAGCTCTGAACAAAGGCACTCTTGAAAGGATTAAAAGCAAGAACAAGCTTTGGTGCAGAAAGATCAAAACGGATGTGGCTGCTTTCATTGAACAACTTCAGTTCAAACCTCTGGCCAATGTCATAGTTATGGATGAACCAGAAACGTTGTTTGAATGGTATTTTAACTGATAGGGAAACTGCAAGTTCTGTTGCGGAACAGTTGCAACAGGAGGTGTTATTATTGAAATATGATGTACGTATGTACCGACAGTGTCATTACTTTAGGATTTCATAGGTTCTCAAAAAAAACGAGAATGTAGAGGGTTAGATACATTCGTTCTCTAACGAAATTGTGCATTACAACATATTCTTCCAGTGGTCTGGGCATCATATTTACATAATAACACATTAGAATATGTTCAATGCAAGCCGTCACATCCGTTTAGGCTAGTTTTTTCTGCACCAAAGTTCTTGCTAAAAATCCTTTCAAGAGTGCCTTTGCTCAGAGCTATTCCATGCCGTTCATCTTATAAGGCAATAATCTCATCATTAATAGCTAAAACCACGTTTAAAATACTCATTAATGTGTTCACAATTCATCCTGTGTTGGGTCGCGTCAGATCAATGAGCAGCAAGTCATAATATCGACTTATGTCATGATTTAAAAAAAAAAATTCCCTTATGTGGTGGGAATGGGCTTCCATACCTCTAAGACCTTTTCAACGTAATTGTGTATTACATGACGTCACGAACGCGCATCACAGAACAGAGCAAGGCGAGCATTTGTACTTATAAAACTTAAACTTTTAAAATTTATTTTTGAAATGGCCGATCGTTTCTTAGATAAGACCCTTATTCATCGTCTGGTATCGTTTATCGTCTGGTAAGCTGCACTGAAACTCTCATTTGGACCTTGAACCGTTTGGTACCCATTGAAGTTCATTATATGGAGAAAAATCCAGGAATGTTTTCATCAAAAACCTTCATTTCTTTTCGACTGAAGAAAGAAAGACATGGACATCTTGGATGACATGGGGGTGAGTAAATTATCAACAAAAGTTTTTTTAAAAGTGAACTAATCCTTTAACTAGTTGCTTATTAGCATACATTATTAATAGGATATTGGCTGTTTATTAGTACTTATAAAGCACATAATGCCTTATTCTGCATGAGCTTATTCTAGATCCCTTAATTCTACCCAATACCTAAACTTAACAACTACCTTACTAAATATTAATAAGCAGTAAGAGGCAAAAGTCATAGTTAATAGTAAGAATTGGACCTTAAACTAAAGTGTGACCAAATTAACTTTTGGGGTGTAATTTCTAAGCCAAAATGTATGTGCAATTAATTTAATTAATCAGCACATTATGTAATTAATTAGATTAAGAAATGTAATCGCCTAGCTCTAATTATTATGAATTCATATATTAACATACTGTACAATTTGAAGCAGGGAATGTTTTAAGAAAATGGGTTCTACAGTACAACAACTGTTGGTGTAAAAACTCCATAAACATTTATATTAACTAATACTTCACAAACAGTGTAAAGAAAAGGTCACTCGTTTATACCAGGGCATTCCCCTAAAATTTAAAGTAAAAAACAAACAAACAAAAAAAAACAACCATTGAGACTTTCTCAAACCCACTTTGGCCTTTCCAAAAACTATTTTTTTTCAGAAAAATATCTCATATTTGTACTGCATAGGCTAGATTTTGTAATTTAATATAAAAAACAGAAGTACAAATAAAATCAAGAAATAGAATTTATCTGCTCATTGATCTTACGCGACCCAACACAGAATAGGAAGAGAGACAAGCTGCTATCCGCTTGTTAAGTTGCAACGTAATGAATGCCGTTTCCGTTTCACACCACAAGCGTGAGCGGCGCGTGAGCAGCACGTATTTTTACGGCTTGCATGTTAAATCAATGAGTGCGTTCACACGGCGAGCAGGAGCAGCGCGTTAGCGTCAAACAGGAGCGTTGCGTGAGCAGCAGTGAAGCGGGAGTTTCGGCGGCGAGTCTATTTTTGCTGCGCTGCTCGCGCTCAATTAAAGTGAAAGCACACTTTTGATGGACGAAATTAATATGATTTCACACAAAAAGTGCCCAAAACGCACAGAATTTGCATGTCTAGTGTGTTTTAACAAGAACTGCAGTATGTCAGAAAAGAAAATGAAGAATCACAAATTGTATAGAAAATGTACCCATTAAACTTGTTTTTAATTATTCAGTTTACCGGGCTTTGAACAAACTTCATGTCTATCAAGTTTATGACCAACTTCTAAAAACAAATTTAACAAAAGTCTTTGTAAAGAAATGCTTGCTTATATGTAGCCTGGGAGCCGCTGTTGTGACGTTGTACAAACGCTTCCAGTGTGAATACACGCGCGTGTCTGCAGCTGCAGTGACGATGTAGTTACGCGCTGCTCACGTGCCGCTGACGCTTGCGGTGTGAAACGGGGGTTAGCCTCAACTCGTTTCACTTGAAAATACAATCTCAACAACCGTTTGAGAGCATTATTCATTCATATTACACATTTAAGATTAGTTTTTATAAACTTATGGTGTACACTACAGTCTCTCCGTGCTCACGGTGTCCCAGAGACCAGTATTTGAATGATTTATAAAAGATTTTAAGTAGTATTAAATCACACCGTGAGTGTATATTAGTACCGTTCCTTGTTTTCTTTTGGCATCTGATAGAGCATTTGGACCAGAAAGCAGTGGCAAGTGGATTATTCACACCTTAGACTTACAGCAAATTTGTGGCTGCCAAACCTCCTCTCAAATATGCGGAAATTGTAGATAAGCAAACTGCTGCAGAAAGTGTCTTTCAGGTCCAGGCAGATGAGCCGTCCACTCAGCAGCCTCCAGAACTACAAGAGGGACATCGCAAACACACACAATATTAGAAATATTTCTAAAATATTATAGACAATAACAATCTAATAAAATGTATCGATTATATGCAAAAATGTATAGCAACAAAAAACGAAAGGAACTAGGGCAAGAGAATGACTAATAACGCACCTTAATTTTATGACCAGTATGAAACGGATAATTTTTAAAGGATTAGTTCAGAATTCAAAGGGCTCAGCTTCAAAGAACTCTACACGATCCCGAGGAATAAGGGTCTTATCTAGCCAAACGATCTGTCATTTTCTTAAAAAACAAAACAAAAAAACATTTATATAATTTTTAACCACAAATGCTCATCATGCACTAGCTGTGATGTGCCACGCATAGAGTGCCGAAGTGATGACGTCACTAGCGGAAGCTAGCGGCGCATGGGTTCCCTCGATCGAAAAGCTATGCATTTTCCCCATAGACTTTTGGAAAATCGCAAAAAATAAGGTCTGTGTTCAACAAAGAATTGTGACCCTTACACGTTTTGTCTATCAAGATAATCTTTACAAGTTAATCCAAAATGTATGCATTTTGAAGCCTAAATAAAGCCGTTAGATATACAATGATAACTGTAAAAAGTAAAATAAATAAATAAATCACAAGCAGGTTATAACTGGTGTGTTTTATGTCATAGATCAAAATGTGAAAATATTTAGAGGCTTTGTTAACCACAGACCTTATTTCAGGCGATTTAGCAAAAACCCATTCAAAAAACCCATAGGCTGTGTCCGAAATCTCCCACTACTCACTATGTAGTGAGCTCGCCATTTTGTAGTGCTGTCCGAATGTATAGTGATGATTATTATACCCTATATAGTCCACTCAATGTATCCCAGAATGCATTTTGAAAAGTAGTGTACAACCGATGGTCACTAACCCAAGCCCTACATACCATCATGCATTGCGCTGATTGTAAAAAAGACGGACGGGCGACAGCAATGACGTAATCAACGCCGCCGAGAGACAATCGAGTAGTGTCCGAAAGTGGTGTTTCTATTATGCTGGTGGGCTCACTATATAGTTGTCTACTCCCTACCCCCTACATAGGAGGTAGGGAGTAGTGGTTTGAGTGGAGATTTCGGACACAGCCATAGACTTTAGGGCGAGGGAACCGGAAGTGCTAAATATATACAAAGTGGCGTCATAACTTCGGCACTCTATTACGTAATCACATTGAAAGGTCAAGCGTGACATAGGCGGAAGTATAGTCATACGCCCTTTACAAAAAATAAAATAAATAAAAGGTAAAACAACGCTGTCGGACGAATTTGAAGTTGGAGGAGAAAATGAGTTTTTCGCCCTATACATGTTCTGCCTACGTCAGGTTACCGCCTGAGCTTTCCAACGTGATTATGTAATGCGTGAAGTCGTGGATGTGCAAGATGCGTATTTGTGGTTAAATAGTATATATTGTTTTTGTTTTGTTTTTAGAAAATGAGCGATCGTTTGGCTAGGTAAGACCCTATATTCCACGGCTGGGCATGTAGAGCCCTTTGAAGCTGCATTGAAACTGCAATTTGGACCTTCAATCTGTTGAAGTCCACTATATGGAGAAAAATCATGGAATGTTTTCCTTAAAAACCTTCATTTCTTTTTGACTGAAGAAAGAAAGACATGGATATCTTGGATGACAAGGGGGTGAGTAAATTATCAGGAAATTTTAATTCTGAAATGAACTCCTTTAAGTAGTTTATCTACTCCTTAAATCTTAACATGCAAAACCATTTATTTTTTATTTCTTGCTTTTGACACAATAGCTAAATTATTTAACTACAAAAAAACATTTTAGAGCAATTTACAGTGTTTAAGTCACCACAAAATCAAAATGGACAATTTTTATCTTTTTAATGGAATACCTCAGTATGTATAATAAATGATTTATACGTGCACAATTTCACGCACTTTTTTTTTTTATTCGTGTGCCCTCATAATCTTTCATCAATATAACTTCCTCTTGCAACAACATCTCTTCTCTTCTCTGGTCAGGTGACAAGTTTTCAGCACAAGGGCGGGACAATTTGTCACTCACATAAGATCACACAGCTATTGCAAACCAAAACAATCCAATCAATTCCTGATGGACAAAATCATGTCCCGCCTAACATTTACGTTGCAATAGCGAAGAAAGGACTACCACACCTTCAGTTTCATGCTGACTTTAAAAGTGTACATTTTATATAGTGCACTGAATTGTTCAAGTAAATTCAAATAGATTTGGTGTATTATCTCACCTGTTTGCCCTGCCTGACAGCCTGGAAGTTGTAAATGAACATATCCTGGTACTGAGGCAGAAGCACAGTTAGCAGTACAGAGAGGACTGTAGGAAGCAGCAGTAAGCTCTTGGATAGGGGTGCTTTATCTGTAGGACAGCAAAGAAGTTGTATTGTTAAATCCTTAGTCATGTCAAAGGATGAAAGTTTATTTTCCAAATGGGGGACCTATAGGTCCTTTTAGTATATGTGAGTTCACCAGGTGCAGTCAGCATAGACGGCAGTCAGACACACTGGTTTATGTTGGTGTTATTTTAGTATCATTGAAATAATATTAAAGTTTATAGAATAATTATAAAATAAAGTCACATTGGCTTAGAACAGTATAAGAAATGGTCAATTAATTTTCATTATTACATCAGCAATAATGTGAACTGAGGCTCTTTGCTGGCGTTTTTCAAGAAGGTGTTGGTAATGGTGATTTTAAGAAGAGTTAATTCATGTCTAGCTGTCATAGTAAAGACTTAACAACACTAACAACACACACATTATCATTATGTGTCATGTCGCATTTCCGAGAGCAGCGCCTGGTTTCACCCCCAACTTTTTAAACGATAGCAACACTTCCTGTCTTAAATCATGAGTCGAAGCAAAATCATTTGAAGGTATGGATGATGTGTGATGAGCGATAATAATCGATTAAAGGTCACGACGACTGAGCTTTTATCTGAATGAATGACAGCAGGATATGATCTTCATGACATGATGATTTTGAGCTATACTTACACAATCCCCACGAACCGGTGAACGTAAACATCATGCCACTTACGCGGAATATAACTAAGAAGACTAACGAGATTACGTTTTAAAGGCACTGAATTTACAACGTAAAAACATTAGAAGTTAAATGGAAATCTCGCTATGAGAGAGGGGAAGGGGAAAGGGTATCAAGGATGGCGCCTCGCAGGAGACAAACTTGATCCACGTCACTCCTACGAAATAAGCGTTTTCTGTTATGAGCCGCTAGAGGCCGTGAGTTAGTGACGCTACCACACAGGTGAGGGTTGTTTGTTTCGACGTTTATGTCAATAATTTTGACCTATAAAATGACTATTTATATGTCATCATTTAAAAATTTCACACAAATAAGTTAGTACGTCGAAAATGTAACAAATTAGGCTAACTTAGGCTACTAGCGATATTTCCTACGCATGTTTGTCTTACAGAAACTGATCTAAACATGGAAATGAGTGATTGTCCATCCATGGTTTTGTATGATTACAATGGTTATAAATAGCACAGTTGACTAAAACTATGGAAGGAAGCCTTGTAAAAACTTGTTAAAACGATCAATTGTAATAAGGTAATTTCATTCAAAAAACACACTTTAACGAGCTAAAATAAACAGAGAAACACATCTTATAGAGGAAAATGTATAATAGCATCTTTATTTATTTCCACTATATTATTTAATGAGATGTGATAAGCGTAATGAAACACTGGATCACTGTCCCCGTCATTCGAAGAAAATAGTATTAAGTCCAACATTTTTACAGTCTATGCATTTACCTTTAAAATTCTACATTTGGAAATTGTGTTGGGCCAACAGATTCTACTGTGGCTTAATGACCACACGGTGGCAGCGCAAACTGCCGGTTTGATTGATTAGTCAGTGACAATTACCAAAAACAAGATTGATTAGGTCTAAACCCAGGTTAAACCAAAGTTATCTATCTCTTACTAAGCATGCATTTTCTGTCAGTAAACTATGCAAACTATGCAACTTTGCATATCACTCCAAAAATCTAGCTATATTTATCAAAGGATGAAAAAATTTTTTTAATGCCAAAGTAAATATACTTGCTTTGTCATTTAAAAGACTGCATTGCTTTAAAGTTATGAATCATGTTTACTAAGTTTTTAAAGTTCATTCTCCTCATGAAATGTATAGTTAAATACTTAAAATTTTTAAATGACATATCTTAATGATTTTTGGAGCAATATTGACCATATATATATATAATATTATTATTATTATTATTATTATTATTATTTTTAAATAATTATTTTTATGACTTGATAAAATGACCCACTGTGGAAGTACAGTTTCACTGTGTTCTTTATGTCTTTCCGTTTTAGGAAGAAACCTTTCAACAGAGCCACATCAATGAATGGTAAGGACTTTTAAAATATTTAACATTGATTATTGCTGAAAGTAATCCACTTTGTTTTTGCTATTATGATATTCTGACTTTTTAACATTTGTTTTTTGCTATTTTGCTATTCTGATTGCAATAAAGATGTGAACACCACATTCATTGAAATGTTCAAAATCATGCTTGTTCGGGTAACTTCACAATCAATGGTATACACGTTTTTTTTTAATAGGAATTACACAGCATCCACGGTGGGCCAATCCACTGTTCTTCTTGGCCTTCATGTGTGTCTTGAGTTTTTCAGAACCTCCATGCCATGGTGAGTCTCCTTGAATAATTGACAGTACCACTATGTGAACATTTCATCAAAATACACCCAAAATTTCACCCTTACCATTGTTCAGTCAGTTCATCCATGTAGTATGTGGTTTGAATATGTTTGATTGGTTTTCCTTAACCTTCATTACAACTGTGTTGTTTTGTATAGGGATAGTTCACCCAAAAATGAAAATTCAGTCATTATTTACTCACACTATAAGTGCACTATTATCAATGATTATTAATCAAAATGCGGCAAACAGATCTTAGAATTATGCACATACTTTCTTCTCTGAGCTGAATATCTCTGTTGTGTTCTAGCTGCAACAACAACAAAGACATTTTGACTGCCATCTGACAACCAGAGACCTTGACCTCAGATCCTCGTATCTCTCAATATTAAGACCATCTGGTTTAAACAACTATGTGGCACTGCTGCGTTGTTCATTCTAAACATTGCAGAAATAGAGAAGCTAAATGTGCAGAAGATCTTGGTTTACGTCAAAACCGTAACCAAGCTGTTCACACAGAATGCATTTTCTGCACTGCTTTTCCATCGTTTTAGGTAAACATGAACTAGACGGACATCTTTGATAATTTTACTCACGTCTCGCACAAGAGAGCCGCATGTTTAGAAAGCTATGTAAAGTTAAGAAAGTTCACTGCAGCTCATGTCTTTATCCGCAAAAAGCCCTCGGTGTGTTATCGGCACTTCGACTCTTTGTATTAAACTATGCACTATACCTGATGCATTTAATTCATAATTGGTTATGCACAAAATTATATTTGATTCATAAACGTTTGTTTTTGAAAGTTGTGCACTTTTTTTTTCATTTTTTTTTTCAGATGGTCATATTATTTTAGTGCTTTGAATAATGTGCATTCAAAAAATGTAAATTACAGTGAAGAAAATAAGTATTTGAACACCCTGCTATTTTGCATGTTCTCCCACTTAGAAATCATGGAGGGGTCTGAAATTATCATCGTAGGTGCATGTCCACTGTGAGAGACATAATCTAAAAAAAAAAATCCAGAAATCACAATGTATGATTTTTTAACTATTTATTTGTAAGATACAGCTGCAAATAAGTATTTGAACACCTGTCTATCAGCTTGAATTCTGACCCTCAAAGACCTGTTAGTCTGCCTTTAAAATGTCCACCTCCACTCTATTTATTATCCTAAATTAGATGCACCTGTTTGCAGGGCCGGATTAAGAATTCAGAGGCCCCTGGGCACAATGTCTTGTAGGCCCCCCCTTAGGCAGGCCAAATATATAGTTTTTCCAAGGACATTTTAATTTGGCATTAGTTTTACTGACTTAAAGGAAATTTGTTGTACTATGCTGGAGTAAAGTTCATAAATGATGTTTCTTTCCCATAGGATTTTGTAAAATGTTGGGTGGACCTCTGTCCTTCTGGGGGGGTTCGGGGGCATGCTCCCCCGCAAGAAAGTTTTGTAAATTTTAAGGTTAAATGCATTAATCTGGTGCACTTTGAGAGCTTCCACCGGCTTCAACCCATGAACTGTGCACATTGAACAAAGAAAAAGCATTGACTCAAACATCTTTTTAGTTATGATATAGAGTCTCAGTCTACATTACATTATCACTGGTGTTTTAGGATGCCAAACAATTATTATAATAATGATTTCTATAATTTTCAAAAATTCCTATGACGTAAAATACATATAGCCTATAAATGTACTGTATAAATGAAAATTTATATTTCAAAAGTATATTTTACATTACACTATAGCAGGGGTTCCCAAAGTAGGGGTCGGGGGGGGGGGGGGGTAGCAATATATAGCAATATAGCAATATAGTAATATAGCAATATATAAATTGCTATATTACATAGTGTAATGTAAAATATACTTTTGAAATATTAATTTTCATTTATACAGTACATTTATAGGCTATATGTATTTTACGTCATAGGAATTTTTGAAAATTATAGAAATCATTATTATAATAATTGCAATAAAAGCAAAAAAAATTAAATAATTATATATATATATTGATAGGTGTAGGTCATTCGTACGAATTCATACGAATTTGGTAACTCGTAACATATGCACGCTTTAGCAAAAATCGTAAAAATTTGTACGACTGAGATCGAATTAGCCACCTCATAAAATGTATACGCATTGCCATACGTGTTGTAGCCATTAAATAGACCTAAGTGCATTTAGTTTCATATTTGTTCAAATATTATAATGTTATTTTTTCCCCATATAGGCTATGTTGATTATGAAAAGCGAACAGCACGAGTAAGATAGGATGCGCGATATATCGAGATACATGGTCAGACATGATTTTGGCCACTTAATTAAGTTTTGTTTTGTAGAAAGCCTTTCTTTAAAGTGAATTTCGTTTTGTATAAATTGTATCTTAATTTTAATATTTTTTTCATCAACCAATTGCCTGAATTTAATAAATAAGAAGCAAAATAGACAATATAATCATCAATCAAAACGACATGGAGGCGCGGGCGCGGTCCCTGGCATTGCACGTGAACTGGAGCGCATCTCATCATAAATTAACCGAAACGCAGCGTATGCCTCACAGACATGAGAAATCTATATAGAAATCTTGAAATGTCTTTAAACAAAACAATTAAAAACGAAAATAAATAGGATAGGCTACTCTCTGATTATGTAATCCATTAGGCTACATGCATTTCTCTCTATAGGCGCGTTCACTCAGAGACATGTTGGATTGTGTAGAACGCTCACCGAATTCTGATTTAGGCTAAAAATAGGTTCGGCGCTTATAGCGGTTTGGAAAGGAACTGGAAAGCACTTGCAGTAGGCTACATTTTAAACAAGGAAATATAGCGATTTGGCATGAAACGTTGATGGAACAGTGAATAGGTTCAGTACACAGCAAAATGACATGACAAACTAATTTTTTTTTTTAGTTTTGAGTTTATCGCGTTTTGGAAAAGAGCTCTTCACATGTTATTTTGTATTGTAAGTATGCCTATTAGTGCGTGTGCACAGTTTAACGCAATGTTTGTACACTTTAACCACCTCCGAGGATAGTTGGGGTCGTGAGTCACTCACACCTTTATTTTGGGGGTCGTGGGCTGAAAAGTTTGGGAACCCCTGCACTAGGACAATTACAATACTTTTGTCCTAATTTCTTCACTTGCAAGAAAAAAAAACCCCTTGAGCTTTTATTTTGGAGAAAACACCAGATCACCAAGCTGATCGCGTGAGCAAAGAGCGCACTTCTCTTTAAATCCCGCAGCACAAACAGAATGCCTATATAATATAGGCTACTTAATTAAAGTCTTGTGCTGTTTATAAAGGCATAAAGCCATATCACGGTTTCGATTTTAATTTGTTGGCAAAATATAACTCTAGAGACCTTTATGTTAGGCTATACATTTTACATCTCATTTGTGTTGGGAAAAGAGCGAGTTCGGCAAAAGGCGGATTCGAACACAGGTCGAGCGCGTCTAGAGCTGCTATCAAGCACCTCACGCTCTACGACCTACGACACTGTAGCTAATTAGTGGTGATCGTCTTTTTGCTGAAAAGACAGGCACTTAGTGCAAAAATACGCTCCGTTATCGGAAATGTAAAAAAATTAAAAATAAAAATAAAAGTCTTCCCCTCGCTTGGGCCCCAAGTGCGCATGGGCCCCTGGGCCCGTGCCCATAATGCCCATTGGGTAATCCGGGCCTGCTTGTTTGAGGTCGTTAGCTGCATAAAGACCCCTGTCCACCCCATACAATCAGTAAGAATCCAACTACTAACATGGCCAAGACCAAAGAGCTGTCCAAAGACACTAGAGACAAAATTGTACACATCCACAAGGCTGGAAAGGGCTACAGGGAAATTGCCAAGCAACTTGGTGAAAAAAGGTCCACTGTTGGAGCAATCATTAGAAAATGGAAGAGGCTAAACATGACTGTCAATCTCCCTCGGACTGGGGCTCCATGCAAGATCTCACCTCGTGGGGTCTAAATGATCCTAAGAAAGGTGAGAAATCAGCCCAGAACTACACGGGAGGAGCTGGTCAATGACCTGAAAAGAGCTGGGACCACCGTTTCCAAGGTTACTGTTGGTAATACACTAAGACGTCATGGTTTGAAATCATGCATGGCACGGAAGGTTCCCCTGCTTAAACCAGCACATGTCAAGGCCCGTCTTAAGTTTGCCAATGACCATTTGGATGATCCAGAGGAGTCATGGGAGGAAGTCATGTGGTCAGATGAGACCAAAATAGAACTTTTTGGTCATAATTCCACTAACCGTGTTTGGAGGAAGAAGAATGATGAGTGCCATCCCAAGAACACCATCCCTACTGTGAAGCATGGGGGTGGTAGCATCATGCTTTAGGGGTGTTTTTCTGCACATGGGACAGGGCGACTGCACTGCATTAAGGAGAGGATGACCGGGGCCATGTATTGTGAGATTTTGGGGAACAACCTCCTTCCCCCAGTTAGAGCATTGAAGATGGGTCGAGGCTGGGTCTTCCAACATGACAATGACCCGAAGCACACAGCCAGGATAACCAAGGAGTGGCTCTGTAAGAAGCATATCAAGGTTCTGGCGTGGCCTAGCCAGTCTCCAGACCTAAACCCAATAGAGAATCTTTGGAGGGAGCTCAAACTCTGTGTTTCTCAGCGACAGCCCAGAAACCTGACTGATCTAGAGAAGATCTGTGTGGAGGAGTGGGCCAAAATCCCTCCTGCAGTGTGTGCAAACCTGGTGAAAAACTACAGGAAACGTTTGACCTCTGTAATTGCAAACAAAGGCTACTGTACCAAATATTAACATTGATTTTCTCAGGTGTTCAAATACTTATTTGCAGCTGTATCTTACAAATAAATAGTTAAAAAATCAGGTAACACTTTATTTGAAGGGGTGTGCATAAGACTGACATGACACTGTCATAAACATGACATAACACCTGTCATGAACATAAAGGAGTCTTTATGAATGTTTATGACTGTTGTCATTAAGTGTCATTCGGTAAATTATGACACTTTTAATGCAAAGTTGACATTGTTTAAAATGTCTTTGTTATGACAACTTGACATTAACAAAGACAAAAATGTCTTTGTTACGACAACTTGACATTACCCAAGACAAAAATGTCTTGATTATGACAACTTGACATTAACAAAGACAGAAATGTCTTTATTATGACAACTTGACATTAACCAAGAAATCATAACCTGTCAACCTGTCACAAATATGTCATAACAGGTCTAATTATCAAACTTAAAGCATTTTACAGTGTAATAACCCTTAATGACATCTTTATAAATAGTACAATGTGTTCCACTTTACTTGAGGACAAGTACAATATTCATGACACAGTTATAATGGTGTCATGACGGCCAAAGTTGTGACAGGTTGACAGGTTATGATTTCTTGGGTAATGTCAAGTTGTCATGACAAAGACATTTCTGTCTTTGTTAATGTCAAGTTGTCATAATCAAGAAATTTTTGTCTTGGGTAATGTCAAGTTGTCATAACAAAGACATTTTAAACAATGTCAACTTTGCATTAAAAGTGTCATAATTTACCGAATGACACTTAATGACAACAGTCATAAACATTTATATGTGTCATGCTAGTCTTATGCACACCCCTTCAAATAAAGTGTTACCAAAAATCATACATTGTGATTTCTGGATTTTTTTTTTTAGATTATGTCTCTCACAGTGGACATGCACCTACGATGACAATTTCAGACCCCTCCATGATTTCTAAGTGGGAGAACTTGCAAAATAGCAGGGTGTTCAAATACTTATTTTCTTCACTGTATGTCATTAATTACTCACCCTCATGTAGTTTCAAACCCAGATCGACTCGCGATGTGGGAGCTTACCCTTGAAAAAATGCGAGACGAGAGCGAAGCACTTTAATGGAAAACAACTCACAGTGCTTGCGCTCGCAACGATCTAACGCAAGGGCATCATGCTTTTCCCCGAACACTGTTCATATTTCATCAGTCAAAATATTTCTATCTGCGTTTTATTCTGCTACAGCGATCTCTGGCTGCCTTTGTCCATATAAGGAATTTCCTGGAACGTC
This sequence comes from Semotilus atromaculatus, assembly GCA_031834385.1. Classification (NCBI taxonomy): domain Eukaryota; kingdom Metazoa; phylum Chordata; class Actinopteri; order Cypriniformes; family Leuciscidae; genus Semotilus; species Semotilus atromaculatus. The sequence goes on along the minus strand of JAULUF010000038.1, from coordinate 17,833,876 downwards.
ATAAGTTTTATGACTTCTATGAGTCTCACTTGTGGACTTTCTGCGCGAGGATGCCCTCCATCTACGACTGTGAATCAAACAGACATTACGACACGAGACTTGCATCTTACACTCTGCCCCGCAGCGCGGGCATAAATACGGAAGCGGATGCACACACCACTTGTCTTTCGCTTCGGAGACGATCTGATGTCGTTGTCTCTGAAGAGTGTTGGATTGTGTTCAATGAGCGAGTGTGTCAGTGCTTCTTCTAGAAGTGTCTCCCGGTGCTGGTGTGTTTACAGCGCGAGTGCAGTGGTGATCGAGAGCTTCTGAGCTCTCAACTGCTGTTTTAACAGCATCCTTTGTGTTTGTTTGTTCTGACGGTTGGTTAGAGGGAGAAGAAGGTGAGTGCTTCACTGGTACAGGCTGCACCATCTCATATCAGTGTTGCCGCAGTCATTTCCCTGTGTGCTCCGGTACTGGTGAGAGTCCCATTTCCTGAAAGAGCAACATAGGTGTGTCTGCATCTTTTTCAAGTGCCATTCCACCCGTGCAGTTCTGGATGCGGTCGTTCCCTGTCCCCAGCTGATGGTCACAATAGATGCATCCCGTGTTTGGGCATTCAGCACACTGAAGCAGCTTTTGTGGATGGTTCATGTTGTCATTGCGGGAACATGACTATCTCTGGGTTGAGATCGATACTTGCCTTCATCCGTGAAGGTGGAGTCCCCATTCCCATGCCCCGCTCTAGCGCTCCTTCTGGCCCACCCCAGAAGAGCGCTACTGCGCCGTGTGGGATGTGTGATCTGAGGATCACAGTGAGGGCTTCCCCACCTGGTAACCAGTCCCTGTGGGCCCCTCACTCCTCTGTCACACCGCAGCCGGTGGAGCTCCCTACTGAACGTGCTGGTCCCTCTGCAGTGGACCAACCAGCCGTTTCATTCGGGGCTCCTCCTGAGGATAGGATGTCAATCGCTGCATCGGAAGGGGAGCTGGACTCTGGAGATGCAACTCAGCTGCGCTACCTCCTTCTGCGAGAGTAGTGTTGCTAGAGCCGGATCCAGAAATGTCAGCTATGTCAGCTAATGGCCGCTACCTCTTGGAAGGGTGATCCTCGTTTCCCCCTAAGACCTATAAGTTCTCGTCCGTTCTCACTGGCAAGGCTTACAAAGCTTGTGGGCAAGCCGCTTCCTCCCTATATGCCATGGCGTTGCTGCAGGTCCACCAGGCCAAAGCACTCATGGACATGCACAAGGGTAGTCCAGACCGTGAGCTCATGGGTGAGCTCCGCACCGCAACCGACCTCGCCCTCCTGGGAACAAAGGTTGCGGCTCATGCGGTCGATCTGGCGATGTCCACACTAGTGGTCCAGGAGCGCCATCTCTGGCTCAACCTGGCGGATATGAGGGAGACCGACAAGTCTGTGTTTGTTTCTGTTCCGCTGCTGGCACCCATATTTTCAAAGAAAGAGCAAATTCCTCTGTACCTGGGTCCCAAGAGGGCCAGACTGGCGGTGTGCGACCCTGTAAAGTCTTGCCACCCCAGCCCCCTCTTGTATCGCCTGCGGTTCGAGGACCCGATTACGCCTTCTCACGCACCCCCTGCTGACCTGTGGAAATGGGTAAGTGTTGCATCGCACACTCAGACCCCACTTGGGCCTTCCAAGTTGGGTCCCTGTCATCCACTTCGCTCCCCCACCCCGGGTACGTCTGTGGTGCCTCTGATGCCCTTGGCCTGGTTTGTGGAAGCCTGGAGAGTGCTTCACAACAGGTCCAGCTGGCTCCTCCGTGCCATCAGACTCGCCTATACGATTCAGTTTGGCCGGCGTCCTCCCAAGTTTAGCAGTGTTCGTTACATTTCGGTGTTGAGCGAACGTGCCCCTGTCATGCATGCGGAGATCGCAGTCCATCTGGCAAAGGATGCGATAGAGCCGGTCCCTCCAGCCGATATGAAGATCGATATGAAGATTAGGTACTTCAATGTACCTAAGAAAGACGGTGGGTTACGGCCAATCTTGGACCTCCTTGTCTTGAATAACGCAGAAACGCATTTTCGAAAGCATCTGTCCCCGAGATTGGTTTGCAGGGATCGACCTGAAGGACGCGTATTTTCCGAAACAAACGGAAGAACATTAAAGGACAAGTTCGTTATTTTAGACTTAAAGCCCTGTTTTAAGATCGTTTCTGATGAAATAGACCGGTTAAGATTGAAATTTGGACACATGCTGCTGGCCCGAGATTTTTTGGTTTCTGTGGTTGCACCCCCCCATCTCCACAATGGCTGCATAAGTGCACTGGAATAACCCTTCATAAAATGCATTAAACTTTAGTTTACAAAGACGTGAAACTCACCGAGTGGTCTGGGAAGTTCACTGATATGCTCACACAAAAATCGCTGCAAAAGATGCTTTCCAACGGGTTTTATCGTAGTTTTTGTCCAACTCCATTGATATGTATATCTCTAGGGTAAGTGAGAAACACTGTTATAATACTTGGCAGAGTCTAATGGATATTTTAAAAATAGCAGCGATTTTTGTGTGAGCTTATCAGTCGCAGAACGCGTATTATAGCTGACAGTCAGCTGTAGTTCTCTCGGTGTGTACAAGTGCAGCTTTTTTCCCGCGACACAGGCGACGAGAGGTGACACAGTTGACTTTCATCAGCGCTAGTTCATCGGTGTTGGCTTAGTGTGTTCTAGGACGTGAAAGAGTGCGTGTTTCAAGATACGCAATGGAGTAGGCCAAACTAATTAACAGGGAGGGAGGGCAACACTCACATGCACACGAAACACACTCCTTGTCGGCCGCTCCCGCGCGATCGATTCCCTCATCCATTTGCGTAGAAAAGAAATGTAATATTATGATTTCCGTCATTTTTTTAAATATATTTTTTTATATATATTTGTGTACCAGCCGGCCCACATTGGCCAGCGGCCCACCGGGAAAAGTCCCGGTGCTCCACATGGCCAGTCCGCCCCTGGTTAGTAGAATGTCTAAAGTGGACTATCGAAATTAAGTGTAATCAACACTTTTTATTAAGTGACCAAGTAATTAGACCAAGTCTATGGCAGTGAAATTAAATACAGTAGCCTGTGTTGCACAAAAATATTTAGCCATTACTTGCAAATACTGTGGGTTTGTTCAAATGCACTTTTAGTATGGTTGTTTTAAACGTGTGAAACTGTGCACTAACCCACCAAATCATTTGACAAATAGTTACATAGTAACAGGCTAATATAGCATTCACGTTCCTTGAAGCTAATTCTTTAAGATTACATAAAATAGTGTGATCAAAGGTTCAGGTAATACAAAAACTAATTTATTAGCTGATATAATTTATGATTCGTGAATTCCACACATCTCTGGATGGTGATCTCCCATCGTTTCACTCTCCTTCATAGCGTTATCAAGCTTCGTCTTTGTTATTGTTTTGAAGATGCAAACTCTGGCGGGGAAAAAATGACAGATTGTACCTTTAATGTTTTTTTGTCAGTCACATGCCTTTTTATGTGATTTTATGTGATAGATACTGCATTACTTGTGGTTGTTTAGATTGTAACATAAATTTTATACTTGTGCTACAGTTGTGTGGCATAAACCTCTATAGCACTTTCAACCTCTATAGCACCAGTGCTAAAAAAAGTTATATTACAGCCCTGATATGTAAAAAAAAATAAATATATATATATATATATAGAGAGAGAGAGAGACTAACAAATATTGAGTTATTTATACTTAATAGTGCACCTCTGTGTACTTTTTTAAAGTTCTATTAATCATTCCCAGGTATTAAGATTTATACAAAATGCTTAAGTTTATTAAGCTGTAGTTTTTTTTACTCATTTTAAATTATTAATGCATAATATGAATAATGTTTTAGGATCACTAAATATTTTTATTTAATTTTTTTATTGTACAAATAGCCAAATTGATTGTGATTATATAAACATATAAAATTAATCGGGAAGAATTAAGTTACATATTGCTACCATATACACAATAAATTAAGACAATATGGCTTCAACCAGTTTCCAATGACGAAACGGGCCGTTTGGCTTTTGATAAATGATCAGTGCTATCGTCTGACTTCAATTTCACAAACAAGAGCTTTCTCTGCTGGAGAATTAATGAAAACAAGACATCTTTCATTTGAACCGGTTTGAAAGCTCAGCTGCAAGTCAACGTCAAGCTGCTACATTAAGTAAAATACTTTTGTTTGTTCCCCACTGCTGGCTTTGAGATAAATTAGCCTGTTTGTGTAATGACCATCTGTTGGGTGTTTTAGACGTGTTGCGCAGGCTGGCGTGTGGCTATGCTTAGGGGGAGTTACTGATTTTCATAAGATAATCATGAAATAGAACACAGTAGTCATGACTAATGGATATAAAGAAAGACATCAGCTTCTGTGTCCCAACTATCGCCAATAATGGAGGTTCCTGGGGTGCTTGGGTTGTCTGAAAAGTGTAAGAGAGTGAGAAATAGCTCATCTGGGTCAAGGTGCCCTTGTTACATTGTAATTATACAAATAAGTCTGATTAATATCAATTAACAACATGTACTTACTATATAATTAAGAGTTTTTTTGTAATTATGCATAATTTACTGTTATTATACGTAGCCTACGTGTAATTGTGTAACATGGGACACTGTAAAATAAAGTGTTACCCTAATCTGTGTTACTAAACATATGTCTACACCTTTCTTGAGCTAGCAAGTATAGCCTAAAATTAAATGTATGGACCACAGTGGAAAAAATACTCTAACTGGGAATGTTCTCGGAACTGTGGCAAACGGTCTGGCAAGGTTCTCTAAAATGTATGAAACCAGTAACTTTAACAGAATGTTCGTTCAAAATTAATTTTCATTAAAAACGTTACCACAAAAACATTTATACATTGCTCATGGAAATCTTTTCTGAAACATTGTTGGGCGTTTGTCTAACTTTTTTTTAAACGTTACTAACTAGGCTAATTTCAGAGGTTTCGAAAATATTCAGAAGTAACTCCCATAATGTTTGCAAAATTATACAATGGAATGTTCCCTTAATGTTTCTCTAAGGTTCACATGACCAAGAAAATGGGAACGCCTCTGCGTGATTGCGTCGTGAATCACGTGTGAAATCAGTTAAATGGTGTGACGTAACGTCATAGGTGGGTTATGTCATGAACAGGAAGCTAAAGCACACCTGAACAAAACAATGTTAGCTTCTGTGCCTTAGTGAAATTGTCTCTCTCTCTTTATTTTTTTGTTTGTCCCAAGCATATACAGTATATTAGTGCTGTCAAACGATTAAAATATTTAATCGCGATTAATCGCATTAATGTCATAGTTAACTCGCGATTAATCGCACATTTTTATCTATTCTAAATGTCTCTTGATTTCTTTTTGTCCAATTATTTTTTCTCATTTTAATGCTCTTATCAACATGGAAAAGTGGATCGGCTTGCTTTGTGCAAATGTTTTTTATTGAAAACAACATTGACAATACTGTGTTCAATTTCACACTAAAACATTCTCACTTGGAGCAAATAATCTCTCACACGATGTAACACTGTCCATCAATAAAAGGGTGAAAGAAATACTGACGAGGTCCTGATATTGACGAGGGGGCAGAGAAGGCGCATCAGCTGTGTGTGTGTGTGTGTGTGTGTGTGTGTGTGTGTGTGTGCACGCGCTTGCTTGGCCATCAAGTGGTATTTCTGGACGTCTGTGATGATGATATAGCTCAGTTCACAACGACAAAACACACAGATCACTTTGGTCTTGTCAATGGAACCATTCTTACTGGCATCCATTTCGGCGTCTCGCGCTCGTCATCCACTCAAAACGTAACGTTAACCTACTATTTGGTCGGCTCGCAGCCTCGCAAGCCCAAACAAGGTTCATGGACCCGGTGCTTTCAGACAGGACGCGAAATGCGCGGCGCTACGTCAGTTTGCAAAACTTTTTGGATGCCAAAGTTTCTTTTGGCCGCGCTGGTAATCGTCACAGCGGCAAAAGTTGAACTATTTAGAATTTTGACCGCGGTGTGCACGCCGCTGATCCTGCGCTTTGGTCGACGAAACAACAAAACGTCCTCGCGCGGCGCAAGCCATTGAAATGAAATGAAATGAATGGGAATGCGGCCGCGCATGCCACGTCCTGTTGCAAAAGCATGTGGAAAAAAAACTACAAAGTTTGCTAGGCCAAAAAGACCGTTAATCGCGCGATAAAAAAATTAATCGCGTTAAAATGGGTTTGCGTTAACGCCGTTAATAACGCGTTTAACTGACAGCCCTAATATATATATATGTGTACAGGCAAATGCACTATCGGGAGTTTTTGCTCAACTCCTGTTGACTTTCTTCTTGGGGAAAGAAAGTATTACGCAATAAAGAATCTAGTGGCTCGGGTCTCGCATTTATAGCCAACACGTAGATTACATTTTGTCCACTAAAAAAATGTATAATGCAGAGGGAACCGGGCAGACGGAAGAATCCCTTTCTCTCGTGATCCTATGATGTCGTGTTTACTGATTGTGTTTGCAAGCTATGATTTTATGATTCTTTTTTGAATATTGAGCCTATTCTACTCAGACTTTTGTACCCGGTCGTACTCGACCCCCTCAGAGCTGGATTCAATTCTAGGTCTGCACGCTGAGGCGGAACGTGACACAAATCAGATCCGAGGTCTGGTCTGTCACGATAGATCTTAAAGACGCATGCTTCCATATATCCATCCTTCCTCAACTCAGGAAGTCCCTACGGTTTGCTTTTGGGGGCAAAGCTTTCTGGTATTGATGTGAGGATCCGACGGTATCTGCTCGCATCTCAGCCTACCTGACAGACATTTCTGGCTGGATGAAGGACCACACCTTCAACTAAACCTTGCGAAGACAGAGCTACTTGTGGTCCCGGCCAACCCAACACTACACTACAACTTCGCCATTCAGCTTGGTTCGTCATCCAGGAACCTTGGAGTTGTGATTGATGATCAATTGAACTTTACACACCACATTGCTAGGACTGCCCGGTCCTGCAGATTTGCCTTGTACAACATTAGGAGGATCAGGCCCTTCCTGTCAGAGCATGCTACACAACTCCTAGTCCAAGCACTTGTTCTATTCAGGCTGGACTATTATAATGCTCTCCTGGCAGGTCTTCCAGCTTGCACTGTCAAACCTCTGCAACTGATCCAAAAAGATGCAGCTAGAGTGGTCTTTAACGAGCCGAAGAGAGCACACGTCACTCCTCTCCTCACAAAATCGCACAGGTTGCCAGTTGCCGCTCACATCAAATTCAAGTCACTGATGTTTGCCTACAGAACAATCACTGGCTCTGCTCCCTTTTACCTAAACTCATTACTTCAGACTTATGTGCCATCCAAAACTTGCGCTCTGCAAGTGAACGCCATCTTGTGGTGCCATCTCAAAGAGGCACAAAATCTCTTTCTCTGGCCATTTCCTGGTCTGTTCCCTGCTGGTGGAATGATCTGCCTAACTCAACACGAGCTGCTGATTTTCAAGAAATGCCTGAAGACGCATCTTTTTGCGGCAACACCTGATCCATTAATACTAACACTATCTTCTATTCTATATCTATTATCTTAAAAAATTTTTTAAAAAAAGGACATGTACTGCGTTATATTAAACTGGGAAGGGTCATAGCACTTAAGTCCTATTGTTTCACTGCTTCTATTGTTCTCATTTTTAAGTCGCTTTGGATAAAAGCGTCTGCTAAATGAATAAATGTAAATGTGATATAAATGTATTGGGTTCTTTCTTTCGGCCTAGCCTTGTCACGGGGTACTTGTCATGTTTGGTCGATTTTGGCTCAATTGGAGCAGATGGCAGAGATGTCGTCCTAACTAACATGAAAGAATTGGGGTTAAGGCTGAATGCAAAGAAAACTGTGCTTTCTCCATTACAGAGAACCACTTTTCTAGGCATGATTTGGGATTTGATGACAATGCAGGCACATCTTTCTTTTGCCCATATCAATTCGATCCTCACAGCCGTGAACAAGATTAAGCTAAGCCAGTCACTGTCAAACAGTTTCAGGACAGTTAGGTCTGATGGCAGCTGCATCATCAGATGTTTGTCATGTGGCAGACTGGTTCACTCTGTACACACCGAGGTCCCAGGTGCTGATGTCTTAGTTGTGCTCACTATGATTTCACACTATACAGGCACTTGTCAGTACTCCGTACTGATTTATAGCTTCCTGGTCATGACGTCACCACCGATGACGTTCCATCACCCCATTGGACTGATTTTATACGTGCTTCACAACGCAATCACGCAGAGGCATTCACTTAGCATCGCTACGTTGATACAGGCTCTCGTTCCCTTCTCTTTTTCAACTGCATGGTCAGAGATCAATTAGAAATAATGTATTCATAACTCAATGGGAATGTTAGCAAAATATTTCAGATGATTTTTGTTGTTGTTGTTGTTGTTGTTGTTGTTGTTGTTGTTGTTAGGCAACCAATAAAACCTTTACGTCCACAGCATACAGTCTTTTCCTGCACTGCAGTATCATCATTTTAATAATGTTATTAACCAAATAACTGTATTATTTTGACAGGACATATAACCCATAATGAGATGATGAGAAACCAATCGCAGACGCCTATAGATAAAGTACATAAGTCTAATTATTTTTCTATGTCCAAGCTGAATTACATGGGTCTATCATGCAAGGACTTTGTAGTACAAGTACAAACAGCTCTTTGAACGTAATCTCAGAGCAGTCAAATATCACATGCGCATGGAAGAGATGGAAAATAGATCCCAGACCATGAATTTATCAGCCTATACCTATGGTTTACTCATGTCTCATTTTAGTTTTATTGAAATGTGTGCTAATAGGAAGCTAAACAGGCATATAGAATTAATTCTTAACCACTTAACCAATTCTATTTCCTACCTCTCCAATCTAATTTCTCATGATGTTTAGCTAATGCTAAATAAAATCATTTTGACTTTTCTTGAAGCTGTAATTAATATGATATCTAAAATGGAAGTAAGCAGGCTTTCATAGATGGTGGTGATAGAGCCAACAGATAAGTGAAGGGAAATGCCTGGTGTTAGTCATAAAGACGAGAAACCATAGAAACAGTCATGTTTATTCACTGGAAGTAGTAAGTGTACATAACATAACAACCATATCAAATTCAAACTGAACCAAGATAGTCATCATATTTCTGATGTACATGTTTTTTTTTGTCTGCTCATATAACATGCATTTTTCAAAAATGGAAGCTAAATAGAAACCAACCAATATTCCGTCTGAAAGCCAGACAGATAATGACCAAATCACACTTGTTTACATGAAAAAAGAACAGAATAATGGAGAGTAAAAGACCTGAATAGAAGAAAAAGTATTTATGTTTCTGTCTTTGTCAACCTCAACAAATTAGTGTGTATTCTTGTAATAAAGAAAATCCAGATTTGTCGGCAGCACTGTCTCCTGCTGTTTGCTTTGTCCATTAAAAGGAAATGAGCAGATGGCAGTTGGCCTCCTCTCATCCTTTTTTTTCTTCTCCCTCTCTCGATGTCTCTCCCTTTCTGCCATCCTCATTGTCCATTAATCTCTCTCTTCACAATCTGCCTGAGTATAGAGCTGACAGCGAAGCCCCCAGGGAGAGGGAGGGAAAACAAGCCAATCCAGCTGTCAGAAGTCCAGCAAAGGGACATAAGTCCTCTCAAGCACCCAGTGCCCCTGTCAAGCATCTTGAGTGAGAGCACGCACACACTCACACATATCTGTGACAAGGAAATGGCAAATAACAGACAAAACAAACAAACAATATATTCTCATTATACAGAAATCTTTACAGCAAAGGTTATGCTGTAAAAAATGTCTTACAGTGAGTTGTTGTCCAGGTGCAATTGTAAATTAAAGTGATAGTTCGACTAAAACTCACTCACCCTCATATCATTCCAAACCTGTATGACTTACTTTCTTCTGTGTAATGAAAACCATTGTAACTAGGATATTTAGCCTCTCGTTTGTAACTTCACTGATACATATCAACATGATCTTCCTGGAGTATTTTAATTGCAAGATACAATGTCCAAAATACAAGAAATTGTCACAAATATAAGAAATAAAGTAGCATGTGAGAAATGAAGTCACAGAACAAAAATGAACAAGTATTTAACACATTTCAACAATCATGTACAATGTCAAAGCTGTTATTTCGTAACAGCCAATATTGTGGCAATAGTGGTATTTCAGATGCCACTATTAATGTTGAGGACGTTCCTGGACTGGGATGAATAACATTTCTCATTTCCTTATTTATTTCACATTGTGCCAACAGTAACTGGAACACATTCAAGCACTGTTCAATATCAATTTGACTTTGGCAGTGCCTTGTTTTTGTGTTTTAGGTGAATACAGGTCTTTAAGCTCAAGGCCCTGGGCCTCTGACTACTTTAATGTTGACTACTTTTAAAATGCATCAAACTTTTGAGCGTCAGGGTAACCCCTACTGTATATGTCTTGATTGTACACATTAACATTCGAAGGCCTGTTCCAACAACAACATTCCCACTCTTTTTTACTCTTGAATTTACATGACTTTTCAGTTTTCCATGAATACTGGAGTAAGGATGATGATTTTTACTCACAATTAATAAGTGCTAAAATATTTTACAGCAACAAAATGGTATTTTCCACGCTGAAGCTGCACTCTCTAAGGGCGGCTGCCCGGAGTGCGATGAGATGATGCTTACTACCCTGTGGGCTCGACTGGCTAGCTTCACCGCCGCCGACCCCGCGCCTTCTGCTTTTTCTTTGCTCGGGGGCGCAAGAAGAAGCACTGCGGGGATATTCAAATTAATTAACCAATCATTAATACCATTGATCAGCCCTACCAAACGTGGAGGTTGAACATTGTTTTGTTGTTTTGATTGATACTGTAAAGCTGCTTTGGTGCAATCTATGTTGTGAAAAGCGCTATATAAATATACTTGACTTGACTTGACTTGACTGCGGACAAAGAATGCCAGAGCGGACAGATGCGAGCGAGCACACGCTGGCCCAGTCCCCGCGTGCCTCGCTCTCACCCAGAGAAACCCCCTCGCCAGTCCTGTTTACACAGGCAGACCAGCGCCCCTCTCACCGAGCGGCCAGTCTCATCTCTTTTGTGGGATCGGATGAGGAGGACGAGAAGGATGACAGCCTCCTCCCTAGCTGCACCCGAATGCAAGGGATGGACGGGCTCCATGACCGACCCCGCACCCTCAACACACGCCAGCGAGAGCGGCGTGAGAGCCAGCCTTGACTCTGAACTTCTCCGCGTGCTAACTAAGGCCGTCGAAGATCTCAGGCTTGATTGGTCTTCGCCCGAGGAACCCATGCAAAGCAGGCTGGACGAATGGTTCCTGCAAGGGTGCCGTCACGCCCCTCAGCAAAGACCTGCTCCTCTCTTTCCTGAGGTACACGACAAGCTAACGAAGCACCCCTGAACATAAGCACTGTTCCCACAGTATCCCAAACACAAAACAGCTGGGCGGCCGGGTCCCTATCACAAAGGGGCACCTCCCCAAACTTCATTCAACCCCTAGCTATGCGGGCAAAGGCCTGGGAAGCCATCCCCGGAATATCAGAATGGGTGTTGAATATAATAAAACGAGGCTACTCGCTACAGTTTGCTCGCAGACCCCCGCGCTTTCTAGCTGTGGTCGAGACATGGGTGAGTAGCGACATGGCTCACTTACTTCACACCGAAGTATCAAAGCTGTTGAAAGGGGCGCAGTTAATAACTCACAGATTCTGGCTCCTCAGCCATCTAGAATGCCTAGGTCTCAGGATCAGTGCTTCAAACAGCACACTGTCTCCCAGCCAGAGTATATCTTTTCTGGGGACAGTCATAAATTCTATACAGATGAGAGCGCAGCTTACGTCAGAGTGCGCACTCACCATCCAGTGTCTAGCGGCATTATTCAGAGCAGGTGATTTCGCGCCTCTCAAGAGATTTCAGAGGATGTTAGGCCTCATGGCCTCAGCATCATCAGTACTCTCGGCTGGTGCACAGCACGGAGCCTGGACTCCTACTCATGTGTAGTGACAAGGGTACTTTCCGCTTTTGGACGTGGGTCGCACTCCCTCCATGCTCAAAGTATATGTGGTGGCCATAGCACTTCACGCTCATGCGGCCGGGCAATCACTGGGAAGAAATGACCTAGTGGCCTCACGTCCACATTTATGAGATTTTATAACCTGGAAGTTCCCGCTTTACAAGCAAGGGTTCTTTCCGTATAAATAAAGTGTCTAAGCACAATTGTCCACAACTATAGGGCCCGACATCTGTCTGGTCCTGGGTGAACCTGAACTACAGTTCTATATACCATATAAAGAAGGAGCTTGGCCCTTTATAAGGCCCATTCCTATATTTCCCTACATGAGGCTCATTACTGATCTGGCCTCTATTAGGACTCATAACTTTACTTTTCTATGAGCCTCGGGCGCTTGACCCTAGGCTATAGTATGGGGCGAAGTTTTAAGCATGGGTTCCCATAGCGTTTATGGATTCCCATAGCGTAAGCTAACTTACGCAATACGAGAGACCTCTCTAAAGGGAACGTCTCGGTTACTAACGTAACCTTGGTTCCCTGAGAGTATGGAACGAGTATACATCTTAGCCGACTCGCCATAGGTTTGTGCAGTTGCCGCAGCACAGCCAATGAGCGTGCTAGACGCTCAGCTATATGTCTGCTGTGCAGCTGTACTGCGTTTAAAAAGTTTGGCTTCAATACTCTCGAGAAAAGGAGTTTTCCTAGTCTGGCTATCACCAGACCAAGTTCAATCTTTTAAGATTGAACATTGGCCTGGGGAGTCTGCTATGTATTTGATCAACGGGCTTTGTTCAAATGACTGTGTACGCAATTGGATAGTCCTTCAACCAATCAGACCAACGATCCAGGTGACGTACTTTACAGCAGGAAACTCCAGGCAGGAAACGTGTCAACAAACGTGTTGGTTTGGAGCATCAGCGGTTTGCAGAAGCAGCAATGGCATCGAGCAATTTTTGCAGGTTGTGCAAAAAAACAAAACATGAAAGTGAGTGGTATTTACACCGAGTCGAGCGATTTGTTTGCTAAATCAAAAAGAAGCCATTGAGCATCTTCGAGAGTTTAAAAGGAATTGGATTGGATTCAACCCGTCAATAGCGCGGCAAGGTGGATAAGCCAGTTTGTGATTGGTCCCCCAAAATTGTAACGGAAGCAGGATAAAAGAATGTACAGGTTTCCAGCCTGTGCTGCAGGGCGAAATCAAATCACCGGCAGATCAGGCTAGGTTTACTCAGTCTAGAGTTTTCCCATAGCGTAAGCTAATTTACGCAATACTCGTTCCCAAAACTCAGGGAACCGAGGTTACGTTACAGAGACTCTTTCCAAGACATAGGGAACTCTGGTTTTTCAAATAAATCATGACAACTTTTGAGGGGGTGAATTAAAATAAGAAATATCTTGATTTAGCTGATTTTAATAATTGTTTTGTCTTATTTTATATAACTAGTTATTTCGAGGCCCCCTTGAAAGTTTGCTGAACCCCCTAATAGGCCCTGCTCCCCATTTGAGAACCACTGTTTTGTATCATTCACTAATAATATTGTTGGTGTATATGATTTCAGATATGTGTACTTAGGCTTATATAAAAATAAATGTGTAGTTGGTATGTTACCCGAGATCATGTTGCTCCAAAAATTATTTAGACATTTTTAGATCAATGTTATTTTATATTGCAACAAGTTCTCACTCTCAACACATATTGACACTTGGTCAGGACTCTTTTAATTCACCCCTTTAGTGTTATTTGTGGCAGGGTACTCCATTTCATACTCCATTTGTATTTTTAAACGATTAAATTGATAATTGATTCTTCATTTTATTTTCAAACTGTCAATTAAAGGTATGGTAGGCAATTTTGGTGAGGCAAGCAACAGTAAGCTAGCTTTGAAAGCATAATATCCCACCCATCCATTCGGACCGAATGCAATGATTGGACGGACCAAAATACCTTTCACCGGTGGTCTCAATGTCATTTATAGTGGATCAATGAAGTCATGTACCTTCAGGTTCACACTGGTGTCAGCAGAGTAACCATGGGTGCAGTTGTTCACATTAACACTGACATTTCACAGCAAAAAAGTGTCCTACTTTGTGTCTTCATTTTGAACAATGTATCTTTTGAAAATAATGCACTTGTTGTCTTGCTTGATAATGCTAAATGATAAGTTTTTAAGTGTGACTTAAGTGTCCACATGCGTTTTGGGGCTGCTGCGTCACTGCTAACTTCCTTTTTTCTCTGTCATGAAAAGCTGAACTAAATAAACAGTCCCCTCTTTTGTCAGGATCACTAAATTCACCATCATTTCCTCAGAGGGCAGTTTAAAATCAAAAGTTGATCTCCTCTCCCTTTCCTCTTCTCGAGAATGAGTCAATTTCACGGCACATTATCCCTGCACCATTCTCCCTTTCCCCCGACTCTCTCTCTCATTAGGAGCGAGAAGGAGCAACATGAATTAGTAATGACAGTGAAAGGTTTGAAAAGCTGAGCGCTACTCTCTTGCCCTTTCATTACCCGTTCACGGCCTGACTCTCATCTTGCTCTAACACTCATTTGGATAACTTGTCCTGCACTTCTACCACTGTCTGTGCTAATGTATAATAGGCATTCTCTGATTAGATTATACATTTGTGCTACTCCGTCGTGGCTGGATGTCGTATAGACTGTGATGACCATTCAACAGTCTTGTTAGAGTCATTTTGGTTCATAATGGACCCATAGATAAAAATGATCACTGATGGGGAAAATATCTACCACCCAGTGTTGACTGTGTATGACTGCCATTTAAGTATGCTAATTCCAGCTTGCCACAATCAGGGTTAAGGATCACCACAATAAGTATAATTGGACTTGCATAATAAATAATCATTTTACCAATCCTTTCAGATTGGGTTGATAATGCAACTTTGGTCTAGTGTAATCCATTTTTACATAGGCTATAGTGTACAGCAGACACATTATTAACTATACAGTAACTCTGAGTGCACCAACTTGATACACTAGCTAGGCGATGAAAAATGCCTCTCCCTTTCAAGGTTGATTGAAACTTTAACCTCATATTCAATATGCCAGAGAGACCTGGAAAGTGCCAGAGACTGGGCTTTTTTCCACAATAGGGGCCTGAATAATGCAACAATCAGTCAATTATTCATCTCTCCTGGCTTCTTATTATGTTCAGAGAGAGAAATAGAGAGCATACCGCTAAACAGTACAGCTTGAGTGATTGGCTAAATGCTGCGTCAACACATTTAATGCATGTGCTCTTGAGAAAAGTGAAAGTGTCTATCTCTATGACTCTCTGTCTTGGAAGTTTAAAATGAAATAAAATTTTAAAAAAGCATCGCAAACTTTTACCAGTGATAAACAGTATCTTTATGTCTTATAAGTAAAATAAATAAAAGTCAAGAAAAAAAAAAATAGAATAAAATAAAAATAATAAAATAAAATAAAATAATGAGGCATTGTGAATTTTTACCAGAGGTAAACAAGAACAAGTGTGTCTTTATGTCTTGTAAGTAAAATAAAATAAATGAGTAAAATAGATAAAAAAAATAAACAAAACAAAACAATGATGCATTGCATGCTTTACCAGTGGTAAACAAAAACAAGAATGGTAGGGTAGACTTCAATCTAGTTGCATTAGACTACTTTGATTTTGTGTTGCTGTAGTCACACAAAACAAGTATCAGTCAGTCAGTGTTCTGAAACGTCTCCCTTGTAAAGCATGTGGGAAAAATCTTTATTGTATTCCAGATGGACAGGACAGAAGTAACGACATGCCAGCATGCTCTCCATGTCGGGTAGGATAATAAACGGCAACTGAACAAAAAAATAACTCTACAGCGTACAATGCACAGTAGCATGTCTACACTTTTATGTACATATTTGATGATTTGAGACATTTCTGCTATGATTCCATGTACAACGATGACAAAAAAAAAAATCTGGACATCTATACCTTCTTTTTGAAATAACAGACAGATACACATTACGCATTTAAATGCAGTGTCTATATTTGATAAATAACTAAATAAATTGAAATCTCTCTTCGGACACCTCCCTTGAGGAAAGGATGCTTTGAAATTGACTTAAAATGTGAAATGATAGAAGGGCATTAAATGGCAAAGTTCGATTTGAATATTTAATCTGTCAATGTAGTCAAGCAGATTTAAATGCTTTCTAAAATGTTTTTTTAATTTCTCAGTGTTGCGAAAAGTCCCTTAGAAATATCCAAGGTCCATGGTAATTCTTCTCTGCCATCTGATGATGTTAGCTTGGCTCACGCTTCATTCTACTGAATGCTGACTTTCAATGGCCATAATAATCTTGTCAAGTCCTTGTGCTGCAACACACTGACAACAGCCTATAACATTGCCTCATTGTCTTCCATCAGTCCTCCAGCAGAATTGCAGACGTTATTTACCAGGCAATTGACTACAGTCTCTTCTATACAGTATGAATGCATTTACTCCTTGTCTTCATTCTTCAGTACATCATTGTGGACTTTAGAAAGAGCCTTCCATCTGTGGGCAAAAAAACAAAACAAAAAATGGTGTGAATGAAGCTTGGCTGATGTTGAGAGCAGCATATAATGAACAGACTAATCCATAATGTTCTAACGTGCGGACTGAGGGGGAGATGAAAGGATTGTTAAAGGAGAAGATGCAGTATTTGAATAAATGTCAAAGAAAACAAAAAAGAGCCCTTCCCTTCCTTTCCTCTTAACCTAGACAAAAAGAGAAAGCAAACCCTTTGAAAGATTAATTACAACACGTAGATTATGTAAATTATGCCCATGCAAATATTTCATGAGGACAATTAAGGGACCATTAATTACTGCTCCTCTTCTTGTCTTTATTCTTTCTTTCCTTTTTTTCTTTTTGCGTCAGTGGCATTTAATTTCATTTTACTGTCAATATTTGTGTTTAATATTCTAACAAAGGCTTGTGATACATTGTTGTTCTGTCTACATTATATATATATATTTATATATACACACAGTATATGTATAAAAGAAGGAGACATTGTTTTCTGTTTCTTTCAAGACTGAACAGTACAGGAGAAAAAGACATTTATAGATCCATAAATCCATGTCCATTCAGAAATCTGTACCTTGTATTGTTCTGTCAGTGTCTGTTTTGCTGCTGTTATGGTTTGTCTCCATTTCATGTTGAGGAGGGTCTGTTAACATGAAAACAGTTATCAATGTGGCTACAAATCATTTGCCACAAGTAAAACACATTTTAAAGTTTACAATACTGCTGTTATAGCAGCAATTGTACTTGACACAGTGATGTGCCAGATAGGGCAGACCTGGAATAATTGTAACTATAATTATATTACTATAATTCCCTTACAATTGATGCAGTGCTGCAACAAAAATCACAGTTAATTATATTTGTTTTAAAGGAAGAGAAGTAATAAATAGATTGCTTTTAAAAGGTGACCTAACTTCTAACTACATTAACTAGACAACTTTTCATGTAGAAGTATGATCTATTAAAACTGTATTGCAATTTTGTCATAAACACCTTGTGAAACATCAAACTTTAATTGGGTTGATATAATCCCCCTTTAATTGTGACAATATCTTGCAATTGACTTTGCATCAGTGAAACACAGACATCAACATTCAGCATGCCAAACACAACCAGGGTAACAATTACATTAATTTTAATAAGACTCTGACCATTACAAACTGTCCTTGTTGTGCTACTACTGACACAAGACAAATAAAATTGGCCAATAAGCCACAAATAGTAAAAACTTGAAATGTAGTTGTCGAAAATTGTAATTCCGAAAAAGACCTACACAAAGAATTTGTCAGTACAATGTACTATTGCTATTTCACTTAACTTATTTTTTTTTTTAGGAAATCTGCATGTTTTTTTTAAGGCTAACTAATTACGCTTTACAGTGTATTCTCTTCAGTCTTGGTTGTGTGTGGTCATGCCTTTTTAAGTGGCAGTGACACATAAGTATTTCATTTCAACATGCAGAAAATTGTCTGTACAAAATCGATTTAAGCATTAGCATTTTGGCAGATGAGCATTCTAACCGTTTTGAATAGGTGATCTCTCACTGGAGGCCGTCCTCTGCAGCGTCTGCTCGGCCTGGTCTCTTCTCTTAGACTCGACCTCCAGAGCCTCCTGCAATTTTCTCTTGGTCTTCTTCTCTTTCTTCAGTCGCTTCTGGATCAGTGCTAAAAAAAAGCACAGGGAAAATTAAATAATAGAGTTCCTGATAGGAATGCACTACTGTTAAAAAGTTTGGGATCGGTAACATTTGTAAATGTTTTTGAAAGAAGCCTTTATGCTCAGCGAAAATGCAGTGAACAAAGTAATACTGTGAAATATTATTGCAATTTAAACAAAGTGCTGTCATGAAACTCTAGCTGGTGCAGGCTGATAGGTTCTTAACTGTTCCTGCTGTATCAGTAGCAAATGAGCTCACTGCTCAACCTTCAAATACTTGTTCAGCAAAGAGTCCTGCACAGGTCCAGTTTGGTAAACCCGCACCCGCAGTACTTAAAGGTTGTATCAGTGATTTCAGGCCCAAAAATAAATGTCTAATCTTTCTGAAATCACTGATACAACCTTTAACAGAACACCCGGGCCATTATCCGACAGCAGCACTCATTTAAGTTCGTACCCGACCCGACCTGTTTGACATAAAGACCGCGACCCAAAACACCCCCACATTAAATCTGCATCAGGGAGATAAAAAATATTTATTTTCTCATGTAACACAAGCAATCAAACCAACATTAGGCAGCCTGAGTTCATACATTTAAGAAAAATATAACCCAACATGGTGATGATTAACAGAAAAAAAAGATGTGTATCCATTGTGTAAACAATACAAAGCCTTTGCCGACATCATGTGAGCAGCCTGTCCATACAAGATATTTTGAACAAATATGCATACAGTACATCACACCATAGGCTATACAGACACTTAGAAGTCTCCATAAATTAAAGGTGCCCTATAATGTGAAATTGAATTTATGTTGGCATAGTTAAATAACAAGAGTTCAGTACATGGACATGACATACAGTGAGTTTCAAACACCATTGTTTTCTCCTTCTTATTTAAATCTCGTTTTTAAAAAACACCCCTGAAAAACAGGCGAATCTCCACATAATACCGACTGTGACGCAACAGTCGGGGATCACGCCTCCAAAGATTTGCATATCCCAGCCCTCAATGACA
Organism: Semotilus atromaculatus; assembly: GCA_031834385.1. NCBI lineage: Eukaryota > Metazoa > Chordata > Actinopteri > Cypriniformes > Leuciscidae > Semotilus > Semotilus atromaculatus. The sequence goes on along the minus strand of JAULUF010000038.1, from coordinate 17,814,628 downwards.
AGCACTGCACAGCCGAGTCATCATCGGAACAAGCGAGGATCAGAGAGAAAATGGCAGATCATGGAATAAATGCTATGTTCCAGGCTGTGCAGGGGATGTGAGGTATTTTCATACCCTTCCCACAGAAAAGAAATGTCAACAGGCGTGGACGCGTGGTTGATGTTTATATTAATCGGATACCGCAACAGTTTAATTCGAAGTTGTTAGTTTGCTCTGCCCATTTCACCACGGACTTATTTTCGAACCTGGGACAATATCAAGCTTCTCTCAGCGTCTCAAACTGAAGAAGGGGGTAATTCCAACTATATTCCCGCAACCGGTAAGTAGTGATTTTATTAAAGATAATTTACACTGTGTTAGATCCAGCGCAAGATCCTAGTACAGTAATAGCAAACTCAAAGTAACGAGCATACATAACTAACGTTAAATAGGCTAATTCTCAGTGAAAAAAGTATACAGAAAGCGGTCAAAGAACAATCCACACAGCGCGAGTTTATCTCTCTTGCCAAACTCGTTATGAAATCAATGACGCTGTTACACTGCACAACGAAGCTCTCATAGAAGTAGGCTATGTCATCGTTTGCATTGGTGAAAGCATTAGAGAGAGAAACTGCGTTGTCTCGCGATCAACAGACTGTCATCTGCTTGCTCAATGCTCATCACAGCAACATTTTATGTGATGGAAATAGATTTAAATACTTTAAAAACATCTCACGATTCGTTAATCTCGATAGCTGTAATAGTTAAAACGTATATAACAGCTGTAATAAAAGTATTCGAGAGAGTTTCACATGTCATATTTCATATGCAAGCATGTCAGCCAATCACAGCAGTGGCCGGTTCTCACAGCAGACACGCCCCTTCCAACAGAGTGTTCAAATCAGAGACTAAAATCAGGCTAGGAAAAATGCCTTTTATTTCTAAATTATGACTATTTTTGATCTAAAAAACATACTAACATTATAAGGGCAACCCAGGAAACATTATAAAATAATAAAAAAAAACATTCTAGGGCACCTTTAAAAGAACATATAGCCAAATATGAGCCTTTACTGTAATAATAATAATATCGGGAATATTTTAGCGGATTCACTCTGTATTTAAATGCGGTTGTCTCTCCTAAAACTCTGCAGTGTAAACTACATGGTTGTTGGTCCTCTTAGCAGCATGAAGAAAAAAACCCATTCAAAATGTGAATAGATTATATACAGAAAGTGAGCAAAGAGCGCTCCCTTTATAAGGACTGAAGCTGTCAATCACTTCAGTTGCAGCATGATTGGCTACAATGCTCAACACCGCAAACAGCGTTGTAATTAGAAAATGTTGACGTTCTTCAGACTACAGAGCTTGAACACAAATAAGCAGCTGTATATCAGTGGGTCCTCTACTGAGTTAAAATAGTCTTGGCTATTGGACCCGCAGTCCTGCCTTTTGATTCTCGACCCGTACATGCAACGCAAATGACGAAGTAAATATTATTCCAATCATTACATCAAATATTAGTGGTTCACCCGTCGGGTACCTGCCAGCGTGCAAGACTCTGGGTCAACGTTTGCTTTAGCAATTTGCAGCACACTTTCAGAAACCCTCCGCCTTCCCCAGATCCACCTGTATAGATCTGTTGGGGGTAATTCATGTATGCTGTACTGTACAGCAGCAGCATGACTTGCTCACAGCAACGTGTCATGTATACTGTTTATTGGCAATAACAAATCCCATACTTGCTCTGCAGCAGCATAGCAGATCTGTTCTGCCAAGACCAAATACATTCCCATTATCATATCCATTACCATGCTAAAAAAACACTCCCGAGAGTAGTCATGACAGAACTGTTTTTTTTAATTTATTTTAATACATTTTTAAATCTATTTTGTTCCTGTGATAACAAAGCTGAATTTTCAGCAGCCATTTTTACAGTCTTCAGTGTCACATGATATTTCAAAAATCATTCTGATTTGATGCTGAATAAACATTTCTTCTGATTGTCAATGTTGACAACAATTGTGCTGCTTAATTATTCTTTGAAGAATAGAAAGTTAAAAAAAACAGCATTAATTTGAAATATAATTTTTTGTGACAAAAAAACAAAACCAAAAATGTTTTGGTAGTGTGTTTCATATATCTTATATCGTATATACCTGCTGTAAAACATGAAACTTTGAAAAATGACTTTGGAAAAACTTTATGCCACTGGATAATAGAAAAATTATTACATCAAATCCCACATCACAGCAAACAGTAATTATAGCAAACCATGAAAAGCTGTTCCACATGCCCTTATTCAGCCTTAAATACTGTGTCTAATATAATGCACAATCTAATGTGAAACTAGGCTGGAGCCCAGTGGAACATGTTAATTTTCCAGTTTGCAGTAAGAGCTTAATTCAGACGGCACAGTCAGCAGAAAAAAAGAACGGAAAAAAAAAACTGCTTTCTGTCCGATAGCTGTGAGCCTTTCCTCTTTGAGTGATCTAGGACCAACCTTTTTCTTCTTAATCTTTCCTCTGACCACTGGGTATAAAACACAGAAACTGACTCGAATTCAGTTGGCTGGAGTATAAAGACATCTCTCACTAATGGAAGAACCGGATGATTTGATGAATTATGCAGGAGATTCATTATCCTCATCAAATGTGATGCGGCGAATATTAACACAGCAATTCTGTTTACGTTGTTAATAAATCATTCACACTAATATCATAATATGTACTTGTAATTACAAAGGGTAATTCTCTGTGTCTGTATGTATGAGTGTGTGTGTGTGTGTGTGTGTGTGTGTGTGTGTGTGTGTGTGTGTGTGTGCGTGTGTGTGTGTGTGTGTGTGTGTGTGTGTGTGGCTAAAGGAAAGTGCTGAATTTGCAGTAACATGACTAGCTGGAGCACAATGCGGGCGACAGGAGAATACGAGATGAGGGGCTCTCTAATTAAACAACATTCATTAATGGTGCATGTTGCCCTGTCACCTTCTTTAATGATTCCGCCGTTTTATGACGGCTGCCTCGGAGGTTTCTGATTTATGCAGACAACGACTGTACGTACATTCTGGAGAACAGAAGATTAAGAGATTAAATTGAAAGTAAATTTATTTGTTAGTAAACGTGAAAGATCAAATGCCGGACAGTTAAATGTGAGAACCTGTTTTACTTGTTTTTGTGATGTGGGCAGAAAACATTACATGTAACTGAAGATAAGCTCTTTATTTAATACACATACGATTTCAACTGTGAAAGCACAAAACTCTTTTTCCTATTAAATCCTTATTTTGAGTGGAATCACTTCAACTTCACAAGAGCTTGTCTTGCAGATGTCTTGTCAATCATCAGTCATGCATGATGCACATGAGAACTTGCTGATAGCACATGTATGTTTCCAAGGCACTGCATGTGCCAAGTTTTTTTTTAGTTTTTTTTTTTAAATGCACTCTCTGTATTCATGTTTCATATGGAAAGCATTTATTATACCATTGTGAAGAAAAGTTTGAATTATGGACATTTGGAGTTACCATCAAGTAAAAAGTTATAATATATTTCCCTACACCCTGAATAGATGTGAATGCTCACAACAATTTTTATTTATATTTTAAACATATTTTTTTGAGGTATTTTTTTCCTTCAAATATCATGCATTATTAATTCATAAATATTACATGTATGGGGAGTCACACCAAAAATCACATCTAAACCTACTTTGCTTTGTCATAAAAGTTTATCTGTTATTACTCCATTATTAATTTGATAATCTGTTAAATTACCGATTTTAGGAAATATATCAACCTTGAAACAGTCATGCTCCTCTCTGTGATATATTTCCCATTTTTGTTTTTTCAGTTTTACACAAACTTTGTCATTGTATGTTTAATTGCATTTATATGTTTTTCTTAAAGGAACACTTCGACTTTTTGGGACTTTACCTTATTCAACGTATCCCCCAGAGTTAGATAAGTCCATACATACCTTTTTCATCTCCGTTGCGTGCTGTAAGTCTGTTTGACGCACCCACCGCTAGCCTAGCTTAGCACAAAGACTGGATGTAAATGGATACAGCTAGCATACTAATCCCAATAAGTGACAAAATAACGCCAACATTTTCCTATTTACATGTTGTGGTTTGTATAGTCACAGTGTGTACAAATAACGAGGTAATATGAGACACAGCCACTTTTTAAACGTTTAAATACTGGGAACTATTTTCTCAGAAGGCGAAGCACTGCTACTTGGGCGGAGTGATAACCGCAGCACCTGAGACGCGCCGTGCTGAGGAGCAGACAGTTCGCTCAGAGTTGGAGTAATAGAGTCAGCAATTACTAATAAATGCAAAGTTTATAATCATGGGTGTTCGCTGTATTGTGACTAAGAGCACAGAAAACTTTGTATGAATAGCTAGGCTACAAGTAAACAGGTCATCATGAAAGGCTATTACAAGGGTGCTATGTCAATTAGCATGTGTGCATATTTCGTGTATTGACAAACTGTATGGTATGGCTATACTACAATTACATTGAACTATGCATTATGATTATTACAAAATCTCTTAACTTACTTGGTGGACAGCTGTCCATTATGTTCACTCGGCATGGGGCGTTTCTTCCAGTTGATCTTGTCACAACAGGAAAAAAAATCGACAACTGCCGGGTGTAGTAGGGCAGAGAAATCTTCTGTGGTAGTGACGCAAAGATTTTTATTGTCATCAAGCCTTGACATCGATGGCAATACCCGGTCCCATTCACTACAACAAAGGCACTCGGTTTCTATCGGCATAGGTTGGCATGTTCCACATTTACACCACCAGTCCGTGTTCGTTCTGATTCTCTCCTCGACCTCAGTCTGTTCGGCATCTTGTCTACCAGCTTCCAAAGTTTGTAATTCCTCATCTGTGTATTCTGGCTCAAAACGATGTGGTTCTGGATCTTGGTTTGATACCAAATAAAAATCCTCTGACAATTCCTCAAAGTTAGCCATGATCACGAATCACGTTCGCTACTAGCTAGTCACGTTGGTTTTGTTGACAGAACGGCGCTTCTCAGGTGCTGCGGTAATCACTCCGCCTAAGTAGCAGTGCTTCGCCTTCTGAGAAAATAGTTCCCAGTATTTAAACGTTTAAAAAGTGGCTGTGTCTCATATTACCTTGTTATTTGTACACACTGTGACTATACAAATCACAACATGTAAATAGGAAAATGTTGGCGTTATTTTGTCACTTATTGGGATTAGTATGCTAGCTGTATCCATTTACATCCAGTCTTTGTGCTAAGCTAGGCTAACGGTGGGTGCGTCAAACAGACTTACAGCACGCACGGAGATGAAAAAGGTATGTATGGACTTATCTAACTCTGGGGGATACGTTGAATAAGGCAAAGTCCCAAAAAGTCGAAGTGTTCCTTTAAATAAATAGATCTGAAAAATAAAATAAAAAATAGATTGATCATTGATGTTTTTAATCAAACCACGGTGGGTTGGCCGGTCCCAATGAGAAATATTTGGCAGTAGCTTTCACGCTGTCAAAAATTCTACTAGCGGTACCAGCCTCTCGAGACTGGTTTCTGTATTTAATTGTTGGTGAGCAATCAGCCCGTCGCCCTGTAACGGCTAACGGGGAGGGAACGATTGAACTGACAGCTCAAGGAACCTCCTCAGAGGGGGCGGGCATCTGAGGGCCACTACGTTTCCGGGTGCCACCTGAGATATGTGCTCGCTGGAGACCGCTGCGGCCTGAAGCACACGAAGTGGCAGGGTTAGCATAACGGTCCCCTGAGGGCACCGAAGGGAGACGGGAACCATAAAATGAGGTGTTAATCGCTCTCTGCTTCGGGGGGAACTGCCCTCGATGGCCTGCGCCCTCGGACGTCAGGCCTTTTTCTCTGCAGCCTTCTTGGAGATAATAACGGTCCTCAGATCCGTCCTACCCCTTGAAGACTGCTGTTGAGCGTGCTTTCCGTGTCCCCAGTCTTTTTGTGGAGGAGCACAGGAAACCACGCTCTGTTTTTGTGTGGCACGGTGTGAGGAGCTGGCTTTAAAAGTTTGACATAACATGAATCTGGCGGGGGAGAAGTTTCTGAAGAGCAGCCGCTTGTTTGGCTGAATCATGACACCTCTCGACGACCGAAATTACTGCGTCGCCGAAGAGGCCAGAAGAAGAAATAGGTATACAACAAAGGCACTCGGTTTCTATCGGCATAGGTTGGCATGTTCCACATTTACACCACCAGTCTGTGTTCGTTCTGATTCTCTCCTCGACCTCAGTCTGTTCGGCATCTTGTCTACCAGCTTCCAAAGTTTGTAATTCCTCATCTGTGTATTCTGGCTCAAAACGATGTGGTTCTGGATCTTGGTTTGATACCAAATAAAAATCCTCTGACAATTCCTCAAAGTTAGCCATGATCACGAATCACGTTCGCTACTAGCTAGTCACGTTGGTTTTGTTGACAGAACGGCGCTTCTCAGGTGCTGCGGTAATCACTCCGCCTAAGTAGCAGTGCTTCGCCTTCTGAGAAAATAGTTCCCAGTATTTAAACGTTTAAAAAGTGGCTGTGTCTCATATTACCTTGTTATTTGTACACACTGTGACTATACAAATCAAAACATGTAAATAGGAAAATGTTGGCGTTATTTTGTCACTTATTGGGATTAGTATGCTAGCTGTATCCATTTACATCCAGTCTTTGTGCTAAGCTAGGCTAGCGGTGGGTGCGTCAAACAGACTTACAGCACGCACGGAGATGAAAAAGGTATTGACTTATCTAACTCTGGGGGATACGTTGAATAAGGCAAAGTCCCAAAAAGTCGAAGTGTTCCTTTAAATAAATAGATCTGAAAAATAAAATAAAAAATAGATTGATCAGAGGGGGCGGGCATCTCAGGGCCACTACGTTTCCGGGTGCCACCTGAGATATGTGCTCGCTGGAGACCGCTGCGGCCTGAAGCACACGAAGTGGCAGGGTTAGCATAACGGTCCCCTGAGGGCACCGAAGGGAGACGGGCACCATAAAATGAGGTGTTAATCGCTTTCTGCTTCGGGGGGAACTGCCCTCGATGGCCTGCGCCCTCGGACGTCAGGCCTTTTTCTCTGCAGCCTTCTTGGAGATAATAACGGTCCTCAGATCCGTCCTACCCCTTGAAGACTGCTGTTGAGCGTGCTTTCCGTGTCCCCAGTCTTTTTGTGGAGGAGCACAGGAAACCACGCTCTGTTTTTGTGTGGCACGGTGTGAGGAGCTGGCTTTAAAAGTTTGACATGACATGAATCTGGCGGGGGAGAAGTTTCTGAAGAGCAGCCGCTTGTTTGGCTGAATCATGACACCTCTCGACGACCGAAATTACTGCGTCGCCGAAGAGGCCAGAAGAAGAAATAGGAACGTCCATTAAAAAAAGTTTCTCTTTCTCTTTGATATTGCTCAAATTGAGCCAGAGATGTCTCTCAGTGGCCACCAAGGCTGCCATAGATCAGCCGATAGTCTCCTTGGCAACCCTGAGAGACAAATCTGTGGCCCGATGCAGTTCGCAAATACCCCCGTCTTCATCAAGGTCTCTTGGTGGTAAATACCGGGGTTTTGAGGGAAGATGTCGATTCAGTGGAGAGATAGCTCGCGAGCATCTCTTCCACCGTTGGCATCTCCCCATAACTGTGCTCTTTATGTCGTGATATACACTCACCGGCCACTTTTAGTAGGTACACCTGTCCAACTGCTTGTTAACACTTAATTTCTAAGCAGCCAATCACATGGCGGCAACTCAGTGCATTTAGGCATGTAGACATGGTCAAGACAATCTCCTGCAGTTCAAACCGAGCATCAGTATGGGGAAGAAAGGTGATTTGAGTGACTTTGAACGTGGCATGATTGTTGGTGCCAGAAGGGCTGGTCTGAGTATTTCAGAAACTGCTAATCTACTGGGATTTTCACGCACAACCATCTCTAGGGTTTACAGAGAATGGTCAGAAAAAGAAAAAACATCCAGTGAGCGGCAGTTCTGTGGGCGGAAATGCCTTGTTGATGCCAGAGGTCAGAGGAGAATGGCCAGACTGGTTCGAGCTGATAGAAGGGCAACAGTGACTCAAATAACCACCCGTTACAACCAAGGTGGGCAGAAGAGCATCTCTGAACGCACAGTACGTCGAACTTTGAGGCAGATGGGCTACAGCAGCAGAAGACCACACCGGGTGCCACTCCTTTCAGCTAAGAACAGGAAACTGAGGCTACAATTTGCACAAGCTCATCGAAATTGGACAATAGAAGATTGGAAAAACGTTGCCTGGTCTGATGAGTCTCGATTTCTGCTGCGACATTCGGATGGTAGGGTCAGAATTTGGCGTCTACAACATGAAAGCATGGATCCATCCTGCCTTGTATCAACGGTTCAGGCTGGTGGTGGTGGTGTCATGGTGTGGGGAATATTTTCTTGGCACTCTTTGGGCCCCTTGGTACCAATTGAGCATCGTTGCAACGCCACAGCCTACCTGAGTATTGTTGCTGACCATGTCCATCCCTTTATGACCACAATGTACCCAACTTCTGATGGCTACTTTCAGCAGGAGAATGCGCCATGTCATAAAGCTGGAATCATCTCAGACTGGTTTCTTGAACATGACAATGAGTTCGCTGTACTCAAATGGCCTCCACAGTCACCAGATCTCAATCCAATAGAGCATCTTTGGGATGTGGTGGAACGGGAGATTCGCATCATGGATGTGCAGCCGACAAATCTGCGGCAACTGTGTGATGCCATCATGTCAATATGGACCAAACTCCCTGAGGAATGCTTCCAGCACCTTGTTGAATCTATGCCACGAAGAATTGAGGCAGTTCTGAAGGCAAAAGGGGGTCCAACCCGTTACTAGCATGGGGTACCTAATAAAGTGGCCGGTGAGTGTAGATGAGTAGTGTGATGATTGTGCACTGTACACTCTATTTGAAAATGGTTTCTCCCACGATCTCGACACCTCAGTGTGGAGATCGGGAAAAAACGGCAAGCCCCGGTGTTGAGAATGTGAGCGAGAGGGCAGGAAGCGTTCGTCCAGTTTACTCTTTGAACGAACGTCCTGCTTATCTGCTGGTCAATCGATGTGTAATCTTTCGACCGCTCTCGCTACAACCTCAACAAGCTCCTCAAATGCATGAGACTGAGGTGGCGCATCAACACTAACAACATCCAGATCCTCGGAACTGGATAGCTGTAGTGTTGGTGCCTGTATCGGGGCGGAAGAAACCGCAGCGCGTGTCAGATGAAGGCAGAGATAAGGATGAACCCGCCTCTAACCCCGCTGACAGATCCATTTGCGAACCCCAAGTCTGAAGCCCTCGCTGTGCCTCGGCAGCAGCGGGACCCGAGTCTTGGGGAACGAGAGCATGGGCGTCCTCGCTGAAGAACGGCAGGCGGGATCGGAGCGTCCGCAGAGGAAGCACATCACAGTGCTCACAGCCAGCGCCCTCGAGTGCTGACTGTGCATGCTCCTCTCCCAAACAAACAACACATAAAGTGTGTGTGTATGCTCACCTGCCCACGTTATTTAACGGGTGGACACACACTTTATGTGTGAAATATATATATTTTTATTTACTCTAAAATGTCTAGAAATATATATATATATAGCAGTGGCGATTTCTTTAAGACTGCAAGGGAAGCTCAGCTTCCCCTATAATGTCAAAAAATCAATGGTCAAATATGTACTATTTGTTAACATTTAATTGACTAAAAATGCGTTAGAACACGTTCATCTCGAAGACGAGTTCGTTTAGAATCAGCTGGATAGCAGGTCGGCTGACTCGATTTCCTTCTCACTCCCGTGTGCATTTCCCCGTTGAAGCCGAGCGTCCATTGACTTCAATGGGGCTGCTGTGAACAGTTTTTTTTCAGTGCTTCGAAACTAGACGGTCATTGGATAAATGCTGCGATTATGTCCCGGGCGCTCAGCGTCTCTGGGATGAATAGAGGAGTGGGCGGGCCTGGACGCTGGGCTTCTGCGTGATGATTGGAGGACTGCATCTCCTTTTGATTGACAGTGATTTTGTATAATAAAAAGTCGATGACACTGAAGCTATTTGAGCTCAGTCCCATCGCGGATTTTGCAAACCTACTCGAAAGACAAACTACTGTGACCTATTTGTTGGTATTTGCTTGCGAAATTGCTTGCCAATTTCCGTCATACATTTCACAGTTTAACCTAATTCCCACATATCCTCCGTCGATGTCAGGTGCCGTGTTACATGTGCGGGGCGTGGGGTTTGAATCACGGCACGTCTAGTTTGGTTTCGGTTTTGTGTCAGGATTCAGACATTCATGCTCCGCCTGTTCGTTTTCTGTTGTGAGCGCAGAAACTGACTGTTTGTTTTCTGTTGTGAGCGCCCGAGCTTACGGTCGTTCTCGTGCAGAACGTTCTGTCTTGTCGTGTGAGCGTGCGAGTACACTCTTCTGTCCACGTGTGTTGTGTAGCCTATTGTGTAGCACGCGGTTCGTGTTTACATTTACATCAGCCACGTGCTTTCATGTCATGTTTTGTCTTGTGCTGTGTAGCACAGCTTGTTTTACACTTGCTGTGTGCTTTCATGTTGTCATGTTCTGTGTGAACACGTGGCTGAGTGTTCTCATTGTTCTTCGTGTCTCTTTGTGTGAGCACATGGCTTGTGATTTGTTTTACTGGCCATGTGCTTGTGTTTTTTTTTTTTTCATGTTTGGTGTATAAGCAGTGCACATGGCTTGTCATTATTGTTTAATTTGCCCCACCTGTCCTCCCTTGTTGTACGTATGTTGTATGTACCGCGTGTTTCCCTGCTGTCAATCTTGTTTTCCCCTTCGTGGTAGTTTTTGTCTGCATTTTGTTTTATTTTATTATTAAAATAAAACCCATCAACTCTACAGTCCTTTCACCACCCCCACACCTGACAGTCAAGTTTAAAAAAATGAGCTTCCCCTCTTTGAAAGACCAGCAGCCGCCACTGATATATAGTAACAGACAACACCAAATATGACAAAGACAGTTTCACATATAGCGCTTGTGAAGACACAGAAGCTAACGCTGCTTTGTTTGGGCAGGCTTTATAGTTTCCCGGTTCATGACGTCACCCGCCTCTGACGTTCCGTCACACCATTGAACTGATTTTACATGTGCTTCAATACATCATCACGCAAAGCGTTCCCTTAGCGTCAATTTACGCAGCGCGAGTATTGTATTATAGTATTGTATTGTATTATACAGTAGTATTCCTTTACTATAAGGTTAATTAGTTAGTTAGTAATGTATTAACTAACATGAACTAACAATGAGCAATACATTTGTTACAGTATTTATTCATCTTTGTTAATGTTAGTTAAAAGTGGGGTATGTGATTTCCAAAACGGCCGGCAGATTTTGAAAATACACAACTCAAAAGGTCCTACCTTCTTTCCTCCAACGCTGGCACTGACTCCACCCATTCGAAGAACATGGACGCGCAATCATGCACGAGCGAAAACTCAGATGCGCGAGACTCAGCCCTGGCGTCTGTACAGCGGTCTTCTATTCAAAGCAGGATTCATAGCAATGTGCTTTAAGTATGCGCACGAATGGGTCACGGCACGCGCGCAAGGGGGATGGGGGGAGGGGGGTATGGTACGACCGTTTGATTGACGGACTTACTGTCCAATGATTCTAGGTGGTCTTGGAAATGATTGGCTGGAGTTTTTCGAGTCCTGCCCGTTCCACAGATGATTAAATTGATTCATTTTCATTTCAGTGCTTCTAACTCAGTGGCTGTAAGTGGGTTATGAATAGAATTTCAAGTGATTTTGAAAAACATTTACAAAAAAGAGAATCACATACCCCACCTTTAATAAAAATCCAGCTATTCATTGTTTGTTCATGTTAGTTCATGGTGCATTAACTTATGTTAACAAATGCAACCTATGATTTGAATAATGTATAAGTAAATGTTGAAATATTAACTAAGATTAGTTAATGCTGTTAAAGTATTGTTGATTCTTAGTTCATGTTAACTAAGGTAGATCTAATGTTAACTAATGAACCTTATTGTAAAGTGTTACCACTATTGCTTTAAACATCAAGGATACAACTGTCAAATGTCCATCTAACATCTGCAATTATACATTTAGCATTGTATCGTAGATGGGCAAAGGTTTTAAAAAGGTGACAGACCTGACCAGGATTCGACACAAAAACCCACTTCTTAAACAGAGCATTTTCTGCAGACTGGTCTCAGATCAGCTATTCACCTCTGTTTTTCTGCTCGACGCAGAGCTGCCTCTCCAGCGTCTCACGTAGTTCTCTCTCCCTGTACAGCTCCATCTTCAGCTCTGTGCGCTCCAGCTGCACCTGTTTCTCCTGCGTCCGTGCATTATCAATAGCCACCTTTAAGAGACCCTGGAAAAGAGGAAATAGGTTTGAAATTTGAGCTATACACTTATCAGGGTGAATCTTTACTCTGATTTTGTTCACACTATACTGAAATATATACTTTTTTTAATAGCTTTATATACCTGTATGTTGGTGAGGAGGGTTTCTATAGAGGACAGGCCCTCAGGAAAGAGCAGCGGAGCAGGGAATCCTGGGGGTAATGTTGGCCCGGAATGAGACACTCTCTCATAGCTGTCTCGGGACGTGGGGGTGCAAAGGACATTCTCTTCTATAACAAGAGAACACGGCACTTAACAACCTTTTTTTTTTTTTGGCAATACAACTTTCCAAACCTTTATATTACAAAGAAAGTAAAATAAAACTTTAAATACATTTTTAATACTTACACTACTGGTCAAGTTTAAGGTCAGTAAGAATTTCTTTAATTCATATTTTTACTCAGCAAGGATGAACTGATATAAAAGTGACAGTAAAGACATTTATAATGATGATGTGTATTACACGTAAATGTTTATTTATTTTTTTTACTTTCTACTTATCAAAGAATCAGTTTCCACAAACATTAATTAGCACAGCTGTTTTCGACATTGATAATAATAAATGTTTCTTGAGCATCAAATATCTGAAGGCTCATGTGACACTAAAGACTGGAGTAATGATGTTGGGAAAAAAAAGCTTTGCCATCACAGGAATACATTACATTTTGAAATATATTACAATAGAAACCAGTTATTTTAATCTGTAATAATATTTCACAATATTAGTGTTTTATTGAGCCCCTTAAGGGACATGGTTATGGAAAAAAAAAACTGGAGATGGGAGGAAAACTTCTCTGCTTTCGCTCACAAAACTTTGCGTTCTCTGCAAGCAATTGCAAACGTTTTACAAGGTATTGCGAATGAATGCATACTGTTAATGAAATATACTGTTTCCTTCCATTTAATATTTTTTGCATGGCCATGTCCCTTCATGTTTATATTAAATTTTTTATCAAATAAATGCATCCTTGATGAGCATAAAGACTTTTTCAAAAAACATTGAAAAATCTCACCGCCCACAAAGTTTTAAACAGTAGTAATTGCCTTTCAGAGCCTTTTTTGCTAACAATTGCTATAGGCTATTTATTCAATGTGTACTGTCTAGGTATATTTTTAATTAAATAAATGTTCAATAAAATCTGACAACAGTGACTATAAATGCTAGTTCTTCAGCTCAAAGAAAATGTTTTCATTACAGGTTAAAAAATGTTCACAGAAATTTCTTTTAACTGTAAGGTGAGACGGTCATTAAACTGCCATATGACTATGTTATGATTTCTCCCATTCATATTTCTACAAAGGGACCTTCTCCTTCACCAATCCCTACCATAACACTATCGCTAAACAGAACTCCACCCATTATGTCAATGTCTCGGTCAAGTTCCACCCATTACATCCAGAGAGGGGGAGCTGGACATCATTTGGCTCTGCAGTGAGCACCACTTGCTTTTTAATACTTTCCATTGGTTAGAAATTTGCAAAACCCACAAACAGACATGAAGGATGACCAATAGTAATGATTTATGTAAAAAAAGAAGCAAAATATGGAGATACAGGGTTTCTGTCTGACCGCAGCAATATTTGTAAACTATGATTCTTTCAAACACCTTTACAAAGTCCTCCATATTCTAGTCATGTTTTTAGACTCTGTGAAATACCCCACATCTTCATATCCAGCGCTCATTGTTAAAGCCATGAGTCTTGAGGACAAAATGCTAGTGTCATAATGATTCAAGGTCAGTACACATCAGCGCTACTTTGTTTCTAATGCACTGCAAATGTCAGCTCATTCATTTGCTGAGAAAAAGCAATGTCTTCAGTTAAATCTACTTGGTTTCAATAACACAACACACTGGTTCTGCTTCAGTTTTGTGGTCTAAAGGGAAGTAAATCTCAGTTAACTTATGCCACAGCAGATACTCCCGCTATCTAACGGTTCTACATCTGCTCTCAGGTTTTAGTCACAGCTGTCAAATTATGACATTCATAAGGCGGATCCTTGGACTGCTGAGATATTAGGAAGTGTTAATATGTATTTAACATACAAACTTTTGTATGTATCCCTTGTGACAATACTGTAAATCTTCTCAATGGTTCCTTACCTAACAATCCCATGTCATCAGAAGGCTTAGAACGAAGAAAAACCTGAGAGCACTTAAAGCACAGGAAGAGGCTTTAAGATACAGAGCACCAAGAAATGTTGTTTTTGATCAGGGCCGAAACCTTGATCTTGTCATTGTCACTCACTTCAAAGAGTTTGCTAATGTATTAGGCCTCCTGCTATCCAGAACTAACAGAAACACCAGTGTCTCGATCAGACAATTTCATCTTACTCCTCTTATCTCTGCCACTTTACCAATATGATCCTAATCTTTAATGTGCCTTAGTCTAATCTTTATGAATAACACACCATTTAATATTGTAATTTTAGATTTTTATCTTAATTTGGTGGAAAATTACAGTCTAAAATTCAGTACTACATAATTTACATGAACTTTGCTGTATTAATAGTTGGCTATACAGCCAACCGTGACTATTTTCACTACCTCTGCACATCATTGCTTTAAATAAAGAATATTTATAGAATATTTAACCCTTAATATTATGGAAAAAAGAATAGTGGTAAAATTAAAACTGTGGCATTACCCGTATTTTACTGTAAACTGGCAGTACAGTTCGCACACTGTAACCTGCAACTGTTACATTAAAGAGCTATTTTAACTTGATTTAACCCATTAATCGCAGAGCTTTTTGGCAACAAACAGTATTCTAGAAAAATTCCAGTCTGGATTTATGAAAAATCATAGTACTGAGTCTGCACTTCTAAAAATATTAAATTACATTTTATTATTCATTGATTCTGGGAACTCAGTTATTTTAGTGCTCTTAGATTTGAGAGCGGCATTTGATACAATTGATCATGACATTCTTTTATCACGCCTTGAAAAGTGTTTCGGCATTCAAGGAACTGCCCTTAGCTGGTTATCTTAGATCTTATCTTAGTAATAGAACCTTTTCAGTAGGTATTGGTCGCGCTGCATCTGTAGCACACGTTACCTGTGGTGTTCCTCAAGGGTCTATTCTGGCTCCCATTTTGTTTTCACTTTACATGCTTCCACTAGGGCAAATATTTAGGAAGCATGGAGTGTGTTTCATTTCTATGCAGATGACACTCAAATTGATTTACCTTTAAAACATAATGACAAACCAGGCCTAGAAACATTGCTTGCATGTTTAGCTGATGTATGATCTTGGATGTCTCTGAATTTCTTGCATTTAAAAGAAAGTAAGACTGAAGCAATTGTCTTTGGGTCCTCTGTGGGGAAAGGAAAAAACAAATATTAATTGTGGTCATTTAAACTCTTATATCAAACCCACTGTGAAAAGTCTGGGAGTTATTTTTGATTCGTCCTTTAAGCTTGACCAACAAATAAATTCAGTAGTAAAGTCCATCTTTTTTTCCATCTTAAACTTCTGTCCAAAGTTAGAACTTTTCTATCTTTTAAAGACCTTAAAAGAGTCACACATGCTTTGTTGTTTTATTCTGGACTATTGTAATTCACTGTATGTTGGATTACCCCTATCCTCCATGTCATGGCTTCAGATGGTCCAAAATGCCACAGCCAGGTTTTTAACTGGGGTTTGTAAACGAGAACACATTACTCTGATATTAGTGTCTCTTAATTGGTTGCCAGTGTGTTATAGAGTTTAACTAAAAATTTTGTTGTTTGTTTTTAAGTCTTTAATTGGTCTGACACCTTCCTATCTGTCAGATATTTTAAACGTGCATAAGTCAGTAAGATGATGGGATCCTCAGACAGTATTACATATCCAAGATCAAGATTGAAGTTGCGATGTGACCGTGAGTGTTTTCAGTGGCCGGTCCTAGGATATGGAATAGTCTTCCTTTATCCATGAGGTTTGCATCGTCCGTACATTAATTTACACTCTAATCTTTTTACCCTTGCATTTCATTCATTATAACTTTTGGTCTCTTTTAACTCAAACTTAGTATTGCTTTTTATTACTGTTTTTTTTTTTACAGCACAGTGGTCAACTTTTGTTGTGTTTATTTATGCTTTATAAATAAATGAAATTAAATGAAATTAAAAATGAGTTTTGATGGTATAAATCAATGTATTTAGGTTGATTCAGTGATGTTAAAAAATATTTTTAACTTGAATAAAACCAGTTACTTGAGATGCCATTTTAAGGTAATATTTTTTTAGTGCATCGATAGTTACCAATGTATACTGTATATATAAAGTTTAAAATTTTCATATCTACACCTATACAGGTTTTCTCCAGTAAAACTATTAGACTATTTCTTCAGCCTAGGGCACTATTGTACCTATAAAAGCGGTTTTAATACATTTGCACAGTGAGACCAGATGGGCTCTGTTCGTTGTGTAAGGCTGTATTAAAGCGTGGGGTTTATGCAGGTATTCATAGTTCTGTAGTGGTAATCTGTGTATGCTAATAAAAAATGTCAGCAGGGAAGCCAGAGAAAGGTGACTTTCTGTTCTAACACAGCTGATCTATTAGCATAATACTGACCTGCCATATGGCGTTGGCATTACAATTATATACTGCAGGGTAGGGCATGGAAGTTCAAAATTATTGTACTACTGTAACAATTGTCTTATAATCAGCAAGACTGCATCAAAAGAAAAACTTAAAATCACTAGGGCTGCCTGACTACACATTGACTACATAGTCAGCTGGATACACTGTAATGCTAACGGTTTTGTTTAATAAATTTGTTGCGGTGTGTTTTAAGTGTTAAATCTCAGGTTGAAAGTTTGCTGGTATGATCCCACCAAAGAGCAAGACACATGCAATCGCCATAAAAAATTTTTTTTTAAATTTAAAAATTTAAAAAAACATGCAATCGCCATTGTTCCCTTGACCAAAGCACTTAACTGCAGGTTTCTCAAGAGGGATGATACCTTTAATTATTCACTGCACCATTCTATGACATTATCATGTGAACTGACTATTGGCCTGGATGTGAGAGTAAATAATTTCTTTTCTTTTTTTTCTCCAAATAGGTTATGAGTTGCAAATAATAGTATATGGAGCTTTTAAGCTTCAAAAATGATGCATAAAATGTACTATAAAATAATCAAACAAACAACTTCTGGACTATACATAAATGTTCTGAAGACATGTGATAGCTTTGTGATGATAGAATGGATCTCAATGAGATTCATTATTTACTGATCATTATCCCCTCCTGTGAGCTGTTTACTCCTGAATCAACTCAAGTAATGTATCAGTTTGATTATTGAACAAATCTTTCAGACAGCCCTGGATCAGCTGATTCACAAAAAGAGCATCAGAATCAAATGAACGTCAAGGAGAACTGGGATGGGGTTGGGGGGTGTTTGGTCAAGATTTTAACTGAATAACAAATTAAATATTCATCTGTTCCTTATACAAAGCAATTGTGTAGATTCAAAAGGTTCAATGGATTAAAAAAAGTTGAAAGATTTGGGGTCTGTAAGATTTTTTTATGTTTTTAAAAGAAGTCTCTTGTGCTCACTGCATTTATTTGATAAAAAATGCAGTAAAAATAAGAAATATTGTGAACTATTATTACAATTTATAAAGACTATTTTCTATTTATATTTCGCAAAGAAATGTATTCCTGTAATGGAAAAGCTAATTTTATACAGCCAATCAATGTTGTGCTGCTTAATATTTTTGTAAAAACTATGATTTTTTTATTAGAATTAATAGAATCATTTATTTGAAATTGATTTTTTTTGTAAAAGTCACTTTTGATTCATTTAACATATCTTAAATTTATTTAATCGTTTTAATGTCTTGAAACAATTGAAATTTTTGGGTCAGCATTAGATGCAGACACAGCCATGCTTTAGATGATGTCACAGATATATTAAGCAAACGTATTAAAGTTTATGAGCTCAACCTCGTCATCTTTCTCAGTCTTTCGTTCGGTCCATTCTTCTGTCTGTATCTATTTCTTTCTGTATGCTCAATTTTCATAATTTAACCCCAAAAAGCATCTCTTCTTTTTTTGTTTTTGAAAGACCTTTGCTTTGAAAAATGCATTAAAAATCTCCGCACAGCTCTTTGCCCGTACTGTATTTAAAGTATTTTTAACTCAGGATCCATTTAAACAAGTAGGTGCTCAAAATCTCACCTTCCCGTGCGCCTGATAAGGTCTGATTAGATTTACTCACCCCTCCCTTATCTCTGCGGATTCACTTAGCTGACCAAAGCATCTTAATCTCACACTATCTGATCTTCACATCTTGGCAGAAAGAGAGATGCCTGTGTCACATTCAAGGTGTTTCAAAGAGGAAAAACAATCGGTCTCCAGCTTCCGCTGGCTCTCGCTCACTGTCAGCTCCCCTCACTGCCGATATACCTCCTTTTGCCAGTCTCCCTCCCTCCTTCTCCTCTCCTCTAGGGTTCCTAAAAGCACGGTGTCTACTGGAATGCGATTAGTGTCGGCCGCTGGAGCACTCAGCGGGAGGAAGCATGGTCCGTGCCGCTGAACTACGGTGCCCCGGAGGGACAATCAGTGCTGAGTTAGCACTACTCTCTTTTCTCTTCTCCATCTCTCCTTGTGTCTTCCAATCTGATTGATCCTCCATTGAATTATTATGGTTTGTGCACTTGCTTTCCAAAAAAAAAAAAAAAAAAAAAACCTGGCAGCCTCTTAGATCATAAATGCATCTCCTCAACCAAGGTCACTTTTTTCCCCCTCTTGTTGTGGATTCCCTGGGCTAATGAACCCCTACGTCCATTGCAAAAGTCCTCTACAGTCAGCATAAGAGAGTGAGTGGAGAGTGAATGAAGGTTGAAAAGCTCTGAGATAGATAAAGGAATCGTCTTTGAACTCTTCTGTCTTTGACAAGCCATAAAGAAGAGATACAACTTCTGATCTTCCCACTTTTCAGCTCTGCCCCTAAAGATTAATTTCAGGAACATGAAGGTGGAAGTTATCCTTCAGTCTAGTGACTGGTAAAGGTGTCCTGACAGTGACTGGGAGTCTAAAATGACGTTCTACAAAGGGAGAGACATTAATTTTTGAAGTTTTAAAATATAAAGCATGCATAAAAATTGAGACGAAACTTCACTAGAGCTCAGCAGGACTGGAAATGTGCCATGGGGCTAACTTCAAAATCAAAACTACTAGTTAAAGGACAGGACATATTTTTTTGTGACAGTCAGCTTAACTGTTCAAATTTATTTTTAAAATATCAATTAAAAGCACATTTCAAGAAGCATTTGAGATTTGACCCAACTTAAAATGACACTTCATTCTTTTGTGACAGATTGCATTAAGAGACTCACACGGAAGAGAATAAATTGTTGAATAAAGTCATTATTTTGTTTTGTTTTTGCGCACAAAAAGTATTCTTGTCACTTCATAACATTAAGGTTGAACTAGTGTAGTGACATGGACTATTTTATCTTCACTACCTTTCTGGTAATAACGTTCCTGTCTATAGGGGGGACAGAAATCTCTTGAATATCTTTAAAAATATCTTAATTTGTGTTCCAAAGATGAACGAAGGTCTTAGGGGTTTGGAACGACATGAGGGTGAGTAATTAATGACAGAAATTTCATTTTTTGGGTGAACTAATGCCTTAATATTTTTTGTAGAAACCGTAATATTCTTTGGTGAATAGAATGTTCAAAACAAGCCAGCATTAACTTTAAATTGAACAGTCTATTCCTATTTCTATAAATAGTCTTTACTATCACTTTTTGCTGAAAAAAAATATTAATTTACTTCACACACACACACACACACACATGTCTGGTTCGCTATCTTTGTGGGGACTCTCCATAGGCGTAATGGTTTTTAGACGGTACAAACTGTATATTCTGTCCCCCTACACTGCCCCTGTCCCTAAACCTACCCATCACAGGAGACATTCTGCATTTTTACATTTTCAAAAAACATTACTTAGTGTGATTTATACGCTGTTCTCCTCATGGGGACCGCTGGCTGGTCCCCACAATGTAGGTGATTTCAGGTTTTACTATACTTGTGGGGACATTTGGTCCCCACAATGTAATATAAACACGAGCACACACACACACACACACACACACACACACACACTCAACAACAACAAAATCATATAGACCCCAAACTTTTGAACGGTAGTGTATATAATCCTCTCTAGTCACAGTAGACCTCATCATCAGTGTCACCATGTTTGATGTAGTGGTATCAGTGGTAAAAATCCTTTGAAATTTGAGGTTTAAGCACCTGTATGATCTCCACGATTTCTTCAAATCCCGACAGGCTGTATTCAGTCACACTAAAGCCCCCTTTTCCGATTTCGGGTGCACTGTCTTTTTCTCCTCGGCACAATGAGGAAATTGTGCTGACTACTCGTCCTTGCAAAGTCCTCATTAGCCTAATGAAAGCCTTCAAACGCAGAAACCAAACAAGGGTTCTGGGAGGTTATTAGGAAAATTACACCTCCAGGAGGGCCAGGGTAAGGGAGTTGGTAGAAAGGAGGGAGGGGGGGTTGCTCATTACTTCACGGTCTGCAAATCGCTAACTAATTCAGCCCCACTACCGTGCCATTTCTACCTCTATGGATAATTTTCACAGAATTGTAAATGAGAGTATTCATTGATTTCTCAGAATACGCACATCAAGACTCATGTATGAACAGAAAGGAAATATGCTGAGTATTAAGTGACACATCAGCGGGATCAGCAATCATTTCCTGCAGTCAATCTAAACCATTGCTGATAAATGATCTGCTAAAATGAAGGAAAAATATTTCAAATGTTTAGGAAAAATGCTTTCATTTTCCATGACCTTTTTTTTTAATGTAATTCAAAACGTATTGTTATAGCATTAGAAGAAGGGTAAAAGTGCAGTCACTGCTAAACTTTTTGACCT
This sequence comes from Semotilus atromaculatus, assembly GCA_031834385.1. Taxonomy (NCBI): domain Eukaryota; kingdom Metazoa; phylum Chordata; class Actinopteri; order Cypriniformes; family Leuciscidae; genus Semotilus; species Semotilus atromaculatus. The sequence goes on along the minus strand of JAULUF010000038.1, from coordinate 17,793,345 downwards.
TGTTGAGCTGCACATTAATGAATTTGTTTTTTTCATCTGAGATAAGCACTTTTTTACTGTTTAAACAATGTGATAATCTGAGTTGTTCACCAGTATTAGACAGAATGCACCTAAGTAATTATTTACTAATGCACAAATATGGATCAATCATTTATTTTTAAAATAAACAGCTTATACAAGCCACATTAACTATGTTTTATTTATAATGGCAAAAGATAATGTTTGAAAATTTGGAAACTACGTAGGTAGTTAACTAAGTGTAGTTACGTCTTGATATTAGTCAATTCAAGTGTATTTTTGATACAGTATCTTGTACAATGGCTTTCCATTGCAAATGCTATTCAACACAGAATACAAAATTAGCATCTAACCTTTTTCTGTAGAAGGCCTCTTTGTTTCATGGCCTGTGTCATGGGTTGCCAGATCCCCCTCTTTTGGTCCTGGTGGTGCACTTGGAGACAGGCCTAACAAGGCATGGCCAAGAGAAAAACCATTCTGATGTAAATCTAAAGGGAAAGGAGGGGGCATATAAACAGATTTTACAAACAAAGGACATAACGACTGATCCTTGAAGCCTTATGTAGTTATATAGTATAGGTATAAATATACAATTTTTTTTTTTTTTTTTTAAGAAAGAAATTAATACTTTTATCCAGCAAGGTCACATTACATTGATCAACAGTGACAGTTAAGAATATTAAACTTTTTCCTACATTTATAATGATAAATGTTTCCTGAGCACCAAATCAGCATATCTGAATGATTTCTGAAGGATCATGTGACACTGAAGACTGGAGTAATGATTGACATCACATGAATAAATTACTTTTCAAATATATTAATCAGTTTTCACTTTGGTCAAATAAATGCAGCCTTAGTCAGCATACGAGTTCTTTCAAAACCATTCAAATATCTTACCAACCCCAAATGTAGTGTATGTATGATGTTTTAATTTAATAATGAAAGGTTCACTTATATCCAATATGTGAACATTAAGTATATCTTGTACTGAACAAGCTTTAAAATCCCGTAACAAGAAGGCAACTAAATAATATTATAGAAGCAATTTCAAAAGCGTAAAAATGATTACAAGAGTTTAGGATTTAAAACACATATTCTGTCCCAAATTATATCATACCACTGATATCTGATATCTTGGGTAAGATTTTTAATGCGTCTGATGATAGACTGAAAAAAAGTAGAGAGCAGTATAATTGCATAGTTTTAGTTCCGGTTAAAGCATTGCACATGAACAACTCTGATGGCTTTGCTTTTAGTAGATTCTGTGATATCACCTTATTCTTAATTCTAAAAGCACATTTGTAAGGTTATATGTGCAGTTTCACATTATGGTAAGAGCATAGTGCTAAGTGCTCGGGGACCAAACTCAGTGTTGCTAAATTAGTATGTTTGGTTTTTGCCATACGACAGGATACAGAGAGAAATAAAAACGTAAAAGTATACGTAATATTACAGCAAACATGACACTGATGACAACTAAAATCTTGAGTTTCTATGCAATGTAGACTTTAGAAAAAGACACTGAGGAATAACATCAAAAGAAAAGAAATGACTTTTATGTGGTGGGGCAGACGTACGTGGCCGGTCAGAAGAGCTCTCTGTGTGGGCAGGAGAGCTGGACACGCTGCTGCTCTGTCTGGAGGATAAGTGGCTAACTGACCTGCGGCCATCATCCAAAGAGGGGACGGGTGACGGGCTGTCTGGAACTCGCTCCTGATCGTGAACACACACACACATTAGTCCCCATAATCTGTAATATTTTATAAAACCATAATAAATGCTAAATCATTGTAGAAGAACTTTCTCAGTTGTGACATTAAATGTTACAGTGTAAGGGATACAAAAAAAAATAAGTTAATGGAATAATTCACCCAAAATGTGGAAAATCTTGTGACATAAATAAATGTCTTTATTTATCCATAGCAATTGTGGGGGTGGGGACATGTGAGAGAAGTGGCTGAATGCAACAAAAAGTGAGGGTGTGCTACAGTTTAAAATATAGAACCATGCCAGACCATTCGAGCCCTGATAATAGCATCAGTCCAAATCAGTATGCTGTTATTTTTTAGCGGAACACAACAAAATAATATTTAGGAGAGCTTGACATTTTTTTCATACAATTTTTACATATAAGCTCCATAACGGCCACATACAACTTCCCTACACAGTTGTTGTACAGAAAATATTTGAAAAAACTGTTCCAAAAAAAATTAATGCGCATGGTTTGTTCTTGTGTTTCATGCAAGCACGTTTGAATTTCCGCAAGAACCGATGAGGTTAGTCGTCAAGCACGTATGGTTGAAGTGTTGTTTATCATATTTGATGTGCATATAAATATAAATATAAAGCAACCGTGTCTCTTCTGAAGACTAAATCAACATCAAACTGCTCGATTCATACGGATTACTGTCTTTATGACATTTTTTAACCTTGAACATTTTAGTGGATTGTACTTTCAATGAAGGGACAGAATCTCTCAGTTTTCATGAAAAACATCCTTCATTTGTCTATCGAAGATAAACAAAAATCTTATAGGTTTGGAATGACATGAGCATGAGTAGTTTTCATTTTTGGCCGAAATTTATCTCTTTAAATCATCTTAGGAACCATTATGTATCATTTGTGTCCTTGTACCTTTATAACTGACGTCATCATTCTGGACGGGACACACTTGACCTGAGCAGCAGCTGCCATATTGGCAATAGTGTTGAGATGGTTCATCTGGTTCATCGCCATGGTGACCGAGGCAGGAGGCAGACTGACTGGAATCAAGGGATGAGGCATCATCATAAATGGCAGTTCCAAACCTGTACAGAAAAGCATTGAAACACACACAAAATCATTCTATCTGGAAAGAAACATATCAATGCTGTCTACTTTATTTCTTGGTTTGGTGACAGAGCTCTGTCACTCCTGTTTTGTCATGTCTTTGTGTGGTCGCGCAGGTTCGAGCGTCCTCGAGCTGTGCACTCTCTTGTCTGTATGCCTTGTTACATGTGTGGGGCGTGGTGTTTGGATCCCGGCACATCTGTCTAGTTTGGTTTCAGTTCTGTGTGGGGATTCGGACATTCGTGCTCCACGTGCTTGTCCTCTGTTGTGAGTGCACAGGATGAGCTAACGCTCGTTCTTGTGCGCTCTGTCTTGTCGTGTGAGCGTGCGCTTTCGAGTTCGCTTGGGCCACACACTCTTGTCCACGTGTGAAGTGGTTCGTGTTTACATCGGCCGCATGCTTTCATGTCATGTTTTTTCTTGTGATTTCATGTTATCATGTTTTGTGTGAACACGTGGCTTATAATTGTTTTCATTAGCTGCATGTTCATGTCTAGTTTTGTGTGAGCACATGGCTGGTGATTTTGTTCTACTGGACATGTGCTTGTGTTCTAGTCATGTTTGATGTTTTGTTTAATTTTTTTTATTAAATAAACCCCATTATTGTTTCCTGCACTTGAGTCCTCACTCACTCCCTTCACTCAACCCTGACGATTTCTGCATAAACGCTCTATTGCAATGCATTAAAACTTTTAAAACAAAATGCATTAAAAAAAAGCAAGCTCATTAAAGTAACACATGATGTACCAACAATTTGAGAATATTAAGAAACACTCACCACATTGAATGGGAAAAGATGTAAATAAATAGTTTCAAATTATGATGCTTCACGTTATGAAATCAGTTTCTGCTTTGTTCGAGCTCTTTTTAAAGACATGCCATTATGGCACAGCATGTCTACAAGTATAACTAGAGCTGCTGGAGTCTGCACCTCAAACCAATTAGCTGCTTTTCAGACTGCTGCAAACGTCTTCATACATAACAACCCCATGATAAATTAGACCACACACTCTATTTGTAGCACGACAAGCTACGTGACAGCAAGACTTCAGTACATACGCCTGCTGTGTGACCGGTGTTTTGCTTGTTTTAGTGTGCTGATCCAATCCCTCGCAGCACTCTAACAGTGTTATGCTTTATAGGAATGTGAGCGGATATTCTCCAGAGAGGAATAACAGCAGAAAAAGGAAATGGATCCTCTCACAACTGAACAGGTCAGGGCATAAGGTTACAGTCAGCCACTCTACGGCCGCCTGTACTCCACCGCCACTTTGAAAGTGAAGGATGAAAGAGAGAGAGAGAGAGAGAGAGAGAGGACATTTCGGCAGTTTCTCTCAAAGACTTTTTCATTTCCCATCAGTCGCCTTAAGAGACGCTCCTGAACTGTGTTGGCCTCGTGGTAATGGATTCACTTGGGTTGATACCCGCGGTAGTAGCGGAGCCGTGGCAGGGAGATGATGAGAAGGAAGGCCAGGAGATGATGAGCCCTTTGGAGGTGATAGTTTTCAAGACCCTCTGCTTTTCAGCCAAATACCAGGCAGCTCTGGGGGTCAGAGGTCACCTCTCAGACACAGAGACTTACAAATGAAAGTTCCACCCGAGTCCCCCTCCCTGTCGTCATGACATTTTTAGTCAGAGACGGAGAGAGAGGCAACAATACGGAGAAAAAAAGCCCCTGATTTTCCTGAAACAGATGACACGCAGATCAGTCGCGGCGATCGGGCAACCGAAAGGAAGTGAAAGGGAGATCAAAGAAAGGAATTGACTGTTGAAGGGATTGATGTATGGATGGAAGGGGGGGGTCTGAGCCAAGCGCAAGCACATGCCAAGAACATGCAAGCTGCTCCGTCTTTCTCAGTAGGCCATCACTAATATTCTTAAAGATAAAACGACAGTGCCATCCACACATTCGCCTTTTCAAGTGGAATTTAAACTGCCATATTATGCTAGAAAATGCTGATAGGAGCAATATCTGGCCTTCTAAGCACATTCGGGAAAGGGCTAAAGTGACAGGGAAACACTAAACCCCCTCCCCATCCAAAAAGACACTTTTGAATGAGACTGGAACTCAGCCAAATGCATCAACATCCGTCACCCTTCATCCGTATCTCAAGGGGCCTACGTCTCAGCTTCTGCTGCAAAAAAGAATAACAAAGAGCTCTGCTAGCGTCTGCTAACACCACAGTGCCACTGAGGCCCGTTTCTGAAACACATGGTGGCCGATATCACTCACGAAGAGCTTTCAATCTTTATTTACCTAAAACAAAAGATCCCAGGGCCAAAAGAAATTGGAGACGCGCCATTTTAAAATATCCCCCCGCAGCAGTTGCCATTGTGCGCTTGAGTCCGAGCTATTGTGGGAGTGTAAATGATTTTGACAGGAAGTTGCAAATTGTATAAATATTTAGCATTTAATAAAAAAGGAGAAACAAAACAAGCTGAACGCTGAGGAAAGGAAACAAAAGAAGTCTAATGACAGGGCTGGGAAGGAGCCAAGTACTCTGCTGGATAAATCCTAACACAACAGGCATCTTGGTACAAATTTGGGCACAAAACTGTTGCGTAAAATGTCATGGAGAGCAACAAAACAACACAACACCTGGAAAGGATTCAAATGAGAAACAGCTACAAAAAAAAATACAATGTAGCCTGCTGCTAGAATGAAGTGTGAAGATTTTTACATGCTGATTATCGCATGATATTGTTTGAGCTGAATAAGGGATCTGCTTAAACAATGTCTTTACATGTTTTTGATAATGGCACAGTCCACGAATATAGTACACTGGCACCAGGATTACTTTTTACTTGTTACTTAAAATACCATGTTTTTTTATGGGTTGTGAGACCGAACAGAAACAGTATGTTAAATAAACTATACAATCAACCTTGCATGAAAAGCAGGGAGATAAATTATTAGTTATTCTGGCCTGTCCTACATCAGAAGTGAGTATTGTACTCAAGATTGGGCAAGACCATCTCAAGTCAAGACCCAATTTTCAGGAGCATTTGGACTCTGCGTGGATATGGAGTCAAATTAGCTGGTTTCGGCTAGTCACAGAAAATATGGTCTTGGACTCAGACTTGAGGCTGTGTCTGGTCTTGTCCAGAATCATGTAACAATGTCATAATTTTGAACTTGTAGTAAGAGTATATTTATATAAAAAAAACATCAAAAACTTAATATTAACTGCATCCCACACTTTCCATGCAACCCTGTTACTGTATGATTTTTGTGACACCCATAAAACATTTTGGATTGGCATTATGGCACATATATTTTTTCTTAATTATATCTTAATTATGTTTTGAACTGAACTTATCAGTCTCAAACATTTAGCTCAGTGACCCAAGTTAAAGAAACATTATCAAACTTTTTTCTTTATCTATAGCAAATATTGTATTATATTATAATTTTATTATATTATGATTTTATTATATTATATTATTAATAAGTTTATTAATAACTATGAACTAACATTCGGTACCCCTTTTGAGTTCATGTTAATTCAGGATAAATTTGCAAACCTTCTTTTGGTCATATATTTTTTAACAAAGAACATTTTTTTTTAAATGTAAAACGTTTGGGCCTTATTTTGTACACTTTTCTTAGAAAGTGGCAAATTATGCCACAGTATTTTTATATTCCAGTACAATTACTTTACACTCCTCTCCTTTTCCGAAATAGCACCTATTTTTTTAAAAAAAAATTGTGCTTTTGCTTATGCAAAATATAAAAACAACTTTTAAAAGATAAATTAACTACACAGAAACTATGCTTCCGATTTTCCCAGTGCTACTGGAAACCTCTTCCTCTTTATTGCTACTTTAATGTCAGTCATAAATGTTTCTGCTCATGGCATGTTCTGTAACCCCCTGCAGGTAACACAGCAGTTCCCTTTTCCTCAGGCCAACCTCCCCTGAGACAGAGACCACCGGCAGGTGTGTGTGAGAGGAAGAGACGCCAACTTCTGAGAAGCATTTGTTGGCCTGATAGCACCAATCCCAGTGTACACTTCTATTTCTCACACACTACAACATCTCCAATGAATTATTAATCTAAGATAAGACTATTTGTTTTCTCTCTTTCCCCAATAAAGGCATTAAACATGTTCAAGCCTGACAGTCGGATATAAAACAGTAGCGAAAGGCAAGCTTTATATTTCCCAGACGAAGGTGCGGCTGCCAGTAAGCAGCTGTGGTCTAGGTGTTTAGTCTGTGCGCTTAGCTCTGGTCTTTGTAGTGGTTAGACACCGTGGAGTAATCTCCACATTCCCGTCAGCAGGGGTTGGGGGAGGGGATTTTGGAAAACCGGAAGTCTTGTTTCTCCTTAAGATGAAATTAATGATGCCTCCATGTGCTTACTGTTGAGTTACTTCCCTTATGGAAATAATCACAAAACAAGCAATGGTGAGGCCCTTGAAGGGTTTTGGGGCCTGTCTCAGGAAAAGTTAATGAAGGTGCAAATATTTTGATACGCAGATGAAAAAGTCTAGGAGGAAGTAATCTTCAGTATTTGGCTGCAAAAACAGAGATTATATTTTTTTTCTATTGCTGAGACAAGAAATAAATCTGAGCTCAAAATGAATTCTTAATACAGAATTATCAGATTTGCCTGGAACAAAACTGGCAGTTTGTTGAACACGCTATCCCTCACTTCCATCTTCTGTAGCTTCCAGTGCTCTAGACAGAAAACATCACACACACACGCACACGCACACACACACACATGTTGTGTTTTCATGTTTTATGGGGACTTTCCATAGGCGTAATGGTTTTTATACTGTACAAACTATATATTCTGTCCCCTTACACTGCCCCTGTCCCTAAACCTACCCATCACAGGAGACATTCTGCATTTTTACATTTTCAAACAACATCACTTAGTGTGATTTATAAGCTGTTTTCCTCATGGGGACCAAAAAATTTCCCCACACGAACAAGGATTTCGGATATTGCCATCCTTGTGGGGACATTTTGTCCCCATAACGTAGGGTTTACCAGGCCACACATACACACACACACACACACACACACACTTTTGCCACCCACAGCCACACAGAGACTCAGAGAAGCAGTCGTCCTGACCAGCTGCTTGTGATTACTTGTGTTTACAGTGAGCACCAGGCATCTGCTGCATGTAATCCAAAACATACACACCTAGAGTGAAAAAACCTAACTACACATGTGCACCAAAACAAATACACACAGACTATTAAAAAGTGTAAAAAAATAAATAAAAATGCTAATTATGTAGATGTCAATGTTAATATGGGAAAGGACTTTTTCTTTTCCTTTTTTTAAAACAGATTAATACTTTTATTCAGCAAGGATGCATTACATTGATTCAAAGTGACAGTAAAGACTTTTACACATATATACACACACACACATTAAAACATCAGTAGTGCATTTCAAATGTAGTCTTAATCCTATGTCAGTGTGTGGGAATATTGCCCAAAAAAAAGAAAGGTGAAGCATATGATATCTAAACAGAAAAAAGACCATTATGTTATTGACCCATCTGCCAGCAAAGGCTAACAGGGCCATGTCAAGACAAGCAGTGATCTCTTGGTCACGAACCTAACAACAAGCTCAACCAATGGCCAATGAAATGAAACCAATGAAAGTGTGTGGACTCACTAGCTCTGATTCTGTAGAGAAATTACACACACCTTTAAATTTGTGTGGAACCAAAGATTCTGTATTTTATCAAATCTTTCATATGTTTTTTTTCTTCAAGGTGGCCCAACAACTCAATTCAACTCAACAAACTCTATGAAACAGCTCTCTCTTTTGCTCACACACCAATGTCTATGGCTCTAATTATAAAAAGTGCACACTCAGCGTAGTCTTCTCACATTGTGTTTGCCTCATGTTTCACTCCTTTTTTTCAAAAGGTCACTATATTCCATACGACAGCTTAATATGAAAAGCAACCCTAATTTCATCCCCAAGCGCTCAAAATAAATAAAAACAAGTTTTATTTGAGGTGACAATACATCCCCAATCACACTTGAGTCAAGGCTATGGTAAATACTGCATCATGATCTCATAGATGATCTCACATCAAAGTTTAAGTTCCTCATGCACTTCATGCAATTATTTGATCGCTATTGGTTATTTTCTATAATACTGGTATAATTATAGAGACAATGCTACATTTGTTACGGACTTCCTCTGACTTCTGGTTGTCTCAGTTCTCCCAGTCATCTTTTCTAGTGTCATCCATTTTGGCTCAACATAAAAATGACTTCATATCAGTGGAGAGTTTTAGAGGAAAGTTCACATTACTCCAGTGATGTCATCTTTTCAGTGACTCATTTGCAAATTTTCTTTATTCATATTTCATTTATATGCTGATTCTAAAATGATGTTATAGGAATTAAAAGGAAAAAGAAGAAAATGTTCCACTTCATTAACTGCTCTTCTTTTATCATCCAGTTTTTCCCTGATTATGTTCTGCAGGAATCCCATTTCTTTTCTATTACAATTTTGGGGAAGTTCGGCTTATCTGTCAGCTCTATCCCATGAGAATGAGAGACAGGCTCTAATGGACATGTGGATGTGCTTGTGGAATTGCAGCCCTGGAGACCATGACATACTCCTTCTCTTCTCTTCTCTTCTCTTCTCTTCTCTTCTCTTCTCTTCTCTTCTCTTCTCTTCTCTTCTCTTCTCTTCTCTTCTCTTCTCTTCTCTTCTCTTCTCTTCTCTTCTCTTCTCTTCTCTTCTCTTCTCTTCTCTTCTCTTCTCTTCTCTTCTCTTCTCTTCTCTTCTCTTCTGCTTGAGGACAGTAAATAACCGAAATAAACTATATATTTGCAAATATTATGCATAGAATCAATAGGTTTATTTATTATCTAAAGGTAACTCAGTGGGTAGAATTTTCGCCCCACAGCAAGAAGGTCCCTGATTTGCGACCCAGCTGATCCAGGATGTGTTCTATGTGGAGTCTGCATGTTCTCCCATGTGTTGGTATGGGTTCTCTGGTTTACCCCACTATCTAAAGACATGTGCAAAAGGGGAACTGACATTAAATTGTCTGTAGGCGTGAATGTGAATGTCTGTGTTTGCCCTGTGAGGGACAGGCCATGTATCCAAGGTGTTTCCTTGCCCACGGCACAAAACTCTGGGACCGATCCAGCATCATTGCGACCCTATAGAACAGACGGTTTTTAGAATGGATGGTATAATCTAACTTAAAAGTGGTGGAGGACACTTTTTTGATAATGTCAAAGGCCATGTGTCCAATCAGCTGTCACATTGTAGAAGGTGGCCAAATTAGGCAGATGCTTAAGACAGGTTGCGTGACATTTCCTTGTTCTTCTTCTTCTTCTTCAAAAATTAGGGCTGTCAAATGATTAATCACGATTAATCACATCCAAAATAAAAGTTTGTGTTTACATAATAAATGTGTTTGTACTGTGTAAAATTATTTTGTATATATAAGTACGCATACGTGCATTTAAGAAAAATGTGCTATTTATAAATAAAATATTTATATTTATATATAATATAAATTATATATAAATCTATATATAGTATATATATACATGCAAATATTTCTTAAATATATACAAGCATGTGTGTGTATTTAAATATATAAGATAATTATACACAATACACACACATTTATTATGTAAACACAAACTTTTATTTTGGATGCGATTAATCGCGATTAATCATTTGACAGCCCTATCAAAAATAAAACATAAATATAACCAAGAATCAGGGTCTGAAATTAACTTTTTGGCTCACCTGCCATGGGGACTGGTAGATGAAAAAATCCACCAGCCAAGCATATTTTTTACCAAAATAATAAACAGCCTTTTTGTATCACATATACATATATATATATATATATATATATATATATATATATATATATATATATATATATATATATATATATATATAAATTGTCATTATATTTCTGGTCTATTATTTCCCATTTTTACTTTTATTTACACATATTACACAATTTACACACATTACACAATTTACACATTAAAATATTATTTTTGTGGTGGTGCCTATGAAAATAATTCTGTACAAATGAAATGTATTAAATGTAAATTTAATAAAATATATGCAATAATAATTTGTGACCCTGGATCACAAAACCAGTCTTAAGTCGCGCGGGTATATTTGTGGCAATAGCCAACAAAACACTGTATGGGTCAAAATTATCGATTTTTCTTTTATGCCAAAAATCATTAGGATATTAAGTAAAGATCATGATCCATGAAGATAGATATTTAGATTTTTTTGAACCCTCAGATTCCTGATTTTAAATAGTTGTATCTCGGCCAAATTTTGTCCTATCCTAACAAACCATACATCTATGGAAAGCTTATTCATTCAAAAAATTGTTTAGTTTTACTCTGCCTATTTTTTTTTTACTCCATTTACTCTGACTGATCCAATCAGTAACTGAAGGACTGCTATATTTACTTCAGAAGTTGACCACGTCATGTTATTTTTGGAGCTCTGAACAATCTGCCCTGCTGTTTGTGCATTTGTTTGTTTGCGTGTGTGAGCAAGAGTGACAAAAAGTTTGTCTTTTCTCTTGGTTTCTTTTTTTCTATGTAATTCGTCCGGCTTTTCGTCTGTGGGTCTGTTTTCGTTTCAAAGATTGGCTCACTCATGGGCGTTCGTTTGGTTTGAAATGTGCTGGGGACAGAGACACATTCGGAAGTGCATTTTCAGAAGTGGGTGTTCATTTCAGACCCTGCCAAAAATGCATTAAATTATGTGATCATTATGTGTTTTGCATGGTGAACTATTGGCTAATGAAAATTAAAAAATAAATTAAATCAAAACTCAAGAGACCAAATACTCATGTTATGAAGACAATAATCTTGAGTTTTTATGGTAATGTTAATAAATTACCATTAATAACTGAATATTAATAAATATTGGTATTTTAAATATATTATAGATTTCAGTGTTGACTTTAAGGACATCTTTGCTTTTAAACAATTTTGTTACTGTGTTAGGTCACCACTCAATGTCCAATGTAAAATCTGTGTCCTGCAGCAAAACTTGCTTAGAATTCAAAATAAAGCCCTTCTTGTGTGTGAGTTTATGATTGGGTACTATATACGTCTAACTAGCTGCATGTTATCTTTCACCAGTTTAATGTCAACAAGACACATCCTCTCCAAATTCCTCCTTGACAGGACGGTGTGACTATATCCAGAGCCTTCCACTTCCTGCTCGGGGGCACAGCTGTTATAAGAACCTCTATTTATCCAGAGATGAGCTCATATCCTGGTAATCAGGGCAGAGGGGGAGCTGCTAAAAACAGTGCCCCAATCACCAACTGGATCAGTGCCACTGGAGTTCCGCTCTAACACTGCCGTATCTGTCTGGCCAGACTCATACATGCCACACATCCCTACAGATCTCGTCAATCCTCAGGGTTTAAATGTATCACATTTCTCAGACGGAGAGTACTATTCTGGGAACAGATTGTGTTTGTCAAATGTAAATAATTATATGATCAGTGGATGAGGGTTCAGGTTCAAAACAGGCATGAGAAACTGATATTTTCAGATATGTTCCCCAGATAAGGCTGTCTTTGTGTCAGTAGTAAAATTACAGGCCACGAAACCAGGTAGATGGAAAGAGACAGAACTTTCGAAGATGGTTAGAATGTTAAAGGAAAGAGAGTTGAAAAGAGAGAGTGGTTCTGCACCACTCAGCTCTCTTCAGCTATATTAATATTCCACACCAAGAGTCCACACTCAAGGTTATTCTCACTCTAAATTGCTGAAGATAAAAAAGCCCTTCCTTATTAGCATTTGTGGGTAAAACCTGGCTAATCTTATTCACACTTATCCCTCTCGCTGTGACATCCTGGCCTCTGTTTTCACTTTTTTTTCCCCACAGAAAGGTCACAACCTCATTTTCATGGTATTTTCTCGCTTAAATCTGCTTACAATGCACAGTTTCTGAAAAAAAAGCACTGCATCATAGAATAATGGCAAGTACTCTATTTTATTAAAGCTTGTATATACACTCACCGGCCACTTTATTAGGTACCACATGCTAGTAACGGGTTAGACTCCCTTTTGCCTTCAGAACTGCGTCAATTCTTCATGGCATAGATTCAACAAGGTGCTGGAAGCATTCCTCAGGGAGTTTGGTCCATATTGACATGATGGCATCACACAGTTGCCGCAGATTTGTCGGCTGCACATCCATGATGCGAATCTCCCGTTCCACCACATCCCAAAGATGCTCTATTGGATTGAGATCTGGTGACTGTGGAGGCCATTTGAGTACAGCGAACTCATTGTCATGTTCAAGAAACCAGTCTGAGATGATTCCAGCTTTATGACATGGCGCATTATCCTGCTGAAAGTAGCCATCAGAAGTTGGGTACATTGTGGTCATAAAGGGATGGACATGGTCAGCAACAATACTCAGGTAGGCTGTGGCGTTGCAACGATGCTCAATTGGTACCAAGGGGCCCAAAGAGTGCCAAGAAAATATTCCCCACACCATGACACCACCACCACCAGCCTGAACCGTTGATACAAGGCAGGATGGATCCATGCTTTCATGTTGTAGACGCCAAATTCTGACCCTACCATCCGAATGTCGCAGCAGAAATCGAGACTCATCAGACCAGGCAACGTTTTTCCAATCTTCTATTGTCCAATTTCGATGAGCTTGTGCAAATTGTAGCCTCAGTTTCCTGTTCTTAGCTGAAAGGAGTGGCACCCGGTGTGGTCTTCTGCTGCTGTAGCCCATCTGCCTCAAAGTTCGACGTACTGTGCGTTCAGAGATGCTCTTCTGCCCACCTTGGTTGTAACGGGTGGTTATTTGAGTCACTGTTGCCCTTCTATCAGCTCGAACCAGTCTGGCCATTCTCCTCTGACCTCTGGCATCAACAAGGCATTTCCGCCCACAGAACTGCCGCTCACTGGATGTTTTTTCTTTTTCGGACCATTCTCTGTAAACCCTAGAGATGGTTGTGCGTGAAAATCCCAGTAGATTAGCAGTTTCTGAAATACTCAGACCAGCCCTTCTGGCACCAACAATCATGCCACGTTCAAAGTCACTCAAATCACCTTTCTTCCCCATACTGATGCTCGGTTTGAACTGCAGGAGATTGTCTTGACCATGTCTACATGCCTAAATGCACTGAGTTGCCGCCATGTGATTGGCTGCTTAGAAATTAAGTGTTAAGGAGCAGTTGGACAGGTGTACCTAATAAAGTGGCCGGTGAGTGTATATATATATATATATATATATATATATATACACACACTCACCTAAAGGATTATTAGGAACACCTGTTCAATTTCTCATTAATGCAATTATCTAATCAACCAATCACATGACTTTGACTGAAATAACCACTCGTTACAAACGAGGTATGCAGCAAAGCATTTGTGAAGCCACAACACGTACAACCTTGAGGCGGATGGGCTACAACAGCAGAAGACCCCACCGGGTACCACTCATCTCCACTACAAATAGGAAAAAGAGGCTACAATTTGCAAGAGCTCACCAAAATTGGACAGTTGAAGACTGGAAAAATGTTGCCTGGTCTAGGGCTGTGTATCACCAACAATGTCACGATACGATACGTATCACGATATGGATCAATTTGGAATAAAAATTTCTTTTGAGCTTTTAGTAACAGTAATATCTGTTTATTGAATAACCAGTGTTATAACAGTTGTGATAACTGTAAAACTATTTAGTTTTTGTCATTAAAAAAACAATGAGTTAAATAAAAAATAAAAAAACTTTGAATGGCTCTTCCTTCTGCTTTTAAAGTCTGCCTCAATAACTGAAAAGTGATAACTGACAATTATAGTGACACTGAAGCATATCTACACTGCTCAATGACTAAACAAAACTTAAAACATTTCATAAAAGCAAAAATGGTAACAACTTAAATTTAACTTGGTTTTCTCAAACTCTTTTAAACACCTATTTAACAATTTGGTCTTAAGTGTTGGAATGTGCAACAAACAAAGTCATTTCTCCTACGTTGAAATCATTTAAAATTATTACATTTTCAGATTTTTATGCAGAAACAACAATTGATTGACATGCTCATAAGGGAGTGACAGCAGAATATTTCGCTTAACTACAACCCAGGAATTGCCATTTCTGTTAAAAACTTTAATGCTTATTTAAGACATAACCAACTGTGTTTAGAGGATACTTACTGAGACCGATTTTTTTTACATCATTTTGCGTGTTTTAGTCTGTTAAGGCGATATAATGTCGCGAGCTGTATGAGGCGGCTTTACTAGTCTATGTATGCACGCAGAGAAAAACAACTCTCAGAGAGAGCGCGCAAGTACTGAATAGTTTTAAATCGTTTGAATGTTTAAACTGGTAAGACTTAAAGACGTGCAAATGGTAAACTTTAGTCACGATGCAATGCTGGCCCGAATATGCAAGTGAATATTGTGTCCCGACTCCTGAACGCGAGCGTGTAGTTTCACCGGCTGCAGCGCTGGACGCTTGCCTTGAGCAGCCCTTTGAGAGACGAGAGAGAGAAGACGCAGCACCATTGAACTCACGCTGTTTGTGAAATTGCGTCTCGCAGAAAGTTTTAAAATGAATGATTTGATTTATAATCTGTGTGGATTCATTTACTAATACAACCGTACCTACATGCTAAAGTGAATCAATGTTTGCGGGAATGATTAAAATTGCGCAATAGCCTGCCGCACCGAAATTCGAGCCCTGAATTGGCTACATTCAAAAGCACAACAGTATCGATACGGAAGCTGCTGTATCGATACGCGCATCGCCAGGAGTTCATGACGATGTATCGCAGTATCGATATTCTGAGCACAGCCCTAGTCTGGTCTGATGAGTCTCGATTTCTGTTGAGACATTCAGATGGTAGAATCAGAATTTGGCGAAAACAGAATGAGAACATAGATCCATCATGCCTTGTTACCACTGTGCAGGCTGGTGGTGGTGGTGTAATGGTGTGGGGGATGTTTTCTTGGCACACTTTAGGCCCCTTAGTGCCAATTGGGCATTGTTTAAATGCCACGGCCTACCTGAGCATTGTTTCTGACCATGTCCATCCCTTTATGGCCACCATGTACCCATCCTCTGATGGCTACTTCCAGCAGGATAATGCACCATGTCACAAAGCTCGAATCATTTCAAATTTGTTTCTTGAACATGACAATGAGTTCACTGTACTAAAATGGCCCCCACAGTCACCAGATCTCAACCCAATAGAGCATCTTTGGGATGTGGTGGAACGGGAGCTTCGTGCCCTGGATGTGCATCCCACAAATCTCCATCAACTGCAAGATGCTATCCTATCAATATGGGCCAACATTTCTAAAGAATGCCTTCAGCACCTTGTTGAATCAATGCCACGTAGAATTAAGGCAGTTTTGAAGGCGAAAGGGGGTCAAACACAGTATTAGTATAGTGTTCCTAATAATCCTTTAGGTGAGTGTATATATTACTTTTAAATACTTACAATTCAAGCTTAATGTGAAGAGCTACCTATATGTAAGCATTGTGTACTGCAATGGTTTTAAAAATGTAAATACTGTGGTCCAGAGCTTCTTTCACATAGATCTGTAAGTTTGAGTGGCCCAACCAATACAATACTAGCTCAACCAATGACAATGCGTTTGGTGCGGGACTATTTGTTGGTCCAACCAATGACAGACAGGGGAGTGTTTGGGAAACCTGCCTGAAAACAACCATTATTGAGGCCATTTGCTTTTTCTGGCGCAGATATTACACATAAATGATCTTCTTTAAACTATATAAAATAACAAATGTTGCATGAAAACCGCTCCAATATACTTAGCAAAATCAGTGAACGACTGATGAGCCATAATTTTGAACAAAATCTGAAAGTTTGAAATTGCACATAAAAAAAAAACAAAAAACATTTATGCTGGTAAATGACCTTTGCTAAAAAAGTTTGCCACAAGTATATTAGGGCCTTTATACTTATCACACAGACTAAATTCACACAGACCTCTAATACTTATCATCACTTTCTCAGCCACATGACATTCCAAACCTGTATTTTCTTCTGTGAAACACAAAATGAGAAAATTATTAATAATGTACAGGTCATTCTTTTCCATTTACTTCAATGAGCAGGGGAGAGGAGATTTCAAGCTTAAAAAAAAAAAAAAAGGGAAGCAACATAAATGTAGCATAGAACTAATCCATTTGTGCTATATTCCAAGCCTGCTGAAGCTGTGGTCTGATAATCTTTCCTTCAAGTGGGTTGTTAACCTTTGCGATTGGATCATTGAGCAAGTAGGTTAAACTTGAGATCAAGGTCAGTCTGATTAAAATCAACCATTCAGACATTTCTATGAATTCATTGAGAAGATCAGCGATGTTTCTTATCGCCGCAATTCCACGCGCGTTTCCCAAAAATGCATTTAACATGAACGCGCGAGAACGCGTTCTACGTGCTATTTAAGCGTCGCTGTCCATTCGCGAAGTGCTGAAATATAACCTTATATGGAATCGTATTCTGAACGTTTAACCTAATAATCGTCATTTGTTGTGGATTAGAAATCAAGACAAGTCTATATGAAGAGTTCAGATGCAAAAGCCTCTAAGTGCCATCTGAAATTTTCTGACATTTTTATCAAGCTCGTATATTTAAGTTCAGTAATTTCACTTAAATGGCTATGAAAATTACCTATTAATTGTCATTTAAGTGAAATTATTGAACTTAAACAAGCTTGGTAAAAATTTCAAAAAGAAGAAGAAAATTTCAGATAGCGCTTAGAGGCTTTTGCATCTGAACTCTTCATATATAGCACCTATACAGGCGGAGGCACTGACAAAATGGCTGAGCAAAAAAACTAAACAAGAAAAGATGCCTTTCAAAAAGATAAAATTAATGTCCATTTAGAGGAGATAGAGCGAAACAAAGATTTTATTTTTAACAGATTTAAAGGACACTGAAGGGAGCGGGAGACGTGACGTCGACGTGACGACGTAATTGGGATCACTTCAGGGAGCCCTATCAACTTCGAGTATCTACAGAACAAGCCAATGAACGTCGGCGTGCGTGAAAGCGTCACGCGCCCCTGCCCCGCAGCGCGGGCATAAACAGGAAGCGGGCGCACGCACACATTGTTTTTCGCTGAGGAGCCGAGATTGAGACGGCTGTACAGCGATGGTCAGCAACCATGGCGACGGGACGTCACGTCTCCCGTTCCCTCCTTCAGGGAACGAGGGTTACATTAGTAACCGAGACGTTCCCTTTCAGTCGCTCACGTTCGACGTTACGACGTAATTGGGATCCCATGGAAAACGCCACGGTTGCTGCCACATCCAGCGCCCTACGGAAGACTCTCAGACCCCCAACTGCCTGGGGCGGAAGACCTGCGTAGAGGGAGTTCGGACTGCTGTTCCATTACAACCCACACAGTGGAACTCTTGGATAACACTGGGAAAGCGAACCCTTCCAGGGGAGAGGGACGCTGCGGAGCCACATCCTGCCTGAAGGGAGGTAACATGTGGAGAATACACATATGGACTGGCCGAAGGGGCAGTGCAACATATGGAATGTCACTGGGGTGGCTCCAGCCTGAGAAGGGGGAGGCAGCACCAGACAGTGATGGCAGAGGCGGGCTCTGCCAAGGGAAGACACGGGCTCACCGCAGGGAGCTGATCGTGGGAGAATACGCATATGGGATCGCCGCAGGGATCACCACATATGGAACCCAGTCTAGCACAAGTTACACAAGCATACGAGCACTAGACCTTCCGTCTGGCTGCCGAAGGGGTGCGGAGGAACTCAACAGGGTTCGCCTAGTGGGGAACTCGACTGGAGCAAAAAGCGCACGTATCCACTCCATGTGGAGGGGAGTGGCGCAGCAAGCCGACACAAGAGCGGAAACTTCTGTGTTACCGGCTGGTTGAAGCGAGCACACAGGAAGAAACCGGCTCAACACGTAGGCTATAAACCTAGCGAACGTGTTAGGTGTCGCCCAGCCCTCAGCTCTACAGATGTCTGTCAGCGAGGCGCCGTGTGCCAGCGCCCAAGAAGAAGCGACACTCCGAAAGGAGTGGGCTCTCAACCCGGGCGGGCAAGGCACGCCTTGGGCTTCGTAAGCCAAGGCGATGGCACCCACTATCCAGTGGGCCATCCTCTGCTTGGAGACACCCTTCCCTTCTGCTGGCCTCCGTAACAGACGAAGAGCTGATCTGAGGTCCTGAGGCTTTGAGTTCTGTCCATGTACAGACGCAGAGCGCGAACGGGACAGAGAAAAGCCAGGGCTGGGTCTGCCTCCTCCGAAGGCAGCGCTTGCAGGTTCACCACCTGGTCCCGGAAGGGAGTGGTGGGAACCTTGGGCACATATCCGGGCCGGGGTCTCAAGATTACGTGAGAGTAGCCGGGCCGAATTCCAGGCACGATTCGTCGGCCGAAAATGCATGCAGGTCCCCTACCCCCTTGATGCAACCAGGAGTGCTGTCTTACAGGACAGAATTTTTAACTCTGCTGACTGAAAAGGCTCCAAGGGTGGTCTCTGAAGTGCCGAAAGGACCAGAGACAAATCCCAAGAGGGTATAGAGAGTGGGCGAGGAGGATTCAGTCTCCTCGCCCCCCTCAGGAACCTGACGAACAGGTCGTGCTTCCCCATTGACTTACCTTCAACTGCATCGTGATGTGCGGCAATAGCGGCAACATACACATTAAGGGTGGAGGGAGACAGCCTACGCCCCAACCCGTCTTGCAAGAAGGAAAGCACGGCTCTGATCGAGCAAGATCGGGGGTTCTCCTCGTGAGAAGAACACCAGTCAACGAACAGGTTCCACTTCAACGCATAGAGGCGCCTCGTAGAGGGGGCTCTAACGGAAGTGATGGTGTCAACTACCGCTTGGGGTAGGTCACCTAGAACCTCCGCGTCCCGTCCAGGGACCAGACATGGAGTTTCCAGAGGTGAGTTTGCTCTTTTCCCAGTTGACCCGAAGCCCTAGGAGGCTGAGGTGACTGAGCACCATGTCCCTGTGTTCGCACAACTGCTCTCTCGACTGGGCGAGAATAAGCCAGTCGTCGAGGTAGTTGAGAATGCGAACGCCACGCTCGCACATTGGGAGCAATGGCCACCGGTCTTCATATCGGCTGGAGGGGCAGGCTCGATTGCGTCCTTCGCCAGTAGGACAAGTCTGCCGTTACGGATGAGCCAGCGAGACGGGCTGGGAAGCACTTACCAGGCTCCCAGACACGGTGCAAGCGGGACAGACGTACCCGAGGTGGGGCAGAGTGGCGGAATGCAGGGACCCGACTCGGACGGCATAGCGGCCCGAAGTGGGGTCTGAGTGTACAACACTAACCTGACTCCACCGATCGGCAAGGGATGAGTGAGACGGCATAGGCGCAGCCTCGAGCACATCAAGCTATCGCTGGCGAAGCAAGAGGGGGCAGAGGGTGGCAAGGCATAGCATCGCACACCGCCAACCTCGCTCTCTTGGGACCCAGAGAAGAGAAGCTGCTTTGCTGAGAATTTGGTACCGCTGGTGAGACGCCAGTGGCGGAACAGAATGATTCAACGAAAGTTATTCACCCTGCCCTCCACCGGGGGAGAGCAGCTGACTCTGGGTCGCCCGTCTCAGGGCTGAGACGGGTGGTGCCGTCCACCTGCGAAAGCTCAACGTCACAGTAGAGCTGGCTGTGGTGGAGTTTTTTTTTTTTTTTTTTGCATCTAGAGCTCCGAATGACGCGCGCTGGGTTGACGTGACAACTACGGGACGCTGAACACTTAAACCTTAATGAGAAAGGCAAGACGAACAACGTGCCGACGTGGTCATGCTCTCAAAAGAGAACCTAAACCACCCACGAGCACAGTTTCAACACACTTAACCCAGGTATGTGAAACAGAGATCGTGGCCATCACATGAGGATAGGAAACGACCGCATCCAGAAACACACGGTTGAATGACGTCTTGAAAAAGACGCAGTGTCAAACCGTGTATGCTCTTTTAGGAAAAAACTGCTCTCTCTGGTGCTGAAGCACCCAGAGATGACCGCGGCTACACAAACAGGACGATAGTGCAAGCCTGATGTGAGCACTCACATTCTCATTGAAGGCGCAACATTCTGAGCTGTGAAAACAGCTGTTTTGCCGGCTCACTGTGAGATCGCGGCCAGCGCTGTCTGTGCTGTCACACCAACACCAGCTTGAAGAGGCGTTCTCCTGAAGAGCAGACTTGTTTTCTTCTTTAGAAGTTCAATACTGTCAGAAGATTGTAGAGCAGGAACAGTAGAACGGCTCGGCTCCGAAGCGAAAGACAATGTGTGCGTGCGCCCGCTTCCTGTTTATGCCCGCGCTGCGGGGCGGGGGCGCGTGATGCTTTCACGCACGCCAAAGTTCATTGGCTTGTTCTGTAGATACTCGAAGTTGATAGGGCTCCCTGAAGTGATCCCAATTACGTCGTCACGTCGAACGTGAGCGACTGAAAGGGAACAAAACATCTGGGAGGACATTGCAAACTAACTGCAACCAGGGGTGTTCAAAGATCATGGAAGAAGGTCCGCAAGAAATGGCCAATACATGGCTGGTGTTCGTGCACGTCAGCAAGCCATAGAGAGATTTTTTTTTATTCATCCCTATTTTGCCCAGTTTTTAAAGCATATTTCCCACATTACTTCTTTTATGATTTTTTTTTGTTCATTCATTTGATTTAGATGTGCGTTTCTATTTATTATTATTTGTTTGGTAATATATTTATAAATTCATTTAAACAAAACATGAGTACAATAAAGTGTACAATAAAGTACAATCAAAACCTTATATTATACTCACGTTGTAGTGTAATCTGTTAAATCTAGATAAAAAGTGTAATCTGCCGGTTGTCCTGCTGGAGACCTCATAACTCTGTCTTCTTACGATGCACTTGGGGATTAACGATTACTCCAGAGCACTCGTAGTTCAACAAAGATTTTCAAGTGCTACTTAAGTTACGCTTTTGCTTTTGGGAAACAGACCATAATATTAAGATCAGTCGTACGAGCGTTTTTACGAACTTCTTAGGTTTGCGATGCTTTTGGGAAACCCAGCCCTGGCCTGCCACTGCTTCATAGTCCAGGTCCTCCACGGCTCCATGATGCAGGTCCGCCTCTGCTCCACTATCCAGGCCATGATCCAGGTCTTCTCCCCGTTCACGGGCCTGGACAGTGGAGCAGTGGTGGACCTGCATATTGGAGACATGGTGGCATTTAACTTCATTTTGGTGGCATTTTTCCCCCAAGCCCCAGTTAATTTCCAACCCTGATTTACACTTACATGTGTTCATTTAGCAGACGCATTTATCTAAAGCGACTTACAAATGAGGAATAGTCAAGTCAAGTCACCTTCATTTATATAGCGCTTTTAACACATATACACTCACCGGCCACTTTATTAGGTACACCTGTCCAACTGCTCGTTAACACTTAATTTCTAAGCAGCCAATCACATGGCGGCAACTCAGTGCATTTAGGCATGTAGACATGGTCAAGACAATCTCCTGCAGTTCAAACCGAGCATCAGTATGGGGAAGAAAGGTGATTTGAGTGACTTTGAACGTGGCATGATTGTTGGTGCCAGAAGGGCTGGTCTGAGTATTTCAGAAACTGCTAATCTACTGGGATTTTCACGCACAACCATCTCTAGGGTTTACAGAGAATGGTCCGAAAAAGAAAAAACATCCAGTGAGCGGCAGTTCTGTGGGCGGAAATGCCTTGTTGATGCCAGAGGTCAGAGGAGAATGGCCAGACTGGTTCGAGCTGATAGAAGGGCAACAGTGACTCAAATAACCACCCGTTACAACCAAGGTGGGCAGAAGAGCATCTCTGAACGCACAGTACGTCGAACTTTGAGGCAGATGGGCAACAGCAGCAGAAGACCACACCGGGTGCCACTCCTTTCAGCTAAGAACAGGAAACTGAGGCTACAATTTGCACAAGCTCATCGAAATTGGACAATAGAAGATTGGAAAAACGTTGCCTGGTCTGATGAGTCTCGATTTCTGCTGCGACATTCGGATGGTAGGGTCAGAATTTGGCGTCTACAACATGAAAGCATGGATCCATCCTGCCTTGTATCAACGGTTCAGGCTGGTGGTGGTGGTGTCATGGTGTGGGGAATATTTTCTTGGCACTCTTTGCCAATTGGTACCAATTGAGCATCGTTGCAACGCCACAGCCTACCTGAGTATTGTTGCTGACCATGTCCATCCCTTTATGACCACAATGTACCCAACTTCTGATGGCTACTTTCAGCAGGATAATGCGCCATGTCATAAAGCTGGAATCATCTCAGACTGGTTTCTTGAACATGACAATGAGTTCGCTGTACTCAAATGGCCTCCACAGTCACCAGATCTCAATCCAATAGAGCATCTTTGGGATGTGGTGGAACGGGAGATTCGCATCATGGATGTGCAGCCGACAAATCTGCGGCAACTGTGTGATGCCATCATGTCAATATGGACCAAACTCCCTGAGGAATGCTTCCAGCACCTTGTTGAATCTATGCCACGAAGAATTGAGGCAGTTCTGAAGGCAAAAGGGGGTCCAACCCGTTACTAGCATGTGGTACCTAATAAAGTGGCCGGTGAGTGTAGATTGTTTCAAAGCAGCTTCACAGAGATAAACATACAATCTAAGGCAAAAGAGATTGTTTTGGCTTTATAGCGGTTCTTGAATAATGTTATTTCCAGTTAAAGTTAGTTTTGATTGATTCACTTCCGTCGAAATGATCATTTGTTATTAAATTAGGGGCCGCTAAGACGACGGCGTTCTCTCTAAACAGACTTTAAACGCGAACCTGTGATAAACACTGATGGCGTTCACATGCGCATTAAGAATTGATTCTATAGTTATGTGCGTTTGAATATATGTGCGCAAGTTTGTAATTCCCTACAAACCATGCCTAAACAAACTACTTGTCTTTCCTATAAATTTGATACAGAATTTAATTTTATTTTATTCCCTTCAGGAATACAACAAGCAATTCAACTTAAGTATGCAACAACATGAGAAGCACTAGCAATACAACATTTCAGATAGTGTGTTACTTTAAGATTGAATAATACAACTCTGATACAAATGTTATAATTAAACTATAATTTTATAAAAAACTATATATAATAAAAATATATTTTTTTTTTTCCGAATTTAGTACTGGGCCAGACTTTGTAGGGTCTGAACATTTGGAATGGCTTGACATGTGAGCATCTCATTAAGAGGGGAACTGACACTTACCCATGCTGGAGGTGATGTCACCATTCTCAGAATCTGCACCGTGATTATTGCCATGGTAACTATTCATCACCTCCAATTTGATCTTCTTCTTCATGGCTTCAGCAAGTGTGGCAGCTGTTAGGCCTATTAAAGAGAAAGAAAAAAAGTGTTAATTTATAATCATTCAGTTTTCTTAGCCTTTTCCCAAAAAAAAAAAAAAATCTCTCACTTCAGTTCCCTAAATCTTGTTAGAATATGTGAATGAATAATTGTTAACAGATTCACCTCACTGCTTTTCCATAAACGTGCTTCATTCAAATGCTTTTGTGAAAGCAATTATGAATATTTCACATCCTATAATTGAATTTAACAGAAGAATACACTGGCACTGTAACATTAGATGATAACAACAGGTCTATTATTACCAACAGCGTCATCCCAAAGCTACAATCACTGTTCTAAGGTCAGTCAAACTACGTACCTCTGTCTAACTAACATCAGACACCAGCTTTGAACAGCAGGTCCTGGATCTGTTCAAGTGGAAATCTGCTTCCCCTGTCATGCGCTGATAATTCAAGCAGCCTGGCACCTGCCCATTGTCACAAGTCTCCAATACCCCTTGTTAACTGTGTGTGTAACTTTTTCCCCAGTGCACACATGTTATAATTCAATTAAAATTAGAAGATTAGCTTCCCTTCATTGCACAGAGAGCTGCTTTTATGCAACTCAGACTGCTACTCATCTCTTTCCTCTTCCACTAGTTTTAAAAAGGTCTCAGTAACTCAAACTTTTTTTTAGATTGAGATCACTTTAACATAGCCAACTGGATGTCCCACAATTTTGGTTTCGTTTTCTATCAGTCTGTTAAATCACCTGTTTGCTTGTGTTCTTTTGTTCTCCTTAGGCTTGTTTGAGATGTGCAAAATCTGCGCACCGCAAGATGTATGCCGAGATGAATCACCGCGAAATGCATGCCGGTTAGAAATGTGTCAGAGAGCAGTCAAAAAACTCTCGCGACAGCAAGACGCACGTGTCGAATTCTGCACCGACTGCGCTGATCAAAAGACCAATTTCGAGCCGACGTCACAATT
Organism: Semotilus atromaculatus; assembly: GCA_031834385.1. NCBI lineage: Eukaryota > Metazoa > Chordata > Actinopteri > Cypriniformes > Leuciscidae > Semotilus > Semotilus atromaculatus. Next base: position 17,768,190 of record JAULUF010000038.1, on the reverse strand, counting down.
AGGCTACGTCACGCCGCTAGCTGGAGGCAAAACACAGGGGAAAATGGAGGCGGCCAATACAAACCAGCACAGATTCAGAGCTTATTAAGGAGCTTAAATTATTATTATTATTATTATTATTAAATGTCAACTTGTTGTGTTGTTGGGTGCAAGAATTAATGAAAAATGAATATGCTGTATCTGGAATTTTTATTTCTAGAAAATATTCACATCATTAAAATTGCACTGTAATGTCACTCTTTCCATTGTCGTCTTCTTGGCGCTGGCTAGGCAGAATTGCGGATCGTACCACACAAGTCTTGTACATGAGCATTCAGCACATAGTTATAGGCATCTAAAGATTTATATGCCCTCAGTTTCTCTTTATGCTCGGTTTCTCTATCGTAGGTGTAGAAGTCAGGCCACTCAACCGGAGGTAGCGTTATCGTTAATCCTGTCAGATCGTCCATCCATTGCGTGTAACGTTACGGGTCGGCCAATCTGGTTCCATCCGTTAAAATGAACTTTTGCAAATAACAATCGCGGTCCTGGACAGTGAGTGACCTTGCACATTAAGATAAAATTGGATTTTCTCCAGTCATTGTTAAAAAACAAGCTAACAAAACTTGCAAACAAACGTTAGTGAAGTGGCCAGAGGGATCGTTCTGCCACCACCTAATCTCCGCCCACAAAAAAACGTCACCATGTTTACTAACTGAAAAGGGATCTAAAGCATGATGGGAAACGACTTGCTGACGACACAGCTTTATTCTCATTGGTTTAAACAACCGAGTATGACAAAGTCAGGCTAGGTTTGTATAGTTATTACCCAGTTATAGTAAATTGCTATAAGTATGTACATGCAGAACAGGACTGTAATATAAAGTGCTCCCCTGTTGCGATAATATGTGACCACAAGATGTGCGACTTTGGTGTTCTTTGTATTTTCTTTCGTATTGTTTCCGCTGTACTTTCTCTTTCGCAGGTGACGCGCTGATTGGTTCGTCTCTGCTGTTAATTGTCCGAGAGGAGGGGAAGCGAGATCCAATCATATGGCTACCAGAAATCCGGGAACTATAAAGGACACACGAACGCACTTAGAGGCGGTCAGCCTCTTGTTTGTGAACTTCAACTTGCGCGTTTGGTATTCTCTGTTATGCTTGATTTCAATGTTTGGTTGATAACTTATCAAGCTCTGTTAATGTTTAGTCTGTCATGTGAGAGTATGTTATTTTGCCGTCCCAATTTCCTTATGTAAATATTCGAAGAGCGATTACGCTGTGTTTTGAGCTGGATAAAGAAAAGAGGGACAGGTAAGATGTCATGTGACGTACATTGCACACACTTATGGTTTTTATTCTGTTTAGACACACCAGGTTTAGGGGCATGTGCCATCGTTGTACTTTTTGTTTTGATAGGTAGAGTAGGGAAGTATACGACGTCTCGGGCATCAAAGACTTTTTCTTTCTACATTTTTCTTTTGGTATTAGTTAGATTAGTTGAAAATGGGAAAGATTATTTTTGTTTTATTAATTTCTTTGAGTTGGCACTGTCCAGTTATTCCCTTTTTCCTTCCCAGCTCTGCGATAATATAATTTGCTGGTATGTTTATGATTTTATTTTATTGATTGCAAATAATAATTATTTGTTTCAATTGTCTCTTTTCATATCTATATATATGTTTATATATAGATATATCTTTTGGCCAGTTGTTGTCTACAATAAATGTATACAAACGTACTGCTGCTTTTTGGTTTCACTTACTTCCCAGTGTTCTACTAGTAAATATTGTTGACAGGTGACATAATGTTCCCCTTCTAACTATAGACTTTTAAAAACAGTGAAGGGTCGTAACATATCCTGATTCATTTATTAAATAATGTTGCATCACCGTTGGCTTGACTTATTCATACAAACAATATTGTACACTGTTGGTACACTACGCTGTTGTACAAACAGGACAATTTGGAAGCTACACTTTCTAGTAAAATGTGGTTGTTCAAACACTGACTTTGTAAAAGTATCCATTCAATTTTGACTCGTTTAAAATCTATCCTTTTAAAATCAGCGCTCTAGTCTGGGCAAACCGCTCTGAAATGTAACTTTGGCTAGCTGGCATTTGGCTGCAATGCACAACAGTTATGTGCAAATATGAGGCAAGCTCTGGCAGTGAGCTTTAGGAGTGGGGTGTTTTTTTTCTCACTCTCTCAGTTGCTCTCCAAATGCTTTCACTAAATGTCAAGATCAGAGCATGAAAGCCAAGGTCCCTATTCAGCCTGTGAAGAGGACGATATCAAAGCATTCCCCACTCTCGGTCTGCAATTCACTCAAAGAGGGAAAAAACTGTCCTCTCTCTCTCTTTCTCTCTATCTCCCTAGTGGCCTTTGAGTTTCCATCTCTGTGGCTGACATTGATAGTGTGACCTCTGCCGAAGATAAAAGAGGCCTGTGCTGTTGAGCATTTTCTTTCTCTCTCCATCACCTGCTCTTTCTAAACGAGTACAAATGTGCGGCCCTTTTTTGGGGCTCTCTTTTAAGAAGTTGTAATGAGCAGACTGAGTACTCAAAGAGAAGGGCGGCTTAGAAGTCGGGCAGCAATTGTTCATTTAGCTTCACATGCAGAATGGACAGAATTTGTGATGCTTTAAACGACACTCATGAACAAGAGGATAGCTGACACCACAGAGACAGAGGTGAACATATCTCCAGGCAAAATCTAAGAGGTTTTAATCATAATATCACAACACAATAAAGGGCAAATTAGAGTTGGCAAGATGAGGTTACATACTACCTCGGGCAAACCTGCATTGTGAGCGTGGAAACAATAGCTGTGTTTTGTTGGCTTTGGGCTTTTCCAAAGCACAGCGTGAGTCAGATTGTTTATTTACGTCACTTCAGATAAGTGCTGTTTAAAGTGAATGACACAGAAGCATAACAGGCTGCAACTGGTTTGTAACAATCATTTCAAGCAACTGAATTAAAAAGGCAAATAAAAGAAAGGGCTGAGAGCTGAAGTTTTAAAATACTTGTATCCCTGTTTAACACGCAGAGAAAACTACAAGTATGCCATTTGTAGATTGATTCTAGCTAAACATACATCTCTGTATTTCCTATTTCAGCCTCTCTAAAGATGCCTGTAACAGACACAAAAGCCATGGCCAAACTACATGCGAATTGACGACACAATATGCGATAAAGGGTATATTTTTCTTGTTAATCAGTTTTTGTCCTAACTAGCAATGGCAGCAATACACGACTGGGGTCATTTTATTTGATTTGTTTAAAGATCATGGTTGCCAATTCAATGATTATTACTTGTATGTTATTAAAATAGTTTAAGTAGACTATTATGGCTATTATAGTCTAACATGACCAAGCCATAATGAAAGAGAGAATTAATAATTAACCTCAGATTCTGAAGATAACTTAGAGGAAACAATAAAGTTCAAACTGAGAACTTTTTGTGAACAAACAAGTGTATTCTATGAAAAGGACTGTATCAATCACTAAGTATGTATTTTGAATAATGTTAACGTGGCTCATTTGTTATTTTGTTGTAAGTATGAGACAGCAGTGTGCTTTTGTGAAGAGAGCCCGCCCATGCGCTCTTCTGATTGGCTGGTTGTGATTGATTTTGTTGCGTCTTGTAGCCTTTTCGCGTCTGTTGTCTACAGACAAATTGCTTGCCGCTGGAATTTGACTGTGTTGCACACATCTGGTTAGGACACATTGTAAGTCTTCATCTAAACAATTAATTGACTTCTTCGTTTTGCTATCCTCCTTTCACTTTTAATTATGAATCCTGATTTGATCGTCTTAAATTCGTCTTTTCTCATTTTTGAAGGAATGAGATTTGTTTGTTCTGGCAGTAACAGTGAGGTAGGAACATTTCCTAATTTTCTTACCAGTGTGAGACATCATTCCTGAGGACATGAGTCCAGAGACAGAGTGGGGCAGGACGTGAGGGCTGTCGGGCGATGTCACGCTCTGGGTCCGTTTAGGAGGTCTGCCAGGTCTGGAGCTGAAAGATGAACTCAATGTCAGACAAGCATTTTATTTTGGTTACATGTAACAACCCATCTAGAAGCCAATGCACTGCTTGCACATTATAAGTTGCAGTGTAGACAGTTTTTTTTTATTATAATGGGAATACTGTAGTTTTACTGCATCATGTCACTCACTTGAAGAGTAGACATGGAAAAGAATGATTAGAAACTACCAAGTAGGTCTGAGGATAGTTGCTAGTTGTCCTGTTTAGATTCTGCTGAAAAGCTGATCATAGGTTGTTCCACTTCATACAGAGCATGCTGTCACGAATGTCAACTTCTATTTAATTAACTATTTTTTACTCTTATGGAAGAACAGCTTTTTTGTAGCCAAGACTTGTAGCCAAGGTCTACTGTATGTTTATAAATACACAAATTGGCCTGCTCTGAAAAATGGTTACTGAAGTAAAAAAGTGTCAACTAGCCCCAAAAGAATGGCATTTAACTAACTATTTCTTTTAAAAAATAACAAAGTAAAAAATTAAGGAATGATTAGCACACACTCCCACATCCATTTCTGTTCAGAGCTGAACTAATCTACTATGCATACTAGCATGCGTCAGTAAATACTCTCAAGGACAGTCTTTTTTCTGCCATCTCTTGTACCCCTCCCTTCTCTTTTTTTCTCTCTCTTTCTCTCTAATTAGATCACATAGTAGACTCATCTCCCTTTTCCATAATCAGCCGATTTTTTGCTCATGTATAATGCATGCTGCACACCTTGTTACCTGCTCTTGTGCGTGCATGTGCAATTTAAATTTGTTGAGTTTACAGTACATGTGCTAAAATCAGCCACGGCTCTCTAGCACACACAAATAACATCTGATTTAACTTGTGGTGTTTATATAGATAACCAGGTTTACCTAACTGAGTCTAAATGGGAAGAAGGTTATGGACGATTTTCACTAGTTTGACTCAACACGGTGAACTTTTGATTGCTCTGACCCTCTCTATCTTTACCGACTGAAGCAGAAGTCAGATTTTAGGGAAACCTTTAATGGAAAGACTGTAAAAAAACAACAACAACAAAAAAAATCCTCTATTTCACACAGAGCCTCCGCTCACACCTCCCCCAGTGCTTGTGAGCGCCAATCATCCTTCATAAAATATTAAAGTCCCTACCGTTTGCCCTTTTAAAATCTCACACTCTCAATTCCCTAATTGTAGTGTTTCTTTATCTGTCCACTGCAGAGAGAAAATAAATGAACAAAATAGCTATTTTATCACAGCGCCTGACCTTTGAAATGGGAGAGGATTATCACAGGTTTATTTCTCACCCCGTTCTCTCTCTACACACACACACACACACGCACGCACGCACACACAGACAGACTGTGTGTGTGTGTGTGTGTGTGTGTGTGTCAGATACATGCTGACTGCTGTTTCATCTACACACAGATGAAAATGGGCCAGACATGATGCTATTTTTTGTCTGGATCTATTAATTTATTTAAAAATAGTTTAAAATTAAATTCACACATATAATAACTTGATTACACCTCATCTATAATGAAATGTTTTGCATTTCTGAAATAAAATTACTTTTAAAAAGCTTTAGGGGGCTTTAAGTAAAAAATGCCAGGGTTGACAGGGAATGTTCTCAGAAATGTGGCTAATGTTCTGACAAGGTTTTCAAAGTTATGGAGAGACATTCATTCAGTAATGTTAATAGAATGTTTGTTCAAAGTTATTTGGTCTACTCATTGTTCATGGAATGTTTTTTTCCTCAAACGTTTTAGTTGGATGTTACATTTTTTATTTGTTTAATTCCCACATTAACAATGATTTCAAAATACTGAAATGGAATGTTTTCTTAACACTCACATAACCATTTTTAAAACAAGAAAAAAAAACTGGACGTTCAGAGAGAACATTCAGAAATAATGTTTTTGAACATTAACTTGATATGAACATTAGCAAAAAATTATTAGAACATATTTTTGTTTGCTGGGATACTGTCCTAATATCAGAACAACGAATAAAAGCCTTATTAAAATAATACAATTCTTGAAAAAAAAAAAATCTTAAGTAGAGATTGGCATTTTATAATAATAATTATAATAAAAAATATATATATTTTGAAGAAAAAAAAACATTTGGTCCCACTTTATATTAAGTGGCTTTAAGTACTATGTACTTACATAGAAAAATAAGTACAATGTACTTATTGTGTTCAGGTTGTATTGTAAAACACTTTTGCTGCTATTGAGATGTGATACTGGTAAGGTTAGGGACACGTGTGGTGGTATGGGTCGATTTAAGGGTGGGTTAAGGTGTAAGGGAAGCGTCAACTGTGTAATTACAAATGTAATTACATCAATTAATTACAGTTGTAATTACATGCAGGTATTTTCAAAATATAAGTACAATGTAAAAACATGTATGTACATAATAAATCCATTGTATCAAAGTAGTAACTTCAATGTAAGTACATAGTACTTAAAGCCACTTAATATAAAGTGGGACCAAAACACAAAACAGGAAATGATATCACAGAGAAGACCCCTGCAGACCGTGTGAGTCAGTACGTTTGTTTCAGATTGTAAAAAGTGATACAACTCTACAAAATCTTAATGATATTTAAGTATTATTTAAAAAAAATAACTTTTTGTATTGGTATACCAACTGAGATTTATTGGCATTAAATTAACTTTTTTTAAATGACATAAAAGTTTTTTTTTTAAACCATATGAAATAACATGAATGTATTTCAAAGAATTTGCCAATATTTTTCCTTTTCTTTATCATGGGCACTATTATTTGCCTTGATCCAAATGACAACACCGTGACATGAACAGCATATTATTTCAGCTCATCCTATTGCATTTCTTTCTCTCATGAACTCTCACACACTAACATATAAACATCCCATCTATGAATCCAGATATGAGATCCAGGTGGATTTTCCTTCAGGTCTTAGTTTTCCTCTTTACAAACAACCAGTTGAAACCCACATGGTTTCATGTTTTATGCAAACTCGACCAAAAAACACACGCACTTATCTGCGTAAACACAATCATCTTCTGATTCCATTTACAATAACAGCAAACTCTGAGAGACGTGCTAGAATGTTCGTGCTAATGACGCAGTTCTGGTGAAGGACGGTCTTCTCTCTTCCAACCAGATGCCATGCTGAATGCCTAACAGGCTGACATTTTTAATAATTCCTAATGGGGCGATATTTTAATTAAACTGATACTGATGGAATCAGATTAAATGCGGTTAAGCCGTGCAGCGGAAATGACTCAAGAAATTCAAAGAGAGATCAGGAGATAAGGCACCATTTTAACTCTCTCTCTCCCTGTATGATTCATTAACTACGACCCCCTTCCGTTCGAGTTTTTTTATCACTGCAATTTTTCTAGATACTTCATTTGAGAGGACAGATGTGCACAGGAAACAAGACTTAAGATTAACATGGTAGTCTATGAAAGAGTGAGTCAGAGGGGGGAGAGAGAGAGAGAGAGAGAGAGAGAACAAAAATGCAACGTACAACTCAGGGTGCCTTTGAGGACATTTAATTAAAATCTAATCCTGCATTCATTAAGGCTCACATAAATTAAGCTGTCATTCATAAGATTTATGGATTCTTATTTGCATACCACATACAATTCATCAATTACTGGGGTGTGAAAGGGGCACAACCCCCTCTGGGCTGCCCATTGCCACACAAACAAAAGGGGGGGGATGGGGGGGGGGGGGGTCTAATTCTCCTGTTTTCCACTGACAAACATTTAGATGTACTTTTCAATTATGTCCAATTGAAGCAGTAAATAGGGACTGATCTGTGTCCACAACGCAATGAGATAAGAGTGGGCAGTCAAAGCAGGAGGTACAGTATTTCTGAGAGGAAACTAATTTACTTTAGATTACAGAAACAGAATAAAAGGAACTAAAAGAGGCAGATACCCTAGTCACTTCACTCTATAATAACTACCCGTTTCATTCTAAAGCTGTCGCTCTGGATATGCTGGAGAAAACAAATCAAAAAAGAATGAGGACCATATTAATATTCAGGGTTAATGAAGCAAAGAAAAAGACTGTGTGTGTGTGTGTGTGTATGACACATCACCCATTAGCAGAGATGGTCTCTTTCTGAAAAGTGAATTTTATCAGGTGGAGATTTATAAATAGTGGATTTGTCAAATAAGTTTACATGAACTCCTGCTTTAGCATTAAAAACCTAATCAAGAGTTTATGACAAGAGTTTAAGATACTCCTTTTGCATTATGGAGGGTGTTTAGCTAGTTTATAAGTGTCGCCTTGGGCTTGCTCAGGTGGGGCTTAAAAGACATTAATACATTTAAATTCAGTAATATTGATAACATGACTGCACTGACTCAATCAGATGAGAACTAATCTTTAACTGTATTCAAGTTAATGACACTGGATAATGACACTATAGTCTTCTGTGGAGATGACTTTGAAAGTTTACAACATTGAAATATTTATTGAACTGAATTGAATCAACACTGAACTAAATTCAGCTAAATAAAGACACTATTGTATTCTGTAGAGATGTCTTTAAAGTAATGTCATAATTGATATAACTTTGATTGACACAGTTATTGAACTGAACTGAATCGACATTGAACTGATTCAAAGTGAATAATAACTGTTGTCTTCTGTAGAGATACTTTACGGCTGAAGCTAAATTTGCTTCATAATTGATGCTATTTTTCGGTTTGTTACTGTGAAACTGCTTTGAAACAATCTGCATTATATAAATGTGATATGAATTACACCTTACATATGAGCTAATATGAATTGAAGACAACTTGAAACAAATGGAAAAACATTTAGATGGAAATGCTCTTTGATGAAAAAAGCCTAACGGAAAGGATAAGAGCAAACATCCTTTATTCTGGGCTCAAACAGGAAGTTCCTTCATGATGGGGCGTAATCGGAGCTCTTATCGCAGTGAAAGACTGAACCCAAATAGTCCACTGTTTGTGTTTCAATCTGCGGCTCTCTGTGATGAATGAAATGTAAATAAGTGTTGTGGCCCCTGCAGGGGGACGAGGAAAGAAGGGGAGAGAAAAAGACAGACAGAGACCTAACATCTGTCCCATACACACACACACTTACACACACACAGACACAGACACTTCAACATTCTTGTTCCCAAAGCATACGTGCACACACACAAATATCCACATGCACAGGAAATAACAGGAATGGAAAAAAGCAGTACTGTAAACATTTTACAAACAGACTGCTTCCTCAAACAGACATACACATTCACACACAAACAACTACACCAACATACTTCAAGGAGATCAGTCAGCGAGTCACTTAAGACTCTGTGTGTAACAGTAATATTCTCATTGACATATCAGCAAGCAGCTTGCTTTTACAAGCCTGTTTACATTATAAATAAAAACTCATACCATACACATAACAGATTATACTCACAATTACAACAAAAAAAGATTGATGAAATTACAATTTAATTTACAAAGCTCCAGAGCTTGAGAGTCTATCAGTTTATATTAAACACTAAACAGAGGATCATGTAAATACACTTAAATGTGTTGATGAAAAAATGTATAGTCTGAAAAACCTAATAAACGTAATGAACAAACTTAATGGAAACGTGGGATTGTGTAGCCAGACACACAAGAGGCGGAAACTTATGTTGAGCAAAGGATGAGTGTAATAGACTCATTTTGTTAACTTGCTGACTTGTATGTTAGTAAATATGTACCGTATGAAGTGAACCATTACACCACCATGTCTTGCTTTTGTGTAAGACATTTCATAAGGTCATTTGAGAGACCTCCCAATGAATACTGTGACATTCTACACAAATAATGCACAAAATAGGACCTGAAATGGTAAAAAAGTCCAAATGTTTGGTAATGGTAAGACAGATAAAATATTTTTAAAAGAAGTCTGTCCTGCTCCCCAAGGCTGCATTTATTTGATCCAAAAAAGTTAAAACAGTATATACAGTAAATACAGTAAATCGGTAATATAAAATAGTGAAATAGTATTACAATTTAAAACAACTGATTTCTATTTGAATACTGTATATTGTAATGCCAAAGCTGAGACAAATTCTAGGCATTAAATGGTGGCACCATATATCCAACAAAGAGTTACTAGACAAAACCAACACACCTAATATGTACGAAACGCTAATCCAGCGCAATCTGAGATGGGCTGGCCATCTGAGCAGAATGGACAATAGTCGACTGCCAAAACAGATTATCTACTCCCAGCTCAAAGAGGGGCATCGTGGCATAGGTAGGCCAAAGCTGCTTTTCAAAGACACAGTTAAAAGGAATCTCAAGCATAAATCTCATATAGATCTCACTAGGCAGCTGGGATCGCCAAGCAAAAAATAGGACTCTGTGGAGAAATCTAATTCGAAGGAAGTCATCATCGGACACGATGGACAGCAATTGAATCTTCAGTGATACATAATCCTTTAGAAATTATTATAATATGCTGATTTTCTGCAAGAAACATTTATTATTATTATTATCAATGTTGAAAACAGTTTCCACAGATTCAAAGAACAGATTATTTGATGAATAGAAAGTTCAAAAGAACAGCATTTATCTGAAATAGAAAGCTTTTGTAACATTATACACTATACCGTTCAAAAGTTTGCGGTCAGTAAGAATTACTTTTTGCTTTTGTTTTTAGAAAGAAACTGACACTTATATTCAGCAATGTTCTATTCTATTCTATTCTATTCTATTCTATTCTATTCTATTCTATATGACAAGTAACAAAACCAAGCCTAAAAAAAAGAGAATGCAATTTTTTACAAAACAATGAGGCGTTTAGCTTATGAACAAACTGAATAAATTAAACTACTTGTTCTCTATATGACAAAAAATCAGTTCAGTTAAGGAAGTTCACAGGTCAATTTGATCATATTGTAACCAGGGTACATTTCAATCTCATATCAGGCAGATGTTAAAAGGTTAATTGTAAAAGTCTATTTCGCCTGTTCAGGTTCTTGCTCCTCTTTAATTTGCTGTTATTATTGTCTCTCATTACAGAAGAATCCAATAGGGACCTGACAGGTGACATCCTATCATCAGAGGGAGGGTTATAAAGCTGCTCATCTGGATTATAGAGGAATTTAAGACCTACATAAGCCAGTATTTCCTTCGTGTTAATGCTTTAGGATTTACCAAGCAGAGATAAAAAGGCATATTCCCCCGGAAAAAAAGCAGAGATGCCAGTGAATCTCAGTGAAGTAACAACACACCTCGTCCTGTCTCTCTCAAGAATCGCTGAGACAGAAGTACACCACAAATTTGTATTTGTTGTCTAAAAAAATATATTTTTCATAATAAATCATAAGACATAATTGGTTTAGTCATAAATCAGTCATAATACAAATTGACAATTCTTATTTTTTATCAAATACTGCAGTGTTCAATATAAATGATTTATCCATGCACACCATTATTATTATTTTTAAATAATGTGCCCTCCTAATCTTTAATCAAAATAACCCTTCCCACTTGCAATGACATGTCTTCTGTTCTCTGATGATGTGTTCATCGACATCAGGCCCGTGCAGAGGTCCCAAAACTGAGCTTCCTAAGGGGGTTCGCGGGCATTCTTGTCTCGTCACATTGACAGTTAGGTGTTACATTACATAAATTGCGTAAATTATATATCTTCTATTCAAAATAGTGAATTTAGACAAATGTTTATAAGTTTGCAATGCATCCCTGGTTATTTCTGTAGGCCATTTAACATTTCTATAGTAAAACAGCTGTTAAATATGAAATGTTTAGTTTAACTACTTAGGCTACATCTTATCTTGCACCTTATGACCGTTAAAAGGGTCATGAACTGTATTGTTTTAATGTTTTATGTTTCATGAGGTGTACTTATAATCAAAACGTTTTATAATTTAGAAATAAAAGGCATTTTTCCTACCCTGATTTTAGTCCTCTGATTTGAACGCTGTGTATGAAGCCCCTGTCTGTTGTGAGACTTCAGTGTAAACGCCCACTGCTGTGATTGGCTGACATCTGTGTATGTGAAATAGCTAAGTATCACATGTGGAATTATCTTGAAAACTTTTGGCAAGTTTTTACAATTACAACTCTCAAGATTACTAATCATTAAAAGTGTTGATTATAGCATTATATTTAGATCATAACATAAAAGGTTGCAGTGATGAGCATTGTAGACAGAGCATTGCACAGACATGATGAGTGCATGAATGCAGTGATCTCATCATTACAACTCGATGTCTGCACTCTCACGAATGCTTTTATCATAACTAACAGTGCAAACACAATATAAATAAGAGATTTGTTAATTATAATGGGAGTTTTGGCAAGAGTCCAGAACTCGGGCACTGATAAACTCGTGCTGTTTGATTGACACCTCCAGCGATTGTAAAGGGAGCGTTCTTTGATCGATTTCTATATATAATTTATTCAAAGTTTAAATAACAGATTATTTTCTTCCTACTAAGAGAAACAATGTAAAGTTAACCGTTTAGTCACTGGATTGATTTACTTAAACCAGAGAACATCTGACAAAGAACATCTGACTGTACATTGAATCATTACATATCAGAAATCACTGGTCACAGATCAGGCATTAGAATTAACACAGTTTACATGTTGTGGCATTACTGTCCATATCTTAAAAGCCTGTTTGCAAAGCCTGCGCCAAAATTACGACTGATTTACCAAATAATCTACAGTGAAATGTACCGAATACAAATAAATAATGCTCAACTGAGCCATTCACATTGTTGAAAATAAATAACCACATTCCTAGCATTAGGATCCATTGGAAGGTAATGTTAATTTTAGTCCAGTGATCCTGTATCGCTCTCTCCTCCTCATCTCACTAACACGCCAGTGGGCGGAGCCAAAGTTGCAATGATGAAGTGGCCATTGATTTTCTTCTTCTTTAACCTATCTATTACATAGGCACATTCCACAACGAGTCTTTCTCTGGTGACCTCTTATGTCAAAAGCTCAAGGAAAAGTTGATTTCTCAATTTATGACCCCTTTAACTGAAGCCTTGCGCTGGTATTCGCACTCACCAGCTTCTGTGAACATAAAGCCTGCCTACTTTGATTGGCCATCTCAAACATTTTGACATTGACGAGCGGTGTTAGACTGCTGAGGCAGCTCTTGGTTATCTTGTTGCTGTGTAAAATCCTTGCAGCACCAAAGTAAAGTTAATATTAGGCAATTATTTCACAACCTTTATTATATACACCGCAAAAAACACTGGGGACCTCAATAGTAGGTACGGCCCTGCCTGCAGCAATAGCAATAACAAACCACAATGATCCAACGATCCAATCGATTCCCGATGGACAAATCAAGTCCACCTTACTTTTTTTCTTGTTTGAGATGCTGTTTCACGTGGATATACACACATCACAATAGGCAAGAAAAGACAATCGCAACCTTTAACAAATTTTAAACTGCAAGGAAACTAAAGTTTTTAAAGAAAAGTAAAGTAAACTAAAGTTTAAAATGCAATTTTTTTTATTTTTAGTCAGGTAGATACTTGTATTTCTTCATATTTAGGTCAAACTAGCATGAAGAACCATTGCATTAGAGGTTTATTGGTGTTCTGAATGGAGTGTGTTTCCATTGCAACATTATGGAACAACAACAACATTATGGTAAGAGCCTTAAGAGCAATCAAAGCCAATAACATCTGCCATTTATATAGGGACAATATCTTAGCTATGTACTCACCTCTATAGGACATAATTTAAGCCATGTCTTGTGCAAATGTAGGTCATTTAACATCCCACTGCCTCTCCTCTCATCCTTTTGTCCTTCATACAATAAAAGTCCACAACAAAAATAGTAATTTTCACACACTGGCATATAAATCACTCGCTCTTCTCCCTCTCAGTAGCTTTTGGCAGATATGGGCCGGGTGTGTGTGTGTTAATTTTACCTACTCACTGGGACTGTTTGAAAGTACTGCCACTTTCTTTAGACCCTCAGTTGAGAACAGTTGTGTAAAAACATGAGGTGAAATCGACACAACCATTATACAGGTTAATCTTTTCCTCGTTCGTATCCATTCTGTCTCTTTTTTTTTTTAGCACTGTGATCTCTCCATCTCTATTTCTGTCTGTTCTCTATATTTTCGGGAGATGCAAAATTTCCTTGCTCTGTCCTCTCTGCATTAATCAGGTCACAAGCGTAAAGGAAGCTTTAGGCAAAACCTTTATATGTTACTGCTACATTATCCTGTTCTACTTAAAGAAGCATTACCTTTAAGAGGATAGAAAAAGAGCCAGAAAGAGAACGAAAAAAGTAAGCAAAGTTTACAACAGTGTTGCATTCCCATGCACTTTGTTTACACAGCTTTTTTAAAACTTAGTTTTCCCACAAATGGATACACCTCTTCACCAGCACAGACTATTCTGGGTTCAATACAAGCTTAGCTCATTTGTCAGAATTTGTGGCATTATGTTGCATTTGCAACAAAAACTCTATAACAAGCTTAAAATAAATGTGAAGCTTATAATTTTATAAAAGCCCATACTTTTACAATACTCCCAGTTAAAACTTGTTAATTTTTTTAGCTGTAATTTTATATTTTGTATTTTTACAATCTTTGTAGGTTTTGGAATTAGTTATATATATATATATATATATATATATATATATATATATATATATATATATATATATATATATATATATATATATATATATATGTTCCATTTTCAATTTAACTTTAGTGACAATTTTAGTACTTTAGTTGTGTTTTTGACATTTTTATTAGTTTCTGGTTTTTTTTCCAAGTATGTATATTATAATTATTAACTATAATAACCCTGCAGAGTTGTTAAAATTTTGATACTTTACACAGAAAGTGTTTTACTCTAAAATGATGTATATTTTTTACATCTTGTGGCTATACTTTTGAAACAGTATCTAAACGTTAACAGATTGGCCCCATTAACTTCCTCGCAGCGATCCAGATTTTTGTATTTTGTTTTTTAAAGAAAAGGAGGGATAAGTCAAATTTTTTTTTGGTATTAATTAACATTATGCCACACATGCTGACTTATTGAGCTTAACTTAACCTGGAATATTCCTTTAAGCCATGAGTTTTCCCTCTTTTTCTCTGTCTCTGACTCGAGTCTCTGATCGTCCCCACACTTTCTTGGCCCCCTAACCCACTGTAGTTTAATGAGCATGCAACTATTTTCCTCCTACCCACCAAGGCACTTCACAAACAGCTGCATTCTACATGCCATGTTTCCTAGATACATCACAAACAAACACAGACTAAGAATGTGTTGGTTGTTGATTTTTGACTGGTTCTAAACGTAGAAGTGATTGACAAATCTAGATACAGCCGTATAGCTGTGCCCCGTTCTCTCCATGGTCTGGAGTCTGGATATCTCATTTAGTTTTTGACATTTTTGACTGAAGAATCTCATTAGAGTCAAAGCCAGAGGGGGAAAACTGCCTAATCGTGAAGCTTTGTAACACTTTGCACACTCACCAAGAGTAGCTGTATGGAAAAGAATGACAATTTCTCTGATAACATTGAGATTTAACCATGGACATGTCATTTAGGGTCCGATTTACTAAACAGGGCAAGCGTGAGAGCGCAATCCTAAAAAGCGCAGATGGGACAGGAAAGTTCTGCACGTGATCTACTTATGACAAGCAAACAAAAGAACACAGACGCAGCCGGATCATTTCCATAATGACAAACACAATCTGCAAGAGCAGAGCAATTAGTGTCTGGTTAAGGACATGCTTTTTTGGGCATTAAATAATGGCGCAAATACCAGTAAATTGACTAGTGCACACCTTAGTAAATTGCGTTGCATGATTCATTTAAATACCGTCCTCCCATAAATTTTGCGTCTGAAAGTGAAACTCCTACAAATGCATATGCAATAAGGTCAGCCGCAAAAATTACCGTCTGTGTCTTTTCAGCACTCATTTTTCGACTGCATGTCTTTGGTTTTTTATTACATTTTTAAAAGTGAAAAATTAAAATGAACTTTTTATTAAAGTTTTTTAACACCAAAAGAGGGTTGGAGCTGGTGCAAGCTGTTAGTAAATCTGTCCCATAATGTTTTTTCAAATATTGTATGATTTATTAGGTGAGCCTGGTGTTAATAAGAAAGAGGAAATCAGTTACTACTTCTCATTACAAATTAGCCATAGCTGTGGACATGTCTAAAGAGTTGGGTTTTTATGGCTGCAGTTCTATGCTCAAAGGGATATTTCCCCAAAAAGTGAAAATTCTGTCATGATTTACTCACCCTCATATTCTTCCAAACCCATGTTTGGAACAAAAGTGAAGATATTTTTATTATTCTCGCATCATTTTTGTCCATCCATTGAAAATCCAAAACTTTCAAGCATCAAAAAGTATATATATTTTTTAAAGTAACCCACATGAATCATTTATAATCATGTATAATATACTGTAATCCAATGAGGTTTGTTCCCTCCTAAATTTAATCTGTTTATCAAATAAAATGTCTGATTCTGTTAAGAAGATGGATTAAACTGTTTAAATCATAGATTCATTTTACAATGTTTTTTTTGTACTTTTGACGCGCAAAACTTTTGATTTCGTGGACTTTTAATTCATGGACAAAAACTACGAGAATATTAAAAATGCCTTAATTTGTGTTCCAAAGATGAACTTGATGGGTTCAACTTCATGGGTTGAAGTCATGGCATATTCATGTCATGTTATAAACAGTGCACAAAGATTAATCGTCTTCTGACTGAAAATTATGGTAGTCTCTGATGTCACTCCTGTTGCTTCAAAATCCACATTTTGAGAGAGTATGGGGTATAAAAGTTTGGCTAGTGTTTCCAGATGATGAATTTATACAACATACATGGGATTTTTAATACGAATTTTTAACAACTGTCAATACTTTAACTTGGGTTAGTAATTAATCCTGGGTGTAACCATGAGGGTAACACTTTATAATAACTGCACGCTATTAATCATTAGTTAAGCATTAGTAAACAGTTAATTCATCATTAAATAAAGCATTAATACAGCTATACATGCTTTATTCTTGATTTATAATGTGTTTAATAACTGTATTTTCATACTGTATTAATTATCAATTTATCATTTCTAAATAAAGTATTGCATTATTATTTACAAACCAGTTATTAGGAGCTGTCGGTGGTTCAAGATCACTTAGAAAGTGTAAGTAAATGATTAATAAACTATTTAAATGTGCATTCATACATCTTAAATATTTCTGTCTCTATGTTGTTTGTTTCTTTTTCTGTTTAGAAGATAACCAAGCCTTTAAATCGCCTTTGTAAATTCTTTACATGGCATGAATAGTCCTCACTTTAGATGAGCTCACAAAAACAGTGAGAACTGACAACTGACTACTACTAAATGCTATATAACTACCCAAATTAATCATGAATTACAGTAGAAACACATGTTAATAAAGCATTTACTAACACACAAAGTAATTATTATATGTATGAATAATAAGATGTATGAATGTACATTTAAACTGGTTTGTAAATAATCCAATACTTTATTTAGGAATGATAAATTGATTATTAATAAAGTGAAATACAATTATATATGAAACACATTATATGCTTATAAATCAAGAATAAAGCTAGCTGTATTTATAAACTGCTTATTACTTTCTATTAATGCTTAATAAATTATGAATTAACTGTTTACTAAGGCTTAACTAATGAGTAATAGCATGCAGTTATTATAAAGTGTTACCGAATAAGGATAATATCTCTTCATTACTTTAGATAACCCATGCTGAAACTGAAGTTTCTGAGACTGTACAAAGCGCATTAATATTTAATAAGGTAACCAGTTTATGTTTGGCTGTCTGTTGCGGAACAACTCCATGTAACCATTCTGGCTTTTTCTTTTTTTCCTGTTCCACACTCACTTGCTGAATGATGACAGAAGCCACACTCAATGTTCGTTCAGCACAATTTGGACCCAACCAGATCTTGTGAGAAAACATATATTTTACAAAGTTGCAATTTCATACCAATTCTCAATGAAGTTCCATCCCAAAATCTAAACCTCAATGGTGCATGAGCAGGTCATGTGACAACATATCAATGAGATAATACAAATTTGTCACCAATTTGCTAAAATATACAAGTTACAAAATGATGTTTTATTAACAAAGTTCGGGAGTAGCGCGTTCAGATAATAGAATGAGGCATTTTCTTTTTTTTAACGAATGAGGCATTTATATAGCGCTTTCATATGTACTACTGTACACCCAAATCACTTTACAATCATATCAGGGAATCTCTCCTCAACCACCACCATCTTAACCAAATTAACACAGGAAGAGCATATTCAGTTAATCAACTCAATCAGCATCAGGAGGAATACACAGCGGTCACAGTTCAAGTTACCATCCTCTTCACTACATTTCCCATCACTCTCCTTGGTTCCCACCTGCACGTCATCTCTAATCTCACACACCTGCACCTCATCATCACCCTCATCACTGCCACTATGCAGTCACCTCACCCCAGCTCTTTGTCCGACCACGTTTGTTGTATGTGGACTCTTCCCTCTGTGTCTCCGCCAAGATCCCCCTTTTGGACTCCACTACCCTGCTCACCTCATCCCTGCACCTTGGTTTATCAATAAATCACGTTTCACCATCCATCTTCCTCTCCTGTGTCTGCATATCCGTAACAACAGCAGACTTCCCTCTGTTCTATGACAGTTTTCCAGCATCCCTCCACCACCGCAAGGACTCAAGATGCGTCTTTTAAATGTTGAACTTATTTTAATTAGAGCACCGCATTTATAGAACGTCATTTTGACGGACAGTGTCATAAAAATTCAGGGTCATAAAAATCATTGTATTATTACCCGTCAGTTTCATGTTCATATTTTAATGATAAGACATTCAATAGCTTTTGTTTTCGTTCACATATTTATTTTTAATTATGAACTTACAGGATGGGCTAGATTATGCATTTATTTATTCATGAATAGAACAGATGAACAGAGACTGTGCCGCACTTTTCATGTTCAACACCACACAAAGTGACAGCAATGCCCACTAAAGCATGACCTTTGTGCCTGAACAGGGAAATATAACAACACTAAAGGA
Organism: Semotilus atromaculatus; assembly: GCA_031834385.1. Lineage (NCBI taxonomy): Eukaryota > Metazoa > Chordata > Actinopteri > Cypriniformes > Leuciscidae > Semotilus > Semotilus atromaculatus. The sequence continues at coordinate 17,749,062 of JAULUF010000038.1, read as the reverse complement.
CTAGGTAAAAATATTGATTTCTAGATTTTAGAAGTTTTAGCTGTAAATATGGTGTGACTGTAGCACCTCAGATCAAGCAAAGCGGCAGCTTTATAAATAAACATGAACAAACATCAGAAGAAAGTTAAAAGATAGAAATCAGTATCATGTCTCATGTAATCGCTCAATCAATGTTTCAACCGTGGAAAGATAAATAAGCTTGTAAACAATATGTCATGTAATATTACATTTACATCAGAAAAACCATTCAGTGACCGTAAACTCAATAGTCAGCAAGAAAAAGAACAGCATTTTGCTAAACATATGCACCAAATTACATATTCATTGGCCTATGTTGTTTTACTTTTATTCAATATTTAATATCTTTGATTAAATCAAGTCAAGTTTTTATGACAGCCACAATTAAAAAAATAATAATTGGAGTAGAAACATAATTATGAAATTATAAAGTTTGGCTATAACTTTGTTATTGTAACATGGACTTAAACTGGGTGCTCGCCTGTGCATAACCAAACGCATCAAGGGAGACTGATGCAGAGGCAATTGTTATTACATTCCTAGGACAGATGACTTCTCATGGCAGTTTTAATTTTGTTCTGGAGGCTGAACTGCTTATAAAAATCTAGTCAGTGACGGAAATCTTTTGGTTAGCACGACCTCTGCCCTACACTAAACCCTACCGATAGTGTATAACAAAATAAACGTGAGATAAACTCATATTTGGTTAAGCAGCTGCGTCATCTTAGCTTGCTTGCTTCTACAAGTCTCTTTTATAATGAGTAGTGTTTATGGGACTTGCACCAGAGTGCTCAGCATCACAAGTCCAATTCCGTATCAGATGAGCTCCCAAGCAAGTTTACTAAGTCAGAAAAACCATACATATGGAGTTATGTGATGCACATATCAAAATCTATTCGTTTACAAATCATGCATTATGATCATATTTTGAGGTCATAATATAATATTGTGCAAGGAATATTGCATACAAATTAGTAATCACAATTTGTGTGAAAAAAATAATAAAAAGTAAACAGTGTACATTTGTTTAGGCATGTTTTTGGAGTTTTGTAAAATTGTAGGTAGTATGTTATTCCAATGAGCTCAGTATGAGCTCCTATGTTCAGTAATATGAAAAAAATAACCGCAGCTTTCTAATGAATACACTGAAGCTCATACTATTTCTTTCACTTACAGTTATTCTGTGTGCAGGTGTTTTTCAGAATTAAATGATCGTAAAAGTCCTGTAATTCAATGTTTAAAATGTCCCATTATGAAGCAATCACGGGAAACTAACGAACCATTTCTGTTCTGTCCATCATCCTCTCTCCTCAACAAGATCCTCGGCCATGTGTGTCTGTGTGAGAGTCTTCATGATCAAACAGCCAGAACAGTGTGTTAATAATCAGACCGAGTCAAAACATCATGGTGGCCACGTACAAACAGAAAAAACACACATACACACACTTTAGATTTCCATGTGCTTCAGAGGGAGCCGGAACAGAGAGACTCCCTGAGGTGGAATTAATGAAAAACCCTTTCATGGAAAACTCATCAAGCTGAGAGAGAGAGAGAGAGAGGAGGAGGAGACCGCTAGCGTGTGTATGAGAGAGAAATGAACAGAGAAAGTAAGAAAGAGATAGCATGTCCTTGTGTGTGTAGCGAGTGGAGGGGGGTCAGAGCGCGTGACCTCTCATTTCATACTTTAATTAAAATCTCCCCCTGACGTCCTCCTCTCTTCCATGCTGGCTCGCCTTCCCACAGAGGCCATCAGTGCCAGCGCACACACACACACACACACACATTCTTTCCTCGGCCCTCCGCACACACCGGCACCCGCGTACACAAACACACACTCCATTTGAAAAGACATGTTTACTCTATCTGTAATGTCCTCCTGTGTTTCATTAGCTCTGTAACATTCTGTAAACACCAGGGGAACTTTCAGAGCATTGCTTACACCACCATTACATTGAATACACAAGAGAACCATCAGATGCTAAAACACATCATATGCATACAGCTAATGGATCCAAAAAATGTCTTTTTGAGCACCCGAATGAGAATTTTGTCAATTAAGGATAAAGCCCTTGGTACAATTTGTGTACAAATGGCTTTACTTACGATTTACACAGAGATCCGTTTTGCTCGTGTTTTATGAATAAGGCCCCTTGAGTCCACAGCATCATATTTAACTTGTGCGCAACATTGCGAGAACAGCTGTTATCAGTGTAATCCATCATTTGTTTTACAGAGTGTTTTACCTGCTCAGCAAAAAGAAAAAAGGAAAACAAGAACTAAGCACCGTTATGTTCTGAAGACCAACATGAGTGGGTGTGCACCTATGAAGATGTGTGTGTGCACTAGTAACACTGAGGGCAAGTGGCAACACTATACATTTCTCTGTGTGTGTGTGTGTGTGTGTGTGTGTGTGTGTGTGTGTGTGTGTGTGTGTGTGTGAGTGATAAACAGCAGCTGGAGTTTCCCACAGATCAAACAAAGAAAGAACAATAATGAACAAAGTGCTGAAACCCCATGATGAACTTTATGCCCAATAAAGAGGTGCTTTAATGCTGATATGAAAGTAACTCATCCATCCAATACCAGACCACAACAACTTCAAGATAAACTTTAAACCTCGGTTTACCATAAAAGAGATACCTTCTCAAGTCCTGCAGACTGTTACATTAAGTCATCTCCCCTTTAGATCTCAGATATATATATATATATATATATCATGTGAGATCATTGTCTATGGTTGATATAACATGATCTAAAAGTATCTAGATTCATTTATTTAAACATTAATTAAACATAATTATAATTTACTGGGCATAAAGTGAAAAATGTCATCACAATTAAGGAAAAGGAACTTTATAATAACAAAATTATTGAAAAGAAAATCTTTTAATTAGATACATGTTATTGTAATTGTATTATTTCTGAATAAAACATTTTTTTTAATCTACTGCTTCACTGCTTATTAATCTCAAATGCTTGTCTGCCAAATCAAAGTCATGTATAATGACCAAACATCATGTTTTCTAACCAACATGCAAAAAAAAAAAAACATGAATGATATCATCAGCACTCTTGCAGACCCTCATGACTATGGCCAAAAGTGCATCAAAATATCAGATAACTGTACTTTCTATTCACATTGACATTTTTTATTCAATTTAAAGTTTTCTTTAAGATGCATATTAACTAAAGGTTGCCCATATAAAAATTCTAGAAAGTTAGCACCTGTTTTAAACTAGATTTGGAAAAAAAGTATGTCATGTTCATCTCTCTTATATATTTTTTACATTTACAATATTAAGTTCTTGGCAAATATTAGTGGTTTACAAGAAAGCAATTATTCACTTTGTGACCTTCTTAGAAATTGTACATCTCGCTAAACATTCTACTACCTACGTTCTGTTTGACTGCATCTGAGCAAACACCACACACAAAGAAACCCACACATTGTGCATGTGTAAGGTGATATTGTCCAAACTCTCATCAATACAACTCATCGTCAAGTACACACAGTCTTACGCTTCCACAACAGCAGATGGACACGCAAACACAATAGCACCATAAAGACATCAACAGTATTTGAAGCCCTTGTTCGCTAACACATTTCTTTTATGATACGCAGCATGCCACAACAAAGCTATCAGCTGTCTGAGCAGCTGCATTGGCGGTTTCCAATAGAGTCACTAAAGCTTTGAGATCTGAACACACACACACAAAAGGTATCTATTTCAACCACACATGTACAACAGCAGACCATAAACTCCACAGCCGTATGTAATGATTGATATTAGAGGATTAAAAATATACTGCAGGCTTGAAAGTGTGGCAATCGAAACCTTTCGTGATAATACAAGTGCAGAAAAACAGTGTGGATGGATTACAGATCTGGTTCTATGTCACACATTCACACACTCGTCTTTTTTCTTTCCACTAATCCCTCGCTCTGCACTAATACACTGTGGAAGGGCCGAATCAAACCTTGCTGACTGATATAGGCTTGTGTTACTGGATAGGACCTCCTGAAGGTCAAGGGAAGAGAGAGACGTGCCGAGACGTCTGTTTGAGGTTAGTGTGTATGCGTGCATGTACATAAGAAAGAGAGAAAAAACAATGAGTGAGTGCAAGATAACGGGAATTTTTAAATGAAAGCAATCACAATGACATCAATTAATTGTCTGCAGAGAATTTGCAGGGTGCCAGTGCCGCATGTTCGAGTATTTGTTTTGACTGTAATCCGTGGCCTTTAAAATGTCTCATTTGAAGATCAGAGAAAGAGAACACACACTGACACACTCCTCTCACACTGAGCATTCACATGACTTGAACACTGTGACAAGAAAATCTTCAAAGACACAAATACCCATTTTCTGGGTAAAAGGTTTGCGCTAAGCTATGTCTGTCATCTTACTTTCTTGCTTGGTCTTCAACAAATGCACACACCAGGCCTGCACAAACTCCACTTCACAGAGTTTCTGAGAGAAAGGTCACAATACAAAGCCAATGAGTCGTGAGACATCACGTCCCTTTAAGACTTTCTGGAAGTGAATGTGATTCTACGAAAATAAATAATTCAGTAAATAAAGGCAGACTAAGCGCAGGCTAACTGTAAAAGAAGACAAGCATTTTTTTTTTACTTTTACGAGCAAAACAAAAACACAGCAAGCCAAATGCCTTTTATGGACATTTAGAACTATCATGTTAGTGAATCAGCCTTTAAATAATGGAAAACATTGTGTTTGTGCGTAACATAATCTGATTGCTCTGTTTGTTGAGCACTGTGAAGGGCTGCAGTAAATCAGCTATTAGTTTTTTATGCTGATCCAAGACGCATTTTTTTTTTTTGCTTCCAAACAATTACAGGTAGAATTTAGTCATAAAAGGAAATGCTAGGAGTGATGAATGAAAGCAGACAGACCAAGTCAGCACCTATGGGGCATTTTTTTCTGTCTGCCAGAAAAAGCTCATGGATTAGATGACAGTCAGAGAAGACATCTTTTCAACAGAGAGAAGCACAGAGGAAGTAATCAGATTTGATGAATTAACAGCAACATAGCTCCAAAAAGGACATAGAAAGTTATTTGAGTCTCACAATATGGGGTGGAGATGTGGTTTTGTTGTTTAGTTTCTTCTTTCATTTACTCATGTTGCATTAACAACTTTAAGGAAATGATAACGTGCCAGATTCTCTCTCAGATTCCCTTTATCCGGTCATGATGAGTCAAAGTGCCTAACTTTGACTCAGCATGATTCATTTCTTAATCAAAAAGGCACCCTTTGCAACCTATCCACCCCTATCTCATAAGAAAACGCTACTATTTTACAAGGTGGCAATTTCATATGACTTTGAACGATTTAATACAAAAACATACAACTTTTTAGAAAAAACTAGGTCCTCCCCTTAACTTAACCATCAGTGGGAAGAAAAAATATTTCACGAGAACGTACAAATGAAAAGAATTCATACAAATTAGCCACCAATTCACAAAAATGTAAAATAGTTACGAATTTCCACTAGTGTGTTGGCCAATCTCTCAATTCAAACTTCTCAGTTAGGTGTTTAGAGGATTAAGGGACAGAGGTCCAAGAGTTTAGCCACGCTGTCTGCCCTTGCTATCTGATCTCCATTCAGCTCTGCCAAAATTAAAACATTAGGAGGCCAGACATCGATTAAATATAGTCATTATACAAAGATAGAAACGTTTAAAATGTTCAAATACCTTCTCATGTCCTAGCTAAAAGAGAAAATCTGAAGGCAGGACAATGGGCTAATTTGTGCATATGTGTCGTGATACAAACCATTTTCAAAAAACATTCGTAAATTTGTAGATTAATCCTGAGGCAAAAGGTATTAATACGATTAGAATATAATTCAAAGTGGAGATCAAATGGGAGGGGGGACTGTTAGAGAGCGCCCTTTTAAAACTGCCGCTCTAGGCATTATGAAAAATTAATTAATTTCTGCGGAGAATCATTTTCTATACAGACACCGGCGGAGAGCGAGCGAGCGAGCGCGCGGGCAGGAATCAGAGATTTCAATCTCGTTCCAGTAACTTGTGTCGCAAGCGCTTAACATCTCCTCGTGCCAGTGCCGATGGCTGCCTAAATGCGCTCTTTAATAATCAAACAGTTATGAGCTGGTGTCATAAATGTGCTCGTAGACACCGAGGTTTAGATAAGCAAACCCGTATTGTTCTTTCAAACAAGCTTCGCATGGCTCTCGAGCGCACTCGCGCGCAAACGGATCAGTATGCTTTCCATCATTCTAAAGGTCAGACGTCATAATTTGCTATATTAATACTAGGCTACAAATGGGTCGTTGTTTTTTCAAAGCGCGCGAACTTTGATGGCAACGGTTACAAAGTATATATGACAGTTAAACAGAGCTTTTTATGACGGTCGTCTTAACTGATAACGACATGGGCTTATAAATTCAGGCCACGTTGTGAGTCACTGAAAATCCATAGGTTTTCACATTTCAAATGTCACTTTTCAAAGCGAAAGACAGCAAACTATGAGTCCGATTAGTGAACCTGACATCACGGGACAACTGGCGATTAACCCCTAAATGATCAGTTTAACTTGTAACAAAACCAGGCTAGTCCCATTAAATATTCATATCATAGACTGATACGATCTCTCCCTCTCTCTTTTCCATTTCAGTCTCCAAAAGTGTTTGTTTACACATGATACTTTTTTATGAAGAGACAAAGAGTTACATTCAATCATATTCTGACTGCCTAATTGATTGTGAAAGACACCTGTCCTGCCTAAAGGTGTCCCAGGTCTGGATAGGTGCGTGTGTGTCAGTGGTGTGCTGTATGTTCAATATGATGCATTTCAGTATAAGTAACCTGATACGTGCATGATTGTCAAAGGCCAAACTGTTTAAACTGGATCATAAGCATATCAATATGCTGTGCTCAGCAAAAAAAAAGAAAAAAAGAAGGAGTTTGTGAAAGTAACATCTGCGCAAGATAATGTAGGTAGGCTACTGATATGAGCTCAATAAAGGCTCATATAGTACAAGGTGCGATTGTTTAATTCTTTTTAGTTTGGTGCTACTTTTAGAACTTTTCCTTTTCCTATAAAGATGCTTTACACACTCTTAAAAACAACTCTCTTTTATTGGCATGGTGGTTCCATGGAAACTTTCAAACTTTTCATAGCAGAAAAGGGTCCTTCTATGGTAGCCTACTGCAGCGAAAAACCCTGTTTGGAACTTTTTTTTTTTAAGAGTGCAGGACATAACAGTGTGAAAAGGCTAAGTTTACCTTGCATTGGTGCAGTCGCTATAAAGGACCTCTAAGTCTTTCCTCGATATAAGTTTGCAGCGATTGACTCCAGGCTGAATCGCGCCCAGTCCACGGAGGATGCGAACCTGCTCCACGTTGCACACCACAGGCGTTATCTCTAGACGTTTGAGTTTCGTGTACACAGTGTGCAGTCCACCGACCAGGTGCTTGAGAAAGAGGTCAAATGCCTGCGGGAGGCAGATGAGTTCGTTGCCGTTGACAGTGAAGGACGCGAGCTTTGCGCCTCGGACCTCGACCATTTTGCACTCGTTGTTTTGAGGAGTGTTTTCCACTGGAGAAGGAGTGGAATACACGGGTTTGTGCGGGAGACTACCGATGGGGATGCCCGGGCTCGCGGAGGAGAGAAGTTCCGATCTGAAGATGCTCTGTCCGGCTGGGGTGATGGACGGTGAGGACGAGAGGGTCGCCGGGCTCGAGGAGTTGACAGCCGCGGCGATCGACATTGGAGGCGCATGGGACATCGGTGTCGCGGGCAGAAGCGCAGCCGGGGTGGCCATGTTTAACACTAAATAAATGTCTTCAAAGTATTCTGGGAAAAGTAATGTCTCACGAAAGAATTAGTAAAACAACATAAAAAACAATTCCGTTCTGATTGAAAAGTAAAATGAGCCTGGCACGGGGGGGAAAACGAGATATTGTCTATGCGTCACGACATCGATCAAAGCGTGATAGTGACAGTGGGAAAAAGTGAAGAGCTGCGCTAGTCGTGCTCGGACGAGTTGAATCTGTCACACTGTGGTCCGGAGGAGGAGCCAAGAAACAGAGAGTTTTGGAAGAGACACAGCGCGCACGTGTGTTCTTTTCTTTCAGAGCAGGTAGATCTGAACACAATGAACTTAAAAGAACTCTTGTTTTGCTGAGCATATTTTAAAAGCCATCCTTTATCTATTCACTATAAATATAAACAAACAGAACAGCAGACTACACATTGAGCGTTTTTTTTTTTTTTTTTTTTTTTTGCAGTCATTGACAGCTTTCATGGACAGCTTTGCCTCAGTTAGCCTATGTTATGTAACAAGTGCGGGAATGGTAGTTATTATGAAAGAACAGACGTAGGCTATTGCATTAACTCATGCAATGAATAAAAACAGCACTCCAATAGTTAATGGTACTTTGTACATGCACACGGGCAAGAGATTAATACGCCGCGTGAGAAATTCTGATGAAACAATATTGAAAGCAATTTAAATAAAGCTCATTTAAATGTCAATTCTCATGGTTGGGGCTTTACTATAATTGGCTATTTAATTAAAGCAATTTTCACGGTCATTAATACAGCCTGAGCGTTGTAGTGCACTGACATATTTTAATTACATGGTATTAACAAAACTGATATGCCTTAGAAAGCACGTTGAAAATCGGAATAATAAATGATTTAAGCAATAATACATCATCCCCATATGGACATTATGATTATCAGCATATGACTGGTCAGCATTGAGAGAGAATAAAACAACTTCAGTTGCAACACTCTTTTAAAGTAAGAGTGGAGAAAACTTATAGAATAATTGGTAACATTTTATTTTACAATGTCCTTGTTACATATGTTACATGTACTTACCATAGTAATAACAGTAAATGATGCGTAATTACAACTAACCCCTAAGTATACCACATGTAGTTATTTGATATTATATAATTACACTGTAACATAAAATAAAGTGCGACTGAATAATTTTCCAATTATTTGGTACATTGTGAGGTCAAGCATGCACAGAGGCAGAATATAAAGCTTATACTGCCATCTATTGTGAAGGATTTAGGAAGTGAAAAGAATTAAACTGAAATGTCAACGACTATTTGTTATTTTCAAAAGCATAGTGTTCATTATAGACCGCAGATCCTACGGTTTGTAATGGTTCTCAACATTTACAACCACTAATCTCAGAACAAACACTTATGGTGTCTCTTGAGTCACAGCGACATTAATCTTAGTTATCATAATACACTTCTCATATGCATCATGAAATCCAGCTGGAAGTCACTTATGTACCCAGTTTAAATTACACTTACGGTCTGGCATTGGGTTTAGTGACATTTCACAGCGTAGGACACAGTTCTCCAGTCGAGCAATGGAATAAGACAATAGGAATGCACAATGTTATCTGCCAATATTTTTACAATTATTTTGCAATAACATTTTATAGCTACAATAAGATGGGCACTAAACAATTTTATATGTCTATCATTTAAGAGTTCACTTCTGCTTTCTGCTTTCATATCCACTGCAATCTGTCAGACCATCATGAGCTGTTTTGTTATCTTCTGTTATAACCTTGCATTTACCAACATTAACTCTACACAGTAAAACCATGGCTTTTAAATTAATGGTCACCTCAAGTTTATGAATTTCATAAGGAATTTAACACTGATGTTTTCTAGTTACTTTAAAGTAATTGGCAGAAACTGCCTGCATCCCTCAGTTCCGCATTCCTTTATTCAATTCAGTGATTACAGCAGTTCCTCATTGACTTCTCTATTAGAGCTGCGGCCAGAGTCCATTCCCTGACCTGCTCTTCATCGATCAAGCACATTTGTCGCTCCTCTATTATAATGCAAAGAGAACATTTGTTATAATGTACATCCGATGCTTTTGCGCAATTGCGATCAATATGTTCAACTACAGACAGTACTTAGGGAGATATAACCATGTGTATATCATTTAAAATAGGAGAATACACATGCTTATCGATTCCTCTAAGACGTGTTTAAGTGATGCTGTTCTCTCAATCAATACACCTGCTACATTGATATGCAATGAGAACGTCATCATATGCTCATAAGCCCTCGTGGATGTTCACTTAAGTCAAGTATCCCCTATCCATTCGAATTCATGTTTTACTTCCTCTTATCTCCCATGTCAACCTTAACACCTATGTACAGGACACAGAGTGGGAGGAAGTCAATGCCTCAATTCACACACCACCAGCCTATTAAGAGCAACGACATCCATCAGCTAAAGCTGCCACACTTTCAAATGCACTGTGCTGGGATGGTCTCTCCAACAGCCCTGTAATTTAATTCCCCCTGCCATGCATACACCCTGCATAGCCATGTCCCCTGATGGATTAATCATGCCATTTCGACAAAGGTCCTTCAGAAGAGAGTGGAGTTTGATGCAGCCACTGACGCTTGGTGCCATAACTCAAGCTCTGCCAAAATGCCAGTGTCCTGTTTTCCAGAAGATGGATGTGGGTTTTGGGGAGCTGCTTTGAATGTGTCCTTCGTTAGATTAGAATGTATGGATTTGTTCTCAGCTTCAAGGATAAAGGGGAAAATGTGACTGTGTAAATTTACCACACCACAAAAAAACCTATTCTTCACCTTCAAATGAAATATTTAAACTGCCTTAAAGCATAATTCACAACAAATAACAATAAATGTCCAATAACAATAAATGACCAGTATTAAAATTCTATAGGTTATCATTTTGCCTAAATTAATTAAAAGTAAAACACTATAAAAACTAAAATCAGTTATTTTAAATACTTCAAGTAAATTTAGACATTGCAACATTATCATATAGTAAGGAAAATGGATGTATTAAATTTTTAGTGTTGTTAAAGATTAACTTTAAGTGAGTGTTAAGTAATCTACAGTAAATAATGGTTCTCAACCAGGGGGCCTCAGAAGTAATAATACATTATTATTAATATTACAGCAGACATATCAGAGACACACCTTTCAATATTGTTTTGGAAAATGGGCAAAAGTTTGATAACCAATTTTCAAAATTATTTAAAAATAGGGGAAATGAGCATGTACAATTAAGTATGAAATATCAACAAATAAATAGAAAAATATTATTGTAGCTAAAATATTTGTAAACAAAATACAAATATTTTTTTCTTGTTTCTTTGGAAGACTTCATAACTATTCTTTTCTACAAAACTGATTTCTGGCACACTATGGCTTCCGTCACATCATCCAGGAGGATGCTGCACATTGTTGGTTGCTGAGGAGATTCCCCCTTTCTATATGTAAAGCACTTTTATTTTATTTCTTGCTTTCTTGTTACAAGCTTTCTTGTTATTTCTTTTTTACATTTATTTATTACTTGGAGTAAATATAAAATTGTGTAGCTGGATCACACTAATCTTCTTTTATTTCATTTACACAATTATTGAAGTTACCAAACTTTTCCATCAATAACTGGCTAGAGAAAAATTTTCAAAATTTTGACAAATCTATCTTCACCTATCTGATGAATTTTCATGCTTGTGTTTTAAATTACTTCACATAGCCATACATCTACTGAAGCATCCATTAAATCAATCAAAGACTATCGTGTGACCTGACCTTACTACTTACTGTGGGTGTAACCTGACATTTGATGCATTCACTCTACTCGGAGACCTTGTTTTGAACCGTGGATGACAACATCAAGGAACATATGTTTACTTGAAGCACACGAAACTAAGGCTATGAAAATGAACCACCCAATTTTATTTAGGTATGCTAAAGAGATGCCCACCTCACATTGGAATTCACAGCTTCTTCTAGAACATCACTTCCATGATCAAAGCGAGGGAGGGGAAATATCTCTAGAGTGCCAGTCATGGAGATGAGATAGAGCAGAAAAATGCCTGACAGCACTCCTCTGTCAGCGCTTTAACACTTTTTTTTTCTGTTTTCTAACAAGATTTTTTTTTTTTTTTTTTTTACAGACAAAATTAATCGTGGGGATGTGAGATGCCTGATTTACATTCATTAAAAGTCATCTCCAGAAGTCAAGTTCAATTCCAATCAAATTTGGGTAATTATGCAGAACAAGATATTCCCCTAAGAGCTGAAAACTCGACTTTTTTTAGCATGTCACTCTAAATGAACAAGTTTAATTTTATCAAATACGTGAGGGAAAGCGGAATAGGTTATTCTAAAAAAATCACGCTCTCTGACATATTGTCAAACATATCTTAATAGTCACCAAGCATCTAACAGTTAGGTTAACTTTCTTTTCTCTTATATATCCTGCCACTCAGCTTCACAACAGGGGTCATTTGAGCAATAACACATCAGAGTGTATATTTTTCTGAAAAAGTGCTGAGTGTTATTTGATAACTTATTTACATACTGATATTTAGACTAACAGCATGGCACGTACACATTAGCTTCGTCCGAAATTGCACACTGAGGAAATAATATATATAAATGTAACCTAGAGGGGTCATTCAGCTGGTTCTATAGTATAATTGTAGTATTAGCATGTTGTCTTTGTCATATATAGCTTACATCTGTTGCGTAAGTTGCGTCCTTTCATTGCCATTCACAACTCCTTTCCTGTGGCCTCATGAGATAGTAATGTGTTTATCAATTGTGCACTTCGGAATCTCAGCAAAAGATTGTTTTAATGTTTTAACTGTTTTATGAATACTGTGAATTCAGACATGCTACTGATTTCACGTATACTGTTTTAGTTGCTTCAATGCATTTAGGGGTGTGGTCCTGGTCAAGACAATCTCCTGAACACCAAACTGAATGTCAGAATGGGAACGAAAGGTGATTTAAGCAATTTTGAGCGTGGCATGGTTGTTGGTGCCAGACGGGCTGGTTTGAGTATTTCACAATCTGCTCAGTTACTGGGATTTTCACGCACAACCATTTCTAGGGTTTACAAAGAATGGTGTGAAAAGGGAAAAATATCCAGTGTGCAACAGTCCTGTGGGCGAAAATGCCTTGTTGATGCTAGAGGTCAGAGGAGAATGGGCCGACTGATTCAAGCTGATAGAAGAGCAACTTTGACTGAAATAACCACTCGTTACATCCGAGGTATGCAGCAAAGCATTTGTGAAGCCACAACACGTGTAGCACTCCTGTAATTAAGTCAAGTCAAGTCAAGTATATTTATATAGCGCTTTTCACAATACAGATTGTATCAAAGCAGCTTCACAGTATCAATCAAAACAACATAATGTTTGTTTATTAGTGGAAAACAATAAAATAAAAAAAGACATCCAAGTTTGGAAGGGCTGATCAATGTTATTAATGATTGGTTAATTAATTTGAATTAAGGGAGCACGTTTATCAATAAACAGTCAGACGAGATGCTTCATCAGAGTTTTTACTTAGAATGAATTGTGGCAATAAATGAACAATTATTACACAACAATGCATGAGCTCTATTATTTATATAATGTTATACACAAGTGCATGAGCTCATATGTACTTCCCCTTTAAATCAACGCATCCCAAGTTCACCGTGAATAAATGAGTGCACTTAAAGTAGTGCGCATCCTAAAACAGCGACACTCTCTATATTCACAAGCCCCAATCTCAAATAAAACACACGTGACAACAAAGATCATACATCGACCTTGAACTAAACTGTGCACGTCATATAAATTCAACCGTATACATTTAATCACCCTACCGATACACACATGAACGATTTGCGCGCGAACCGCGTGCTCCCCAGCTGATAACTAGCGTTTTACATTGGATTCGCCCGGTATCGCACTTAACCAACAATACAACACAATACCTAGGAAAAATAGATTTAGCAACACTAATATTCACATGTATGCAAATGTACGCTTCACATACCTGTAATTAAGGGAGCACGTTTATCAATAAACAGTCAGGCGAGATGCTTGCCTGGTGTTGCCTGGTCTGATGAGTCTCGATTTCTGTTGAGACATTCAGATGGTAGAGTCAGAATTTGGCGTAAACAGAATGAGAACATGGATCCATCATGCCTTGTTACCACTGTGCAGGCTGGTGGTGGTGATGTAATGGTGTGGGGGATGATTTCTTGGCACACTTTAGGCACCTTAGTGCCAATTGGGCATCGTTTAAATGCCACGGCCTACCAGAGCATTGTTTCTGACCATGTCCATCCCTTTATGGCCACCATGTACCCATCCTCTGATGGCTACTTCCAGCAAGATAATGCACTGTCACAAAGCTTGAATCATTTCAAATCATTTCATTCGAATCATTTCATTGGTTTCTTGAACATGACAATGAGTTCACTGTACTAAAATGGCCCCCACAGTCACCAGATCTCAACCCAATAGAGCATCTTTGGGATGTGGTGGAACAGGAGCTTCGTGCCCTGGATGTGCATCCCACAAATCTCCATCAACTGCAAGATAAGGCAGATCTGAAGGCGAAAGGGGGTCAAACACAGTATTAGTATGGTGTTCCTAACTTCCTAATAATCCTTTAGGTGATTTTATATTATATATATATTATATATATATATATATATATATATATATATATATATATATATTGCTAATTTAACAAAGCCTAACCTGGTTTGTTTGGCTTAACTGGTTTAAACTGGTCTTTAGGCCTGGCTAAGATCTTCAGTTGATCTAGCTGGTCCCCCAACCTGTACAGCTAAACCATGTCCAAAAACCCTCTAAAACAAAGGGTTCCTGATTTTTTTGTTTTGCTTTTTTGTTGTTGTTCTCTCTATACAATTCTTCATGAATATGACTGGTCAATCCCTGGCCAATCAACTGTCAGACTCCTTATAGCAGACTTAATACTCAGAATAGAAACATTATAACTGAACATTATAGAAGTTCAGAATAGATCAGCAATTGTGAATTATTACAAGTCAACTGACTTGTGCGAAAATGCTGAGTTGTTTCAACTCATATTTGGGTCAAAAATAGACAAACCCAATCCAACTCAACCAAACCCAATTTATAATTTCTAACCCAATGGTTGGGTTTGTCCATATCTGACCCAAACATGGGTTGAAACAACCCAGCATGTTTCTGTTGATTCAGGAACATGTCTTACTTGGCAAAATTGCAGTGACCAAGTGGGTACACATATTATCAGCATTTTATTAGCTTCAACCTTCACTGTTATTAGAGAAAAATATATTTTGAGTTCGGAATACTGAACACTTAGAACTCAGATCTGTCCTGTGATTTTTCATTCTTCTATTTCATGAGGTTTATCTTCTCTTTGCCTTCCATTCCAGAGGTCTGTAACCTGTTTTGAGAAAGAACGCTTCCTTTAAAATGCATGTAACTGAACTTTTCCACCAACAACTTCTGTGACCTCAAAGGCAGTGTGATTTTTTATCCTTTCCTCCTGAGGCGGAGAGAGGGCGAGGGTTATTCATTCGTGCTTAGCTGTGAGTTGAGTTTGATGGATAAGCCTCATAAGCATTGATGCTAACACTCAGGTGCACACTCTCTTTCTCTTTCTCTCTCTGGTTCTTCACAGATCATAGAGCATCCTTTTCCTTACACTCACTCTCTCTCCAACACACATTCTGCCTCTTAGACCCCCTGCTGGGTTCACTTTCTACAACATCCATCAAACCTAAACAAGAGGGGTCATTCAGCTGGCAAATAACCTTCACTCAACTACAGCAGTGAGCGAGCTGTGGGTAAAACACTCGCTGCTGTTCGGGCTAGTGGAGTTGAGTTAGGCCTTGGGAAGAAGTTTCTCTTATGTGGTGATCCTGGACAAACTTGTTGTTGAAATAAAATAAATGACATAAACAGCATTGATCTCTAATACATGTTTTGCTCCAAAAAATCAATAAAACAGCAAAAATGCACAAGGTAATGTTAAATAAAATCAAACCATTTTTCATGTAACAGTCTCATCCTGCTTTGATCTGGTTTGGTTTGGTTTTCATTTCTGGGGTCCGTTCTTTGTACATGGATTACTTAGTTATCTGGATTTTACTGTTGACATTTTGACATGATCCAGGATTGTTAGGTACTCCAAAGATCATCATGGAGTTGCTGTCATAGCAACAGGTCAATAAGCTCAAACTGTCACGGTTCATGAATTCACTGTCTCTCTCTCTCGTCTTGTGTGCTGTGTGCTGTGTGTGTGTGTGTGTGTGTGTGTGTGTGGGGGGGGGGGGGGGGGGGCGTGGCCGCTTATCACCACTGATTAGCGGCGCCAGCTGGTTTCACTTGTTTGTCCCTTTATATGTCAGTAACTGCTGTCTCATGTTGTCAGATACTCGGATACTCTACACCTGAAGGATACTCAGGTGAACCCGAGTTTTGCAGAGCATTTTTGACCTGATGTTCAATGCATTTTTCATTACAGCTGCAAACGTTTCTCAAGAACAGACCAAGGTGGCGTTTTTTCTTACGCTTCTGTCGGGCAAGGTGGCTCTTTGGGGAACGGTGGTGTTGGAGAATCAAGATCCTTGCTGCGCCTCGTTCCAGGCACTCTCAGAGGAAATGAGAAGGGTTTTCGATCGAGCGGTGGCGGGTAGGGAGGCGGCAAGACTACTCCCCAACATTTCACACACTACTGAACCCATCACTCTCACCACGTCCGGCAACCACACTAAGATTTCTCCTCATGGACTCACCACTGGCACCAGTAGTACTTGGTCATCCTTGGCTCATTCTACACAATCCCAGAATCGACTGGGGCCACAATTCAGTGTCTGCGTGGAGTAATATGTGTCATAAGTCTTGTCTTATGTCTGCGTGTTCGTCTGTACCTGTTTCTATGTTCCAGGAGGAGGCAGCGAATTTGTCTAACGTGCCCGAGATGTACCAGGACCTGAGAGAAGTGTTCAGTAAGTCTCGTGCTGCATCTCTTCCTCCGCATCGTCCCTATGACTGTGCCATAGACTTAGTGCCAGGTAAGTCTCCGCCTAAGGGCAAGTTATATTCACTTTCTGTTCCAGAGAGGGAGGCTATGGAGAAAAATATTTTTGATTCTCTAGCATCCAAGTTTATTCGTCCTTCCTCATCTCCAGCGGGGGCGTGGTTCTTTTTTGTGGGGAAGAAGGATGGGTCTCTGCGACCGTGTATTGATTACCGGGGGTTGAACAACATCACGGTAAAGAATACTTATCCTTTGCTGTTGATGTCTTCAGCCTTCGAACGATTACAGGGAGCATCCATTTTCACAAAATTGGATTTACGTAACGCTTATTATTTGGTCCGCATAAGGAACGCTGATGAATGGAAGACCGCGTTCAATACCCCCAGGGGGCACTTTGAATATTTGGTCATCCCGTTCGGGCTGTCCAACTCCCCAGCGGTCTTCCAGGCACTCGTGACGTGCTGAGATATATGGTTGATCAGTTCATATATGTTTACCTGGATGACATATTGATTTTTTTATCTTCTCTCCAGGAACACGTTCAGCACGTCAGACGAGTGCTTCAAAGGTTGCTAGAGAATTGGCTTTTTGTAAAGGCGGAGAAATGCGTTTTTCATGCACAGTCTGTTCCTTTCCTAGGGTACATCGTCTCGTCTGAGGGAATGCATATGGATCCTGACAAGGTTAAGGCTGTGATTGATTGGTCAAGTCCAGATTCCCGTAAGGCCCTACAGAGGTTTCTGGGGTTTGCCAATTTCTATCTGCGTTTCATTCGCAACTTCAGCCAACTAGCCACTCCTCTGACTATAACGTGCGTAACTATGACATTGGTAACAGAGAGTTGTTGGCAGTCAAGTTAGCCCTGGAAGAATGGTGTCACTGGTTAGAAGGGTCAGGAGTACCTTTTATTGTATGGACCGATCACAAGAATGTAGAGTATATTAGAACCGCCAAAAGACTCAACTCTAGGCAGGCTCGGTGGGCACTTTTTTTCTGACGTTTTGACTTTTCTCTTTCATACCGCCCGGGTTCCAAGAACATCATGCCCGACTCTTTCTCTAAAATTTTTGACTAATCCGAACACCCGTCTACTCCCAAGTGTATTTTACCCGAGACTTTATTTGTCTCCACTCTCAGATGGGAGATCGAATCGAAGGTCATGAAGGCCTTAGAAGGGGTAACACCTCCGCCCGATTGCCCACCGAATCGTTTGTTTGTGCCAGAGGAGTGTCGGTCCGACGTTATTCAGTGGGGGCATTGTTCCAGCGTGGCGTGTCATCCAGGAGTTAACCGCACCAGTTTTTTGGTAAAGCAACGATTCTGCTGGCCATTAATGGCTCGTGACATCCGCAGTTTTGTCTTGGCTTGGTCGGTTTGTGCCATTGGTAAGTCCTCCAATCGACCCCCAGATGGGTTACTCCAACCACTGTCTGTCCCTTCGAGACCCTGGTCCCACATTGTGCTAGATTGTATTACCGCCCTCCCAGGCCAAGACAGTCATTTTGACCGTCGTGGACCAGTTCTCGAAGGCGGCTAATTTTGTTCCCTTGCCTAAATTACCCTCCGCCAAGGAGACAGCGGTAACTGTCGTAGATCACATCTTTCGCTTATATGGCCTCCCGATGGACGTGTTTTTTACGATAGGGGACCCCAATTTGTGTCCAAAACAACTTTTTGACTGTCAGTCTTTCTTCTGGGTTTTCCCTAAAGCAATGGTCAAACAGAGAGAGCCAACCAAGATTTGGAGAGAGTGTTGCAATGTTTCCAAGAATCCTTCCTCCTGGAGTCAACAACTTTCTATGGTAGAGTACGCCCACAATTCGTTGCCAGTGTCATCCATGGGCCTTACTCCGTTTGAATGTATATTCATGTTATCATTTGAATGCATATATAGCTATTATTCTTGAGATTCATACACTGATTGTTGATGTCTGTGTGTGTCATAAACTGACTTTTTTGTGCTTATGTTTGTTAAAATCTTCTAACTTATTGTTATAATTTTGTTTGATCTCATGCTGCAGTAACACAAGGTATGTGTTGTGAAAAAAACATATGAGAAAAACATGTGACAACCTATTTGTTATATTTAAATATCTCATTTAATCAGTCTGTTTCATGATGATTATAAAACCATCAACAGGTAACCATTATCAGCTGATCTCATTTCACTTTAGCTTTCTTTGCTGCTGTAAATGTGTTTAACAAACACACTGTCACACCAGCCAAAAAAGACAATAGATATAATAAGAGTTAAGAGCTCAACTAATGGAAACACTGATCATCACTGTTATGGAGACTTAAAATGGGGAAAAAATAGTTACTTTAGAGTAACTTTTGTAGACGTCTGACAGAAATAAAGTCAATCTGGTTAGTAATAAGTATTTATAAAAGTAAATTAGCCTCATTCTTTTATATTCTTTTGCATCTATTTGATACAAATGAGTTAGACTAAATGATTTACATTCTGTTGAATGGATGTACTCAGTTTGAGTTGGGGCTACATATATTTATTGGATGGAAATCCTGCCCACAACTTAATTGAGTTCATCCAATGAATAATTTTAGCTATTTTAATACATTTTTAGTTAAACCACTTAAAATATATATCTCTATATTATTTATATATATATATATATAAATATATATATATATATATACATATGATCTTAAATAGATATATTTAAATAAAGCAAATTAAATTTAAAGGTGCCCTAGAATGTGAAATTGAATTTATTTTGGCATAGTTAAATAACAAGAGTTCAGTACATGGACATGACATACAGTGAGTCAACACACCATTGTTTTCTCCTTCTTACTTAAATCTCGTTTTTGAAAAACACCCCTGAAAAATAGGCGAATCTCCACATAATACAGACTGTGTCATTAATATGTCATTAAACATATCATTAAACAGTCGGGATCATTAATATGTACGACTCCAAAAATTTGCATATGCCAGCCCATGTTCAATGACAGGCGGAACTGCGCAGCCGAAGCATGGCAGTTGTTCAGTGTTTGGATGTACAAATGAACACAAAGGTATTTAGTTCCTTCATTCGAGCCTCTGAAGAAACAATGGGTTAATTTTATTTTCTCTGCAAATTTCCAAACATTTCACTGACGAGACTGTTTCCTCAACTTGGGCCAATACAGAGCTGGCCTCGGAACGTCTGAAAATAAATCGATCGAGCTACCAAGCAACACTTTCTGATGTGTAATTGTTCAAGTTCAGACAGGTAATTTTTCTCTCAAAATCGTTCAATACTGTATTTACATCATCGTGTTTGCATTGGTGAAAGCATTAGAGAGAGTGCAGAAACTGCGTTGCAATGATACAATCTTTATTCTCGCGATCAACACACTGTCATCTGTTTGCTCAAATGCTCATCACGGCAACATTTTATGTGATGGGAATAGATCTAAATACGTTAAAAACATCTCACGATTCGTTAATCTCGATAGCTGTAATAGTAAAAACGTATAATATCTGTAGTAAAAGTATTTGAGAGAGTTTCACATGTAATACGTAGCTATTTCATATGCAAGCATGTCAGCCAATCACAGCAGAGGCCGGTTGCACACAGCAGACACGCCCCTTGAAACAGAGCTTTCAAATCAGAGGCTAAAATCAGGCTAGGAAAATTGCCTTTTATTTCTAAATTATGACAATTTTTTATCTAAAAAACATACTAACATTATAAGGGCAACCCAGAAAACATTATACAATAAAAATAAAAACCATTCTAGGGCACCTTTAAATGTGTCACCTCTAAAGGCCTCATTATGCTTCTGCGTCAACTCCACGGCGTAGCTACGCAGTCACTCCTACGGCGTTGCCGGAGTTAATACTTTCTTAACCTTAATCTCAAAAATGTTTCTACATTACATTAAGGCAACATAGAAGTTAGATTTTTTTACAGTGTGTAACTGAACATTGGCTCAAAATCTTATTTAGTGAGATATAGCCGTTGTATCATCTCTGTGTGTCAACTACACTCACCGGCCACTTTATTAGGTACACCTGTCCAACTGCTCCTTAACACTTAATTTCTAAGCAGCCAATCACATGGCGGCAACTCAGTGCATTTAGGCATGTAGACATGGTCAAGACAATCTCCTGCAGTTCAAACCGAGCATCAGTATGGGGAAGAAAGGTGATTTGAGTGACTTTGAACGTGGCATGATTGTTGGTGCCAGAAGGGCTGGTCTGAGTATTTCAGAAACTGCTAATCTACTGGGATTTTCACGCACAACCATCTCTAGGGTTTACAGAGAATGGTCCGAAAAAGAAAAAACATCCAGTGAGCGGCAGTTCTGTGGGTGGAAATGCCTTGTTGATGCCAGAGGTCAGAGGAGAATGGCCAGACTGGTTCGAGCTGATAGAAGGGCAACAGTGACTCAAATAACCACCCGTTACAACCAAGGTGGGCAGAAGAGCATCTCTGAACGCACAGTACGTCGAACTTTGAGGCAGATGGGCTACAGCAGCAGAAGACCACACCGGGTGCCACTCCTTTCAGCTAAGAACAGGAAACTGAGGCTACAATTTGCACAAGCTCATCGAAATTGGACAATAGAAGATTGGAAAAACGTTGCCTGGTCTGATGAGTCTCGATTTCTGCTGCGACATTCGGATGGTAGGGTCAGAATTTGGCGTCTACAACATGAAAGCATGGATCCATCCTGCCTTGTATCAACGGTTCAGGCTGGTGGTGGTGGTGTCATGGTGTGGGGAAAATTTTCTTGGCACTCTTTGGGCCCCTTGGTACCAATTGAGCATTGTTGCAACGCCACAGCCTACCTGAGTATTGTTGCTGACCATGTCCATCCCTTTATGACCACAATGTACCCAACTTCTGATGGCTACTTTCAGCAGGATAATGCGCCATGTCATAAAGCTGGAATCATCTCAGACTGGTTTCTTGAACATGACAATAGGGCTGCAACAAACGATTATTTTGATAATCGATTAATCTAACGATTATTAGAACGATTAATCGACTAATCGCCGATTATTCCGCCTACTAATCAGTAAGTTTGGAATTATTCAGCTTTTTCAATTAGTTAAAACATTGAGTTATACATATTCTAACTAGGGGTGGAATGGTACACAGAGGTCACGGCTCGGTACGGTTTCGGTACAATGGAGTAAAAAAGTAAAACAAAAATGCAGAAGGCATTTTCATAAATATCTTAAGCCTTGTATTTTTCGAATAAGTTTTATTAATAAAGGCATAGAACCAGTTTATTTGTAATGCACTGACAATAGTTTTATTTACAAAAAGACCTTGCGATATGTTTGGTAATTGTACCTGAATTAATTTAAAATTAATTAGCTATATTTCAGATCAATATATTTGTTTTCCTTAATTTTAATTAACCCTAACTTTATTCTCATCTGAATTATAAATTATTGATTTCCGTATAAAATAAAAACACATTTGATTTTATTTTTTTAATCAATGTAGAATGTGTAACTTAAAAATAAACAGATTAGTGCTCCGACTCCGAGGACAAGAAATGAAAACCAATACGATATGATGACTGTCCAAAAGATGGAACCCACAGACTGTTTTGAAATGGGGTTGGATAAATGTTTTGCTTTTAAAACAGAGAGTGTGTGTGTGTGTGGTTAGGTGACAGTTGTAGGTTACAGTTTGACAAGAGTTTAGAGTGTGACAAAAGCACAATGTTGTGTTTTATTGCGAGTGTAGACAAATGTTAACACTTTGCTGTTTGAATGATGTCCTTTGAACAAAATGACGGAGTATGTTTTTATGTTTCCACTGTTCGATCGCGGCTCTCTCTCTCTCACACACACACACACACACACACACACACAGTTAGATCGCGCCCGCGCCTCTCTCTCTCTCACAGATCGATCGCGCCGCCCGCGCCTCTCTCTCTCTCTCTCTCTCTCTCTCACAGTTCGATCGCGCCGCCCGCGCCTCTCTCTCTCTCTCTCTCTCACAGTTCGATCGCGCCGCCCGCGCCTCTCTCTCTCTCTCTCTCTCTCTCTCACAGTTCGATCGCGCCGCCCGCGCCTCTCTCTCTCTCTCTCTCTCTCTCTCTCTCTCTCACAGTTCGATCGCGCCGCCCGCGCCTCTCTCTCTCTCTCTCTCTCTCTCTCTCTCTCTCTCTCTCTCACAGTTCGATCGCGCCGCCCGCGCCTCTCTCTCTCTCGCGCGCGCGCACGCAAATACACACACACTCCAGCGTTGCAATCTTGACATCGCAGCCTGTTCATTATGCTGCGGTCACATCGTAGCGGTCAAATAGCGATATTGCAGGCCCTTACATTAGGTCACGTGAGATCAAACGACTACTCGACAACAAAGAAATTTGTCGACAATTTTTTATTGTCGACGTTGTCGACAATTTTTTATTGTCGACGTTGTCGACAATGTCGACTAATCGTTTCAGCCCTACATGACAATGAGTTCGCTGTACTCAAATGGCCTCCACAGTCACCAGATCTCAATCCAATAGAGCATCTTTGGGATGTGGTGGAACGGGAGATTCGCATCATGGATGTGCAGCCAACAAATCTGCGGCAACTGTGTGATGCCATCATGTCAATATGGACCAAACTCCCTGAGGAATGCTTCCAGCACCTTGTTGAATCTATGCCACGAAGAATTGAGGCAGTTCTGAAGGCAAAAGGGGGTCCAACCCGTTACTAGCATGGGGTACCTAATAAAGTGGCCGGTGAGTGTAGTTCCTGTCTTCAAAGTATATAGAACTATTATATATAATGTCCTGTCCAAATGTCTTTTGTCCTTTATTCTATTTTTACTTCAAGTGAATCTCCTATAGAAATGTCTGCAGAACTGTCTGCTCAACAATGAAGAAATAGCTCAGTCCTCATCATTTCAGCTGGCTCAAGGCAATGTACTGTTGTTGGTTATGGATGCTGTTAATTAAACTATTTAAATATAGTCGTGTAATGACATCTAAAGGTCTGTGTGTAGTGCAACGAACTGGGCTTGATAGAAAATGACAGGTTGCTTCTGGTCCTGTCGACAATAATAGGCTATAGGCTATGACTTACTCAAGCCTGCAGAGAAAGATTTCGGTATAGCAGATCAAATGCATGAGGCCTAAATATCATTCCATCCACTCTAATTAGACAAATAAAGATGTATTTAATGCTAAAGCTCAATTGAGAAATCCCTTGAGGGAGCAGGTCAATGAGTCACAGCATTGGGAAGAGCACACCAAACATCATCAACATCATCCTAATATTTCCTGTCTAAAGCAGTAGTACTTGAGGATGTATTTTCCTTTAGCAGTGGTGGTGATTCAAATGAGCACGAGGGCAGAAAGCATTGTATGATTATTAATGGGAAAAGATTATGCTCACGGGGGTGAGGGATTAGTTTAGCGACCTTCACAACACTAATTGAAACAAGTATGGAGACTAGGCGGCACAGTAATCAAGTAAAACACGGCATCATTAATCATTATAAATAGCGCTGTCACAACAACACAAGCATTAGTATTATCAACCCCTTTTGTTTGTCTAGTGGGAAGCTCGGACGTGCGGTAAATGTCCGGTGCGGAGGTTAATGTGAGTCGAAGTGGCATTTAAACGGACCCGCTGATCAAACGGGCAATGAGGTGACACGCCTGGCACACGTTCATTTGCAGCTAATGGGAATTGATGCACTTCTGATGAAGTTACTAACAGGCTTGACATCAGGAAGAGTTCAAGTCTGTTGGGCATAGAGTTTTTTTTTACATTCCACATGAGAGGGTAAAGGATATTATTAAGCGGGAAAGAAAAGTAGGCCTACTTTACTCTTAGAGAGTCTTTTGACCTGTGTGGCAGCTGCGCAAAGATTAACCGAAGCCAATTGAGACGTTGGCTGTGTTCGAAATCGCCCCCTGTACCCTTAAATAGGGCACTATTTGAGGGGACAGCCATATGTAGTGGTGTCCGAAACCATAGTGGACGTTACTGAGTGCACTCATTCAATCCCACAATGCACCGCAATAATGAGAGTACAACTGGTGCACCGAGAGTCGCACGTCAAATGAATTTCCGTGTTTGACCAGAAGATGGTGCCCGCAGCTGAATAATCTCTCCATCCATTTTCCAAACCGCTGGTCCAATGTGGCTACAGCATAAAAAGAGTGGTGCATGTATAACGTCACTTTGTAGGCCAATCGGTAGTTACCCTCAACAAAAACCCAATAGGATTTTCCCATAGGCTTTTGTATTATGGCTAAAAACAAGCTCTGTGTTCAACAAAAGTTTTTAATACTTGCACGTTTTGTCCATCAAGATAATTATCACAGATGAACACAACTTTTATGAAGTAAAAAGCTAAAGGTAGGCTACAATGAACAAAGGTAAACAAAGGCCTACCTGATCACCACTAGCAATGCATGATCAGACTGTTATTTGACTAGTATGATAATCACCAATCAAAACTTCATGTCTTCAGCAAAGTATGTTTTATTTAAACATTTGCTTATCTCAGCATACAAAGTTTTTCTACTGTGGCTGCCCTCCTGCAGATCCTCACTTGACTGACTAGGGCCTGCCTTACTGTCATCAGAATCTGCCTGCAGGCCAGGAGGACAACATTTTAAATCTTATAATTTCAGTTAACCCTCTATTATATCTCTATAGAATTTCACAACAATGTGAAATACAACATATTCCTGAGAATTAATGGCTAAAACTACTATTTCAAACATGTCTAAGTAAATCAAAATTTTAAATGTTAAGTGTTAATTACAAGTTTGTTGCAATTTATAAATATCTTTCAAATGGTGTATGACATATTAAGAAATGTTTTTCATAGCCAATTATTTAAGAATCTATATCCTCCGTGCTCCGTACAATAAAAAAAAAACATGATTTCCTGCTATAAGAGGATGTCAAAAGTTTATGTAGGCCTTTATTTGTTGTTTGCATAAACCTTGCACCGCACAAATCTACTTATTATAATTATTTTTATAGTGGCGTACACGACAGTGAACATACCTCAGTCATAACGTTACAGTACAATGGGTTAAATGATAAGATAAAACATTATTTCCTGACGACGATACATTGTTTGATTTATCCAACCATTCTTTTTGTGTTCATTCATTATTTGCCTCTGTCCACTCACCTAAATGCATAGTTATGGTCTCCACATTTTGCTGTGTTTACTAAGTGCAAAAGCCTTCTTGCCATTATTGTCAGACTAGCTATTCCCCAAAAAGGATAGTTCACCTTAGTTCACCTCAAAATGAAAATTTCCTAATAATTTACTCACCCCAATGCCATCCAAGATACCCATGTCTTTCTTTCTTTCCTCAGTGGAAGAGAAATTCATTTTTTTGAGGATTTTTCTTCGAATAATGGGACTTCAATGGCAACCAACGTTTTTAAGTCGAAATCCATGCAATTTTAAAGGTCTTTGAAGTGCTTCAACGGGCTGTGCACGATCCCAGCTGAGGAAGAGGGTCTTATCTAGCGAAACGTTAGGTCATTTTCTAAAAAATTATATATATATACACTTTTTAACTACAATTGTTCGGATTGAGATGATCTGCAACGCGCCGGGGACTACGTCACCACGTTGATAGGTCACGCTCGATGTCGCCGGCGCCTGCGGAAGTACCGCCCCACGGGTTTCTGGTTTCTGGTTGGCTCTGACGCTCTGACAGGCACGATTGAGGCAGCTACCAGCTCCTCATAGGACCCCGGCGATGTCACTCAGGAGTCGTAGCGTAGCACACAGAGAGAGAGTAAACGTCGGTGGCACTGTGTGTTTATTGACAATGACAACAGAACAGCATGTAGTGAGATCGTGGGTACAAAGTAATGGTGACCGGTGTACATTATTATTGTATGTGCCCCGACCCGATTCTGAAGCGGCGGCGGGCCGGGACACTACTTTGGCTAATTTACATAGCGAAAACACTGGTTAATCCTCTGTTTTACCGATTTTTGTCGCCTTTCGTAGGTATAGTGAGGGCGGGGGACGGATCGGGTCACTATGAATCTGGGGGGGGTCATGTCCCCCCCGTCCCCAGTGCCATCTGCGCCCTTAAACGAACTACACCATGGTCGCTCGACTTCAACGTCACCAGCCACCACCAAGCTTCCAACAACTCTTTCAGTTTTTATCTAAAAAAACATTTTCCCAGAATGTATGAGTTAGAATAGTTTGTAAGAGCACAATTATAACCATAACGACGCTGTAAAAGCGGACTTAGCTTACCTGTTCCGCGTAAGGACGTTTACTTACCTCGACAGCCATATAGTCTTATTTAGCTACTTGTTAGCAACCGCCTTTTTCAAGACATGTAACAGCTTAAAAAAATTATGACTGGGCTAATATTGATGTATTTTATGTCGTAGAATAAAATGTGAGTGTCTTGAGCTTGTTCACCACATACCTTATTTCACCAAAATAAGGTGAAAACCAAAACCCTATTTAACCAAAACCCTATTTAAAAAACCCATTGACTTCGGGATGATGGAACAGTATGTGCTAAAGTGCTTGTGTTTTTTGTTTTAGTTTTTTTGCAACATGTCTATTTATGTGTACAAAATTCTGTGTGGTATATGTGCATGTTATGCATGTTGAATGTTGCTCCTGGTACAGTCTGTGAAAACAATTTCCTCTATCGAGGACAATAAAGAATGAATATGAATATGAATAAAATGCTTCTGCGTTTTGGCCTAAAAAAGTGTTATCATAACTGCACCACTCTATATCATATACGTTCTGATTGTTTAATTACAGTTTATGTTTACTAGTTTCCATGAAAGAGTTCAAGATTAATATTTTCATTACTAGCTAGCCTACTGGAAATGCCAGTTTGCAACGTTTCAAATGATTATTAAACCTTCCACCGCACTCCGTGTCCGAAAGTCAACACTTTTGAATAAGAAACAAAATCAAGTCTATAAAATTGTCAAAACTCTGCATAAACATAAGCGTATCGGTGAGAACACTTATTTAAAGTCAAGTCATCTTCATTTATATAGCGCTTTTAAAGGGGTCATATAATGCCATTTTTGTACAAGTTAATATGAATCTTTAGGGTCTAAATGAAAACTTTGTAATATACTTTTATTAAAAATTCTCATTAGTATTGTAAGAAAATACCAATTTTACCTGGTCAAAACCAGCTCTGTTTTCTGCACGCCATTCTCTTAAGAGAGTACTCTCGTGTTGCGTAACCTAGCTTACACTACAGGAAAAACCTCTTTCTCGAGAATACTGAAGCCAAAAATTATCCTTATAATTTTGTATTAATTTAAAACGCAGTGCTGCAGAGAGCAGACCTAGGCGAGGCAGCTTGCGTGCCTATTGGTTGCTCTGAGGCAACTGCTGCAACTTATCGAAGGGCTCCTCGTGACGTCAGCACCAATGAGGGCGCTGCACTGGCGCCCTCGCTAGTCACGTCCCGCGCGAATGGGCATGGCTTATGCCTATATAAGCCAGAGCCCAATAGGATGCTTTTTGATTTTTCATCTCTTCAGCGAAGTCTTCACATCACTGGATCTCAGAGAAGAAGCCTGCGCCGTCCGAAAAAGCCTTTCAGCGGGACGAGTTCTGAGGAAGCCGGTCGCCTTTACCTCCTTCAGTCTTCGTGCCTGCTGCGCTATCCGGCGCTCATATCCTTTCAAAAGCTTCCGTGTGTGTTCGCCGCTGCGACACTCACGTGTTCTCTAAAAGAGCACAAGGCGTTGATTCAAATTCCTCGTATTTCCTGTGGCTCGTGCAGAGCCCCCCTCAGCAGCGGTGACCGCCACATCCTGTGCGCTTCCTGCCTGGGTCGCGACCACGCGGACCTCGTGCTGTCCAAGAGAGGATGTCCAGAGTGTGACGTAATGGATTTGTCGATCCTGCGGGCTCGACTAGCCATTTTCTTCCTTGACTCCGCGCTTCCGCCCCCCTCGTCTGGGACGCGCTGCAAGAAGAGCCGCTCACAGAGGCCACCGGAAGTGGATCCAGTTCACGAGTGCACGCCGGCGGGATCCCTGCATGCCTCACTTTCTCAGTCTCCGACCTCGCTCACAGATGGCCAGCGCCCCACTACGGCAGCTCCCACCGTGTGCGAAGAGCTCGATGGAGACAACAGCGAGGAGGACAGCTGTTCTCTTCTCGCGTCGTGGAGTGAAGAGTAGTCGGGCTCTGTTCCGGACCCCGCCTCTTCCCCTCAAGAGTCCAAAGACAAAGGATATGTCGCCATTCCTCCAGTCGAGGAAGCCGTCACAGCGCACCTTTGCCCGCCCTCCTCTGGATGGCGCTCTAAGGCCTTCTTAAGCCTGCCAAACTACTTCCGCCTTCATCAGTCGTGCTTACACCGCCGCTGGCCAGGACGCCTTAGCGCTCCACACCATGGCTGTGCTCCAAATTTTCCAGGGCAACCTCCTCTGTTCCCTGGACGAGGCGGGCCCGGACCCTGAGAGCTTTACGGACCTGCGAAGTGCCACGGACCTAGCTCTGCGAGCCACCAAGTCCACTGCTCAAGCCATTGGGAGGAACATGGTGTCCCTCACGGTCGTTGAGAGACATTTATGGCTCACGCTCTCCAAGATGAAGGACGCTGACAGAGCCACCTTCCTGGACGCGCCTGTGTCTTCCTCCGGGCTCTTTGGCCAGGCTGTCGAAGAGTTTGTGGAACATTTCTCGGAGGTCCAAAAGACGTCACAAGTATTGCGACACTTCATCCCGAGACGCTCTAGCTCCATGTCAGGTCGCTCTAGAGCCCTGGAAGGTGTCCGATTGGTACCAGACAGGCGTAGACCTGGGGTCAGTTTCGAAACTGAAAGTAGCTTCGACAGATGCCTCCAACACAGGCTGTGGCGCCCTATACGAGGGCAGACCAGTCTTTGGCCTGTGGTGAAGCCGAGAGAGGCTCTCACATATAAACTGTTTGGAGATGAAGGCGGTCGAGAACGCTCTGCGGTTCTTTCTTCCTCTTCTAAAGGGCCACCACGCACTGGTTCGTATGGACTACATGTCAGTGGTCTCATACATAAATCGCCAGGGCGGTTTAAGATCACGGAACCTTCATGCACTGGTGGAATGCCTCCTTGTATGGGTTCAACACAACCTGCGCTCGCTGAGAGCGGCACATGTGCCAGGCCATCTGAACGTGGGTCCGGACAGGCTGTACAGGGACAACGTTCCCCCAGGGGAATGGTCCCTTCACCCTCAGACGGTTCAGTTGCTATGGGAAACCTTCGGCACAGCGGAAGTAGACCTCTTTGCGTCACTAGACAATGCTCAGTGCCCAGTGTCCTTCACAAAGGCGCGTGCTGGCCTTGGTTTCCGGAGCTGATGCAGTTACAGAGCCTGGCTCCATGGCCAGTCCCGTTGAGGTGGGATCTCCTTTCTCAGGTGTGGGTGACTTACACGTGCTTTCTGTTAGCGCGACGTGTCTTGAGTTTGGGCCCAATGACTCTAAAGTTATTCTCAGTCCTAGACATGGTTATGTCCCCAAAAGTGTGTTCAACTCCTTTCAGAGCACAGATCATCTCCCTGTCAGCCCTTCCTGGTTCTTACTGCGAATGTGACAAATCTGCTTTGCCTGGTCAGGGCACTGAGAGCATATGTGGAACAAACTGCTGCTTTCAGGCAGTCAGAACAGCTCTTTGTTTCGTTTGGTGGGCTTAGCTACCTCGAAACAGAGCCTTTCCAGATGGATAGTGGATGCTATCTCACTAGCTTACACATCTAAAGGCCTTCGCTGCCTGCTGGGCATCAGAGCTCATTCCACGAGAGGCGTGGCCTCTTCGTGGGCTTGGTCTAAAGGAATTTCTCTTCAAGATATTTGTATGGCGACAGGCTGGGCCTCCCCGTCTACATTTATAAGGTTTTATAACCTGGAAGTTCCCGCTCTCCAAGCTGGGCTGTTATCAGTCTAATAAGTCTAATTGATCAGTCTGTGTGGTTCTGTTGGACTCTGTCCCCAGACTACAAAGTTATTCAGTTCAGGCCGGTTTTAGCCTTCCCTGACTGTTACACAGTGTATGCACCTCCATTCACTTAGGTAACCTTGTTGCCTTCTATATTTTCAGACCCACATATCGTCGGCTTCCCATTTCATATGAGCCCAGGGCACCCCCTCCCCCTGGTTCAATGTTGTGGTTGATCATTAGCATGCACAGCGCTTTAAATTGGGTTCCCGTAGCATAAGCTAGCTTACGCAACACGAGAGTACTCTCGTAAGAGAACGTCTCGGTTACTAACGTAACCTCGGTTCTCTCTAGAAGAGGGAAGGAGTGTTGCGTAACCCTGCCGTGCTTATGCTACTGTCTGTTTTCGCTTCATCGATGAAAACCAAAAAGCATCCTAACGGGCTCTGGCTTATATAGGTATAAGCCACGCCCATTCGCGTGGGACGTGACGAGCGAGGGTGCCAGCGCCCTCATTGGTGCTGACGTCACGAGGAGCCCTTCGATAGGTTGCAGCAGTTGCCTCAGAGCAACCAATAGGTGCGCAAGCTGCCTCGCCTAGGTCTGCTCTCTGCAGCACTGCGTTTTAAATTAATACAAAATTATAAGGATAATTTTTGGCTTCAGTATTCTCGAGAAAGAGGTTTTTTTCCGTAGCGCAAGCAAGCTTACCCAACACTCGTTCTTCTAGCGTTTCAGTGCATATGCCTTTAAATGATAATGAGCTTTGCTCACTCCGCCCCTTTGGGGCATTTTATGATTTTGACACAACATGCAGTGTTGCCTTGACAACAGTTGAGGGTATATTTTGGAACAAGAATGGCAGCGGAAGTCTCTGAGAACACATCTGTGCAACCATACCAATTTGAACCGGAGTTGGACCCGGAGCTAGATGACGGCCCCGAAGAAGTTCGACAATTAAGGCTCGAACAGGACGTTTCTGAAATGTTGGTTAACATAATGTCACTTTGATCTATTTTTGTATGTACTGGCAGCAAAAATAAGTGATCAGATAACATAACTTATTCCGACGTAACATTGAAAAACATCAATTAGAGTATTAATAGTCTTGAATTAAATAATGTTTTACCATTCATCTTCATGCAGTTATAACAGTTTTTTTTGACATTACGTCTTAATTAACAGACAAGTAAACCAGGTGTAATGTTACCATGTTAACTAACACCTGCGTACACAGTTTTTAATAACACATTAACCATAACGCGTTGTTCATTATAAACGTGGGATTTAGAATTATTGAGAACGCCATAACGTTACATAGAAAACATGCCATAATATGGCCTGAGTGTAAACATTAGCCGCATTCATCGTGAAGCGTGCCAAACGATTTGCAAAGATTCATATTTAAAGGTTAATAAAACGTTACATTCACTTTTTCTGGAGGTGCAGCAGGAACACGAAAAGTTGGTACCGATTATTTTTTCAGGAGCAGCTTCTTAGCAACAAAACAATATTTACACTGACCCTCGTTTATAAAGCAGTCTGGTGAGAAATGATTAGGGCAAACATAAAAGCACATTGATCGTTAGCAATAATCCCTTCAAAAATAAAACTCAGCCACTGCGTCTTCAGCGGTTAGAATTTAGGAACATTAAAGTGACTGCTGTGTTCCTTATTACACCCAAGAACAGAACATCACAACCGCTTCGTAGACGCAGAGAGCTATGAGAAATAGCCATTTGTAGAAAGCAGATAACATAGTCAGGTTTAGAGAAAAATCCATCACAAGAGAAACATATAATTTTAGTAAATGCACAGAATCCTTAAAATCCCAATTTCTAAAATTAAACAGAATATACACACCCGGACTCACTGCACGTCACTTTTGTCACTTTTTTGACATTATTGATACTGCTTTCAATCGTAATGCCCAGGACCGGTCTACGAGACATAAACTAAGTCTTGAAAAAAAAGGGTTATTGAGCTGTTTACACTTTAATTACACCTACATTTTAATATTTAGATAACTTCTCATTGCTATCAGAATGTGAAGATAGTTTAAAACAGTAGACAAATTGCCTACCTTTAACGTTTCCACCATTAGATAGGCCTGTGTAGGACACCTAGATATGTGAACAAAGTACACAAAGAGTGCTGCAAAATGTAAAATGTAAAAATCCAACAATCTCAGAAAAAAAGTTGTCACTGGGGCAGTACCCTTTCAAAAGATACACCAATTTGTACCTAAAAAGTGCATTAAAGGTTAGGCTACTTATTTACATTTATTCATAGCAGACGCTTTTATCCAAAGTGACTTACAAATGAGAACAATAGAAGCAGTTAAAATAACAGTAGGACAACAAAATGTAATGCTATGACGCAGAACCCGTAAAAAAATGTTTTTATAGAGAAAGAGGTTTTTTGACAGCCTGCTTATGGGGCGGGCAGCTAGCGGATCGTTGGGAAAAATTAGACATTTATTTTTGGGCCTGAAATCACTGATACAACCTTTAAAGGGGAAAAAGGTCCTGGCCTTGGCCATGTTGCATCAGCCCTGATATAATAGGGATGTTGTCACAATACTTGTGGTATGTTGTCGTATAAATTTTAAAATATTGCTGATTACTTACAAAGCACTAAATGGTTTAGCTCCTCAGTAGCCTGGGAAAACCCAGACAACTTCCGGCAAATTTAGATTTGCTCTGAAAGTTAGTCTGGCAAAGAGCTCATTCAAGCCCATTTACAGTCCGCAGAAATCGCGGCACCAATCAGAAACGGGCTTTACACGATGACGACAGCGCAGCCAGCAACTGTGAAGCAGATTTTGTACATTACAAAGATGGATGCCGCCGTGGAACATCACTCGTTCGAATCAGCTATAGCGTCTGTTTTAAGCAATTTAAAATATCCTTTTCGTTATAACCCGAGCAAAGAACAACACTCAAAGCCTTCATGTCTAAAAAATATGTTATCGCTGTCTTACCGACTGGATTCGGCAAAAGTCTGATATACCAGTGTGGCGAGCAGGACGATCGAGCCGAGGGACGTGAGAGAACGGCGTGAGTGAGTCTCACGGAGGAGCGGAAGCATAAAAGGAGGAGCGACGACGGTGAAGATCGAGAGAGGACAGGCCTGAATTTTATTTGATGTTTTGTTTTATTATGTGTGGTGGAGTCAGTCGACCATGAGGGACTTTGTATTTGTTTTATTATTAAAATGTGTGAATTTTCCAGTAGCACCTCATTGCAGTACACGAGATCCAGGGGGCGGAGTCGGATCCAGATTAAGGGGTGGGGTTGGGTAGGTTTAGGGGTGGGTTTAGGGATAAGGGGTGGAGCTGGGTAGGTTTAGGTGTATGTAAGGTGGGAGGAGTTGGATCTGGATCCGACTCCTCCCCGTGGATTTCATGTTCTGCAGTGAGGACCATCTCGAATTTTCGCCAGTTTCCGCCTCCTCCTTCCCAAAACGGGACTCATAAATTTTGGGGCATCTCGCCCAGGGGGCGGGGTTACGTCCTGCGTCACATCTCTCATGCGGGTTCTCGTTGACCAGGGTCAGCGCGCACAATAGCGCACACAGGCAGGCACAGAACTAGCTAGCGAACCTAGGTCTAAACCTAGGTCTAAACCTAACCCTAACCTAACCCTAATCCTAACCCTACCCGTCCCCCGGGCGAGATGCCCCAAAATTTACGAATCTCTTCCCATAACAACGAGCCCCGTTGGTCAATACTAAACGAATGGGTGGGTCTTAGCCATAGACTGTCTTAGCGAGAGCCCTCTACATACGTCATCTCCTTCATCGCTCTGATTGGTTTTAGGTCTATCCAATTGCGCCAAGAGGCATTTGAGGGACGTCCGTTGGTGACGCCCCTTTGGAAATGATTTGTCTATGGAGCTTTGCCAGACCCTAACTCAGTTTCAACTGAGAAGGGTCTGGTTTTAACCAGGCTAGCTCCCCAGTACTTGAGCGAGCTCTTAACGCATTATAGTCCTTCACGTCTATTGCGATCTCAAAATTCTGGCCAGTTGATAATACCTAGAATATCAAAATCGACTGCTGGCGGTAGATCCTTTTCCTATTTAGCACCAAAACTTTGGAACAATCTTCCTAACACAGTCCGGGAAGCAGACACACTCTGTCAGTTTAAATCTAGACTAAAAACACATCTCTTTGGCTTAGCATACACATAACACATTATAGATTTCTATAATTCAATGTTAGGCTGCATAGTTTAGATCAGCCGGAACCGGGAACACTTCCCATAATTCCTGATGTACTTTGTACATCATAAGAAGGATGGCGTCTACGCTAATATTAGTCTCTCTGTTTATCCCGAGGTTTACCGCAAACCGCCGGATCCAGGCCGTATCCAGATCTGAGGAAGGACCATCACATGGACACGACGACAACGCATCCCTGATGAGCCAGCCCCATCAACACTGTGAAGGCCCATGGACACCTCAACACAGTCATCTCCTCACCGGCCGGATGACCCAACCCCAACCAGATGAACTGGATAAATATCGTGAAAGTTCTGATCACATCTGACTCCTGACATTATGCTGCCTAACTCATAATCATACACTGTTCGTTCGTTGGCCAAAGGAGGACTGGCCCCCTGACTGAGCCTGGGTTCTCCCAAGGTTTTTTTCTCCATTCTGTCATCTGATGGAGTTTTGGTTCCTTGCCACTGTTGCCTTTTTCGCCTCTCTTCGCCTTTGTCGCCATTGGCTTTTGGCTTGCTTAGTTGGGGACAATTAACATTTAATTTTGAATTTAACAATACTATTACAACATTGTTTTCCTGTTATCTCTGTAAAGCTGCTTTGAAATAATTTGTATTGTAAAAAGCGCTATATAAATAAAGGTGACTTGACTTGACAATACATTGGGCAAGTAAAAAAAGACATCTTTCACAAAACATTTTTTTTTTTAAAGAAATGAATAGTTTTATTCATCACAGAAAAATTTAATTGATCAAAAGTGACACAAAGGCACAACTATACATTATTAAAATAAAATCTGTTTATGTTATTTTGAATTTTCTATCAAAGAATGCTGAAAACAGCATCATGGTTTCAAATATTAAATGGCACAATCGTTTTTCTCTGTGATAACAAGAAGAAATTTGAGCACCAAATCAGCTATTACAATGATTTCTGAATCATGTGACAGAAGATGTGGGTAATAGTCGCTGAAAATTCAGCCATCACAGAATTTTGTAAAAAAAAAAAATAATAATTAAAAGTTTGGTAACACTTTATTTTGATGGTCCCTTTTGAACGTGCTATTGACTATAAGTAACTTTGCAACTATGCCAACTAACTCTCATTAGAGTATTAGTAAACTGTCTGCTTAATATCTGCAAATACTTTATTGTGATGCTCCTCTAACAGACACTCTACTGACTATAAATAATTTTGCAACTACATGTCAACTTAATCTAACCCTAACCCTACCAGTCTATTAATACTCAACTAACACTCTAATGAGAGTTAGTAGACATGTAGGAGCAATGTTACTTATAGTCAACAGAATGTGTTAAAGGGACCATCCAAATAAAGTGAAACCAAAGTTTTACTGTATTTTTGATCCAATAAATGCAGCCTTGATTTACATAACAGATGTCTTCTAAAAACATAAAAAAATCTTAACCAAACCCAAACCTTTGACAATAGTGTTCATGGGCAATTGTAGACACCTGCTATAAAAATATGATAAAGAAACTTAAGTTTGGAGGAGTTTGTAGCCCAAGCAGGGTCAAGGGCTATATAACAAATAGCTATTCAGCGAGTAAAATGTCTGAGCGCATATATTTAAAAAAAGGTCAAAAGCCCTGTTATTTTTAAAGGCATTATGTTGAAAAAAATAATGGATTCTAACCCACAATTATACATTTTAAACTTTCAATTAACCTTGCACAAGGGTATTCTTATTTCCATCAGCTTTAGATTAATACCAGTTGTTTATCGCATACCTGTGAACAAAGAACCCTGTTGCATTGCATGCATCATTTAGAAGGTTAAAACACAATTATTAAATTTACAGCTAAACTATTGATAATTACATACTTGAACACACAGAATTCCCATTTAATAACAAACATTTCATTAACCTACACCAAACACAAGGGAATTTACATAAACAGTTACTGAAGGTGGATGCTATTACAGAGCTTAGCATTGTTTTTTTAATTGCTTTGCTAATTAAAGCAATTAATGCATGAATTAGAGGATGGGAATATGATAATTACACGTCAACCCCAGAATACCTAATTGTGTTATTTGGTTTCATCCTTTTTAAAAGAAGTTCAATTAGCCAAAGTCAGTGTATAAGCTCACTTTCTAAACTCACTACTACTTTGTCCATCAACTTCATCCACTCTAAAATAACTATTTAAGTCAGATGCATATTTTTTGGAGACCGACGGTCACTCAAACAAAGTTAACAAAAATGATTTGATGGTACTGATGAGCGATATCACTGTCACAGTGCCAACCTTTATGATACTAATTCACAGTGAGGAATAAACTACCCCATTGTTGCGCATCATTAGCCGGCCTCATGAAGAGACGCCTGGTCCGCTTTAGTTGATAACACCTGTCATTCCAACAAGCGGTTGCAATCATTCTCCAATGCTGTTTGTGCCTTTGTTAAAGGTGATTCAACAGAGGCCTGAAGATGGTGCATCCTTGACCCATGCTATAACTAACAAAACAGGTGGCATTTCATCTGCAAAGTCAACAAATGTTTGTGGGACTACCATCGAAACACTCTTAAAACAAGCCTTATGTAATACATACTAACACAACAGTGTTGAACTGCAGTCTTTTCCCACTCAACTAAAAGTTAGGAAAAGGAATCATGAAAATAAATGACATTAACCCAGAACACATTCTCTTGAGAATTTCTCCTTGAAAAGCGACTGGATTAGAGTAAATGTTTATCAATAACAGCAAACAAAAGGTGGAAGTGATTACAGACACAAATGAATTCTCACTGCAGGAGTGAAACATTATGCCTCCTATCTGCAGGAACCAAGGACACAGCCACCTCTCCCTCTCAGCACGGCTGGGTGTTAATGAAGCTCATGCCTTTTGGGCTGATCTAAGAGCCACGCTGCTTTTACCAAACGTAACCTTAAACATTCCCGGCCAAAACTGGTGTCAGACCAGAAAAAAAAAGAAAGAAAAAAAAACCTGTGATATGGAGAACAGGCTTGATGATCCAATTAAATTGCTATTGTTTTGAAAAGAATAAGACCGACAGAAGAATTTGACCATGACGTTTAGTATAAATGTTTCAAATAAAGACATCTTAAAAGATTGATATTACAATGCTGTTACAATACAAAAGCACAAGAGGTCAATGATTTAACTATAAATGCATTGATGTCGCCATCGTGTGGTTGAAAGACACAAATGCACATGGCTGTACAGATAAAATGCCCTTGAGGGATCAGCCAGAGACCGTATCAATAAAAAGAGCATGTTTCATACTGTTAGGGTAAAAAAAAAAAAAAACATTTTACTGACTTAACCTGCAGCAAAACACAACAAAAAATGCATTATTTGTATACACAACGTTAAATGGTCAAAAAGATAAGGAAAAGGCAAATGCTTGAGCAGTCCAACTGTACATACTGAGGCACATGAAAGTAGGTCAAACAAGGCAAAACCAACTGCTTTCACACATTAATCATAGATATATGCTTATATACAGTGTATCATGCAGTTTTTTCTTAAACTGCTTTGTCAGAGATCAATTTTAGACTCATCCTTGACTAGTGCTGTTTTCAGAAGCCTGAAAAAGATCAAACAAAAAGGACAGTAAATAAGACAAAGTTAAGGTAAAGTGTGCATTTTAACAAGTCCTTTTTTTCTTAGTAGGTAGTGCACTTTAAGCTTCACATATACCCCTGTAGCTTCACAATTTATATTATCGGCATGCATTAAAAAAAAAAAAGGAGAATAGCATGTCACACCATAGGGCCATGATTCTTAACCAAGGAACCGGGGCCTACCTTCAAGAGGGCTGCAGAATGACTTATAAAATTAGTTTTTTTATTTATATTTAAATTATTATAATTTTAAATAACATAACCTGAAGCTATGTATGGTTTAGGTTATTTTTCCCCACTCATTGTTAATATATTGAGACTTATTGTTATTGATAATATACTGAGACTAAAATAAAAAAATATTATAAACTAGTAAAAATTTATTTAAAAATAAATAAATTGGAATTTCATTTTTTACATTTAAATGCATTAATTCAAATTTGAGTAAAGAATGCATTCAACAATTGCATACTATTACGCATAAAAATGTAATGTAACATTATATAAAATAAATATTTCCCAAGTAATATTTTACACACATACATTTTTACTCGTTTTAACATATTTATACATGAAAATGTATTGCTGCCTTTTAATTGTTAGGAATCGGATGGGGGTCTGTGGAATCTAAATGATTGAAAACCCTTGCTTTAATATGTCAATATGTTGAGTCAGGCAGACTTCACCTAATTTCCCAGATTACGGATGCAAGAATATCAATATAACGTTACTCATGATTGTGCATCTTCAAAAGGGAGACTGGGTAAAACAGAAATAAGACGGACTGTCACCACAAATCTACTGCTGCATTAGTGTGAGCACCTTTAACGAGTCAGAGGCTCTTCTGAGTTCTTTGATGACTGATGACAGGGCTTCGGGATTGATCCCTTGTTCACAGAGACGGACACATATCGACAAGGACTCCATGTCCAATCCTGTATTCAGAAGCCTTGAAATCTCCAGGAGAACTGAAAATAAAAGAACAAGTCATATAGTCGTCCAGTGGTTCATTCGATGATTAACCGATATGATTCACAACAACAAATAATTGAAAAAAATATTTGCACTAAACATTTTTCTCAATCTTACCATCCATAGTCTCCCGGACGGCATTCATGTTTGCGCTAGCGGGATTGGCCATGATGATGCTATCCTGCTAAAGCGATTTAATTACTTAACGACAATAACAAAGCACTATCTTTCATTCAAATGCCACTGCCAAATCTATTGCTGATAGTACCTGGTATATTCCCCACATTTGCTAAATAAACATTAAACAATATACATTGCAACCTAACTGACAGTGGTTTTATTTTCACCTCCCGCTTGTTGTTGTGGTAATCCTTTCAATAAAGTTGTAAACGTTCGAAAGGAAGTTACGTCGAGACAGAATGTCGCCCGGTTTCCTCACCTGATTGGTTGTTTCGCAGGGTCTGCTGAATTGTGATTGGTTGGCACATCTTGAGCGAAAATTAAATCAGACGTTGGAAGCCCATCAGAGATCGCGTTTGGGCTTGTTTGAGTCGTTGCGTTGTAAGTATTTAATTAAGAACATTAATCATCTGGTAAAAATCACATCAACACATGTTACGATTGCAAACTAAGAAAGGTAACTTAGATTACCCGATCAGTACTCTTTTGATCATTACTAATGAGATGCAGTAGTGTAACGTTAGAACCAAACAGGATGTTTACCACTCCAAGTTGTTGATATTTTCAAGAATCTGCATTCTTTCACTCGTTTTCCTTTCTTATTAAAACGTAGCCAGCTTGTCTCTGGACGCCGTTTTTAAGATGGGAGATATAGCAGAGATTCATATAACACCCGAGACTCCAGGAAGACCTGCTATTCTGAACCCATTTGAGAGCCCAAACGACTACCATCGTCTGCATGAGCCTCTGATGCCCAGCCCGTCGGTGTTCAAAAGCTCCAAGAGCTCATCTGCGGTGAGTATCGGGACTCCGCGTGTCAGGGGAAAATAAAGAAAACCGATAGAAATGTAATTTATGTGTATTTTCTGTTGTAGACTCCAGCCAAGTTCAAGTGGTCCATTGATGAAATGGCAAATTTACTTCCTGTGGACATAGACCCTGAGGACATTCACCGTCAGGCTGTGTTTCTGAGCCAAGCCAGGTATGTAATTGCTGTTAGTATGTTGTATCTGTAGTTTTTTTTTAATAACCATGTATTTGTAGTTATTTTTTCATATTATGTTCATGATATTAACTCAAATGTGTTTCTTTTTAACGCATAAGGGCAGATTCTGAGATTGAGGCAAAACGACAACATGCTATTGAACAGGTAAAACTCCTTGTAAATAAAACAGTCCCTGCTCATGAAAATGTTTTCTTTTCCCAAAGAAAGCTGCTTCATCAAATTATTTTTGGTTGTACAGTTTTTCACTAAAGGTGCCATTGTTCCCTCTCCATGGGGACCACTCACAGCTAAACAATCAATAAAACCGCCACATCAGAAAAGTAAGTCATGAGACAGACACACAAAAGAGAAATGTTTTAATACAACTAATGTAGCAGATTTGGATATTCATTGAAACTGTCTAATGTTAGGTCCGTTGTCCCCACTGGTTGCAGAGGAGCCTCCGCCACCAAAGAAAATCAATGGTTTGTTCAGCAGCTCCAAGATATTCATAAATTATCATTGTAGATATGTATGTAGATTTAGAATAATTGGTCCTTGCTTGTTGTTTGTGTTAAAGCCATCTGTCAGACAGTCCTGTCCCTACCAGTGGACTTCAATCTTGAGAAAGTTCTGGGTAACCCTTTTCATTTCTTTCTTGTTTTGGAGTAATATACTTTTTTTATTATTATTATTATTATTATTATTATTATTTTGTGCATGTATACATATACATACATACATACATACATACACAGGTGAAACAATTTTTTTTTTTTATATCGTGCAAAAGTTATAATTTTGATTATTATGGCTTACAGTTTATAAAAACCGCAAATTCAAAATCTCAGAAAATTAGAATATTAAATTAAATCAATAAAAAAAAGGAATTTAAATACAGAAATGTCAGCCCTCTGAAAAGTATAATCACACATATGTATATAGTTATATAAATACTACATATATTAGTTTCACCTTTTAATTTGAATTACTGAAATACATGATCCTTTGCACGATATTCTAATTTTTTGGAGTTTCACCTGTGTGTGTGTGTGTGTGTGTGTGTAATCTGTGTATATATGAAATATTAACTTTTTCAAGATTCAAGTGAATGCATAATGAAGATTGTAATCTAAAATGTAATTTACAATATCATAATACAATTCAAAGGTTTGGGGTCTGTAAGAGAAAAAAAATTAAATGACCTTTATTCAGTAAGATTGCATTAAAAATGTATCAAGCTTGACAGTTAAGACCCATTCACATCAAGGACGATAACTAAAGATAACAATAAAGATATAGTTAAAATCTTCACACCACAACTATAAAGATTACCGCACAGAGGAACTATTTTTATCCTGCTGATGAATGATATAAACATTGACAGCCAATCAGATTCTGCTGCAAAGAGCTCGAGCATTTAAAGTGACAGACAGCACGCGTTTATAATAAACAGAACATTATCGTCCACTGGTGTGGACTGTGGAAGCTAATATAGGTATCGTTCTTGGCTTTAAATGGTTCTCTTAGGGCTCTATTGGCCAACAATACTTTTTTTTTTTTTTTTTTTTTTTTTAAACCTTGTATGCAAATAATAGAGTGATTAGTTTATATATTTGTACTTTTTAAAAAATTATCAATATAATTTATAATGTAGGAAAAAATATAATTTATAATAACAGGGTTCACACTTTGACTTATTGAAATTGAAGTACTGTGGAAAAACCTTTGAAACAGCCATGCTTATGAAGAGGTACTTAAACTGCTTGAATTCTTAAAAGGCAATATACCCGAAATCTGTGTTCAGTTTGTTCGATAAAACACAAATACAGTCTTTACGCTCAAAATAAACTCTGGAGCCTGTCTGATATTAACCTTTTTAAGGGGGTTTCTCATGACGGGCGTCAGTGTTGGTCTATGCATTGATCTCTATGAAGTGAAGCGTCAGTTTACAACCTTAGTTGCTTGTTGATATTAACTTGACAACTTCTATTCTACCAGGTGATTACTATAAGACCGAAGAGTTAACTGAACAGGTGCAGGAAAGCCTTAGCTCCTCTTCATTGCGACGGAAGCTGTTTCTGGATGGTCATGACAGCGGCTCTGAGTCTTCTACCCCTTCCAGCCCTGATAGAAATTCCCATAACATACCTCCCAGCAGTCGAGAGATGATGTCTTCTGTTATTGTCTCTCCACTTCAGTGCGGCATTCCAACCGGGACGCCCTTGTCTGTACGTACCAAATCTTAGATTTGCCTAGGGCCATTTCACCTGAAAATTCCCTTGTATCTATGAAAAAAATCTGGATCAAGGATATCTGATTCTAATAATCTAATATTTTGTTTTTACCCATAATTTTCAGGGCCAGTTTTCTTCCAGTCCCATCCGAGGCCAGTGTCGAGCCTACAGTCTGGGCAGTATCACAAGTCCAATGTTTTCAGAGAGATCTTCACCTGCTTTTAAATCTCCTATTCTGTCACCCATCAGACTTCAACATTCTGTGACGCCTTTATCAGGTAAAACATCTGACATGGTGCCAGGGTTTTAAAATGTAGTTTGGATGGATGGAGGGGTACCAAACTTTTTTTTGTCAGCAAACCCCTTAGACAAAATATTTACTTAAAGTACCCCCGGAGATTTTTTTGTATTTCAATCATTTTACATGTTCGCGGTTCTCTGATGTTGGTTAGTGGTCACATAACATGCAAGTAAACAGATAAAATATTTAATATTTTTAGTGTTTAGTTAACCTCATTATAAAAATGATATATATATAATTATGAGGTTAATACTAATTATGTGAATTTGAAAATCTAGCACACAAATTCCCAAATGCACGTTAAACTTGCAGCACATGCAGAGATGGAGTTTGCCGCATTTACTGTGAACAAAGCCACTAAAAACGCTGGATCATCATAAGCTGTTTGTGTGTGCATTGAACATTAACATGATAGTTATGTACACTATATCACACTAAGCTATATTTCGATTATTGCACATTCATTTATTTTAGTTTTGCATTCAATGTAATTTATTATTCGCTTTTAACCACCGTTTGTAAGACCTTGGATAAGTGAGATGACATTTAAACTTTGTCTTTATAGGTGAGAGGAAAAGGCTGTCATTTCTGTCCCCCAGTGGTGTTCCTACGGGCAGCTCGGACATGGACGTGAATCGATGTGGAAATAGCCCATTGGTGGAGGGCTGTTCCCCTATTCGCAGCTGCTCCCCCTTTCAGTCCAGACCCAGAGTCTGTATGTGGGCCTCTCCTACTCACATTTCCCCAATCCTCCACGACAAGGAGAACATCCATCCCAGTGAACCTTTACCCACCATGGACCTGGACGCCAGCTCGACAGGGCCTCATGAC
This sequence comes from Semotilus atromaculatus, assembly GCA_031834385.1. Taxonomy (NCBI): domain Eukaryota; kingdom Metazoa; phylum Chordata; class Actinopteri; order Cypriniformes; family Leuciscidae; genus Semotilus; species Semotilus atromaculatus. Next base: position 17,704,951 of record JAULUF010000038.1, on the reverse strand, counting down.
CAGCGAGAACTGCTATCAGGGGGGAGTGAGTCAGAGGCCTCTGTGGATGTTTCAGAGCAAATGGATCAAGACGAGCAGTTTGTGAAGGATATTGAAGGAAAGATTGAGACAGACAAAAGTGAAAATGAGGAGGATGAGGTCATCAGCAGGAGCAGAGAGGAATCCTGTGTTTGGGTTCCTGAAGAGGACACTGCATCACCAGCTAGACTGTCCAGCTCTCGAACAGGCAGTGTGCCTAACGCTGAGAGTACGCACATGTTCGTATCCCTGCTAGCGGAAGGGAGCATCACACCGTATGACATTAGCATGCAGGTTAGTATGCGTGCTGTCAGATGACTAGAATACCAGTGGCTTCCAAAAAGTCTCCAAATACGAGACAACTAGATGAAGAGTCGTTTAAACAGTAACCCAGCAGGTGTAGCTGACTTAAAACCGTTGTGAAACTGTCTGGTGGGAGCAGTAGCAGCTGAACCGCTTTCTCTCCAAGAACTGTAGTTGTTATTTATTTCAGTTATTGCTTTATAAATAGAAAATAGTTTTTGCAAGCTTGTTTTAATGGAATTGTGAACTATGGTCTTCAACTAATTTGTAGGCTTAATCTCATGTCAGGTTTAGGTCTAACCTGTCCCTCATGTTCTCTGTGCAGGTGGATAGCGGTTATAACACTCACTCGGTGTGCACTAACAGCTTAATGGACGCCCTCAGTTCAGACAGCCAGAGTAAGGAAATGCTGGACACACACACTGCTGAGGAGGGTGTACCTTTCACTAGACACACTAAGCCAAAGGTAATGTCACACACACTACACAGCCAACATCAGTCACTCTGTAACCAACTATATCACATTTGAATACTTTATTCAGTTTTATTTATGTGCACACTCAAAATACACTGTATTCACTTTATTAGTTTGTATAAATAAAACATGCGCACTGTGCATAACCACACTAGGTCATTTTTAAATGAGGATATGTTTTGTTCTGCAGTTGTTGATCCCACTGCACTGAGCACGAGGGACAAAACAGGCACTTTACACACTCTTATGCCCAAAGCTGTGGAGGAGACACACGATTTACACATCAAGCTGAATACTGATTTCATCTCATAGAGAATGCTGAATACTGTGGTTGGTATTACTGTCTGAGCCTTAAAGTTTTTTGTACTGACTAATCCGCAGCATTATTTATTCTTGCTTCAAAAATGAATGAATTTGAGACTTGAAGAAGATTTTTGTATGGTTTCGATTGTGGAATGTAAATGTAGCTTGCAATTACTTTAGTTAAGAGGATGAAAGGTATGTAACCATTTCCTCTAGCTGTTTTTATAGGGCCTTTTTTTTTAAATTTACAATCTTAAAATAATTTATGAATGAATCAATCACTAAAACATATGGAGATGCCACAATAGATACCATGTATATTATGGCAGCATGTGTATCTGAATTGTAATAAAATGTCTTAAATATAAACAGTGCCAGTGTCCTTGACCAACTTGCTATTTATTCTCTTACAGACAAGAATCACATTAACACTTTTGCTTATCTAAAAGACGTGAAAAAAATCTAATCAAGACAAATATTTATCTTTTAAAATCTAAATCAAAAGATGTCACATTGGCACACATTGTTTTTGTACACAGCTCTTCTAAACTAGAGCTGAATACATTCGGCATGTACTCAAAGCTGATGTGTGTTGTCGTTTTTCAAGTAAAATGTAATAAAGCACAAGTTTTTCTTTTTCTTTCTGCATACCAAAATATACAGGGTTCCCACTGTCATGGAAACTCTGGGAACTTTACAATTATGATATGCAGGCTGGAAAGTCAAGGATTTTTTTCTTCTTAAATTTTTACTTGTGCTCGGCCCTAAAATATTTAATTTGAGCCTTGTTGCACCAGATTCAAAACATTGGTGAAGAGTTTAGATACGTCATCATTCATGGCCAATAAGACACAATGCCATTCCAGTCATCTGCCCATTTTAGGATTTAGTTTTCAGGTTATAATTACTTATAGTATAATAATACTTGATACAGCGGTCTTTAAATCTGATGCTCAGAACAAAGTGTCAGTGGTTCTTGATTCTATTACAATGTGTAACTAGCCTGGATGCCAGCCGAATTTAGCCCCGCCCACAACATTTGAGGTCGGGAAGTTCAGTCTGGACTTGATCCGTTGTGGAGCAAGTAAGCTTGAACCAAAACTGTTCGGACCAATCAAATTGTCAGGGCGGGCTTTATAAGATGATGGATAGATGATCAATAGTAACGTAATCATCCACGTCACCAAAGTGGGTGGGTTGAATTAGTTTACAACAAAGAATGGCTGCCACTGGAGAATTTAGATGTGTAGATTCAGCCATCGCGTCTGTTATTGAAGATGTAGACAGCGCATTCATTTTATAAGAGGAACATCAGAAAGATGTTTTTGCCGTCCTTCCTACGGGATTCGGTCTATCCAATTGAGTGCAGAGGCATTTTTTTTTTTCTGGTTCGGTTGAAACACGCCCCATAATCACAGCCCAACGGAGCAGTATCAGACTCACATTCTGACTAGAATCTGAGTATGACGACATCAGGCTAATGTCTAACACTGTTTAAGAACAAATTTGGATAATCCCTTAAACTCTACAATGTATTTAATAGTTTTCAGCCAAACTTTCATGAGCATTGTTCTTATCAAACAATGAAGTCAAATCGCACAAGTGTCAGTTTCAGAGGATAAATGTTTGGGCATGTGAATTTGGTTTTAAAATAAATTAATTTAACTGAAAGTATTCACAAATCTCACACGTTTCCATTGTGTTTACTGAACAAAAAAGTAACAAAAAACTAATTTCTTAAAATATTCATATTCAAAATTTAATAATGATATTGTTTTCACTGAAAATTAATCCAGATGTATGACATAACGGTACTGCTCAAATGATAATTCTACAGTTTATCACAGATTGTAGAAAATGGTGCATTAGCTAGTTTAAAAAAAACAACAAAAAAACTACTGATGTAAACAGAATAAAAACACGACTAAAACCCTTTCATATCAATTTCTTGCACTTGTGCATTCACTCAAGGCTCCCCTGAAAATCTGAAAATCTTTTCATTTAATTTTTGCTTTTATAATTAGTACTCTGCTTCTTGGTCCACAGTTGTCAGCGGTCAAGCCTGGGTTTTTTGGCCACTGGTTCCGATTCAGGCACAGGTACACTAACCCCCGGGATCTGGAAAAGACAAAAATAAAAAACTATATTTTAGTGACATTTAAAAAGTGAACTTACTTTATTTCTACATTGTTTCGACCTGTTGACCTAACTTCTATCTAGAGAGCTTATAATAAATCAACAAATAAACCCAGGGAGAGATATCACTACAAATATACCATAAACAAAGGGACATAAGGGATAAATGAGCACTAGGATGGTCTTTATCGTAAATAAAAAAAAATTCTAACTTAAATCAATATTTACTGTGCATTTTTTACGTATTTGGTTGAGTGTAGGAGACTGGTCAATCGTAGTTTTGTGGACATTATAAAAAAATAATAAAAATAAAAACCACAGCTGCAATTGACCAATCAGAATCATGTATTCAAGAGAGCCATGTAATGTGCGATCAATGTCTCAACAAAAACAAGAACATACCACTGGTTCAATGAGCGCCATTCTGATCCTCTGATGCTGGAGGTTGGAAGCATCGAGGCTAATTGTCACTTTGACTTTATCAAATATGTGGAAAGTGTGTTCTTCCACTTTGAGAGTGGGACCCTGAGGAGATAAAAAAAAAAAACAGGTTCAACTTCAGAACATTCAAAGGATCAAGCAATATCTTATGAATATAACCTGTAGGGCTAGCATTGCCTGGTTATGGGCTGTGCAGACTGATGTCAAGGTTTGTGCGTACCTCAGAGTCAAAGTTGAGATGAGGACTGGGTTTGTCCTTGTTCTCAAAAAACACAGTGCCCTCCAAACCAAACTTAGGAATGAGGATTATGATGGCATTTTTTCTTACAAACAGAATGAAGCCTTCCTCATTTATGATTCCTTTATTCTTGAAAAATAGCTGAAGAGACGAGATGAAAGACACCATGTTAAAAGAAACTCTGCAACAATTACGCCACAAATGTTTTTTTTTGGAGACGTGTTGATGTTAGTGCTTGCAGTTTACCTGAGTGTGGAATGCCACTGAGGCTCTCTGTGCATACTGGGCCATTTTGTGTCTGTAGTTGAGGTTGCTGCACAAGGCCGACTGCTTATGCTTGTCCATCAAATCTGGGTACGTGCTGTCTGCATTAATAGCCACCGCTAACAGACGGTGAACTATGATATCAGAGTATCTACAAAACAAATAAAAAAAACAAGCATAAATGTTCAGTCAAGAAGGGTAAATTTATGAATAGGTGAAAAAAAGGTACATCATAATGAAGGTAATCCATACGACCCCAGTGGATGAATCGATGTTTTTATATTTTTTTTACTTTTTAGTTCGCTCAAAAATTAAAGTTCAATCATCCTTTACTTACCCTAATGTTGTTCCAAACTCATAAGACTTTTGTTAATCTTCAAAACACAAATAAATATATTTTTAATGAATTCAGAGATTTCTCTCCCTCCTAGTCTATTCACCCAAAACTCTTGATACTTCAAAATGTGCATAAACGTTACGATCATGACGTGCATCGTAAAAGAAATCCATATGAATCGAGGTCTTCTGAAGAGACACAATCACTTTATATGATGAGCAGATTTAATTCAGGCTTTTATTGACATATAAACATTGATCATTACACATAGATAGAGAACATTAAATTTAAGTAAACAGAAGCTCAAACATGCTTGCTTGACGTGAGGACCAATGAGGATTGTTCTCACGCATCAAGCAAGTACAGCTGAGCTGCTGTTGACCATTCTTGATGTACTTGATGTATGTGTAATGATCAAAGTTTATATGTGAATACAAGCCTAAATTAAATCTACTCATAATACAAAGTGATCGTGTCTCTGTAGAAGACTTGGATTAAACAGCTTGATTCATATGGATTCATTTCACAATCTTTTTACGAATGTTTTGAACCATCCAGAGTTGAGGGAATAGACTTTCAATGGAGGAACATAACTTTCATTAATATCATTAATAACTTTTTTAGATTTCATTAATATCTTCATTTGTGTTTTGAAGTTACCGTAATCAAAAGTCTTATGGGCTTGGAATGACATGTGATGAGTGATTAACTGATAACAGAATTTTCACTTTTGGGTGAGCTAACCCTTTAACTAAACCATCGCTTCCTGCCAAATGTCATACTTGGTTTCATGAGAGTGTCAAGTTTACTTTTGATTTAAAGAAAGTGTGTTTTCAAGCACTGGTCCTTTGTGCTTCTGTGTAACGTCCCAGTTCACAACATGCTTAGGTTTACGTCAAGGGTAAACTCTCTTTTGAATGCAAATAACACCCTCGTAAATGGGCCTCGACAAAACTTTTTTATAATTAAAATAAGTTTAAAATATTAGTATTTTTATACAAAGACCTATCGTTTTGCTTCAACAGACACAGATTCATCCACTGGGATAGTATGGATTACCGTCAATGTGTTCATCTGAAGAAAGAAAGGTATACATCTAGGATGGCATGAGGGGAAGTAAATCATTTTTGGTTCGAATATACCTCTAAATTGATTGAATATAACAATTTTACAGGGACTAGTCTGTCTCACCTTCTGATGGGTGATGTAAAGTGTGTGTAAATGGGTGATGCCAAGCCATAGTGGTGGAAATCATTGTCCATGCCAGAGCAGAAATACACAGCCTGCATCATGCAGCGGGTGGCCAGAATCCTCAGCAGAGTGTTGAAGTATGGAAAGCTCTCAGTCGTTGCATTGTTCAAGGAATCGGCTAGAGCTTTGGCTGAATCTGTGTGGATCTCGAGGTCCTGGAGAAAAGGAATAACATGGCAAACATTTCAATGAAACTGACCAAAATGCAGAACTTCTTTAAAATATGAGATGATTGATTATACCTCTCTAGATGGTTCATATCATGAAAATGTTTGGGATGCCCTGACTAACACAATACACAAATAATATACACTGCTCGCCACCTACTTGTTTACAGACCCTGATATATACGCTCACAGAAAAAAAAAAGAAGTTTTTAACATTTGCTCATGCCATGGGTAAAAATAAGTTTGAAATGGCTTTGCAATGGTATGCCAAAACCCAAAAGATGCCCTTCTACATAATAGGTAGGTGTGTGTGGAGGCTCCGCCTTCTTTGACATGGAAATCTTTCTTCGGTTCAAAAGCAAGTAAAAACATGAACACACTAAAGAGAGCTGGTTTGTAGTCGAAACTGAAGTCCTAATTGAAAGAGACACTGACACTGTTTTTTCATGTTTAATACTGTAAAGCTGCTTGGTTTAAAGCAATATATTGTATAAAGTGGTATTTAAACAAACATGACTTGACTGGAGTTCTGAATTGTAGAGCTTGTGCTCAGATGCTTAACTGCTGTTTGCTTACTGTTGTCATTTTTGTTGTGCGTTTAAAGGGCACCTATTATGGAATTTTGAAAATTACCTTTCATGTAGTGTGTAACATAGATCTAAGTGAACGAAAACATCCTGCAAAGTTTTAAATATGAAAGTTCACCGTATACAAAGTTATTGTCTCTCAAAAGTAAGAGTCGACTCTGAGTCGCTGATATGAATCGTTCGACGAACGATGCTTTTTCTCTAGATTTATGACGTCAAGAAGCAAAATTATCAAATTGGCCGCGCCCACTCATTGCGCGCGCCGCACAGACACCAGTGAAACTTGACAACATCATGGCGACGACGAGACGATGTGTTCTGAAGTGCGAATCAAAAGCGACCTTTTTTCACTGTCCAGGGACGAGCATGTGAAGAATCAGTGGCTAGAGTTTATATTTACAACTATACCACACAAGTATAGCCGAACCGTGATGTGTTCGCCTCATTTTAATGAAGATCACTTTACAAACATAAATGCTTTCAAGTGTGGATTTGCGAGCCTGTTGACATTGAAGGAAGGTTCAGTACCAGTTTATTTGGATCGGCTTCATCCTCCGAATCACAACCTGTAAGTATTATTAATAATTGTTGCTTTTATGTGTTTTGTAGCAGCATGCTCAATAAGCATGTGTGTGTGTGTTGTTTAAGTTACGCTCAGCGCAGCTTCTAGGTCTAGGTCTCCAATGTAAATTTTTTTTTAAATATGTGAAATGTTTGTCGTTGTTATTGGAGTTGTCATAAAGAATAGAGCATCTTGTAGTACTGCAGTGCTTTATCAATATGTTTAAGCGTTGGGCTAACGCAAACAATAACTGACTGTGTCATCTGACCAATCACCGCCGATTAGCGAAAAATGAGTCGAAAAACGAATCATTAGGGAGTCGGTGAGCAAATCAGGTAAAAATAAATGCTTTAAAAAGTTTTAATGCAAAAGTTTTAATAAAAAGTGTTTTTTGTCATTGCATGCGTGTAAAACTGTTGTTGGGGACTCCCAGAACAATATTAGGAACATTTTAAATGCCATAATAGGTGCCCTTTAATTTGTTATTGAGAGAAAAACACACAGCACATATAACATCATCTAAATACATCCAGATGTTCAATAACAGTATATAGCTGCAAAGGTATTTCAAACTTCTTTTCACCCCTAAGCAAAGAATGAAAAAGAACTTTACTGTGAGTATATAGGGGCAGGGGCGGAAATCGCGGGGGATCGATCTGAGGGTTGTCCCCCCTAAAATATAAATAAAATATGTGTATTGTAAATAATATAATGATATATATTCTACATATTCTATGTACATTTTTAATGCACTTTCTGTAAAGCTGCTTTGAAACAACGTGTATTGTGAAAAGCGCTATACAAATAAATTTGAATTGAATTGAATTGAATATACTTAAAATAGTTGTGAAAATTTTCTAACAATACAAATGCAAACGGGGCAACAACAAAAAAAGTTAAACATTTTGAGTCCCCCTCCCTTGCCTCACAGTGCTTTGGTCCACTGCCTCCTCCCCTTTTTGAGTAACGTTAGTTGTGGAACTCCAGTAAGTGCTATTTTATTCACTTTAAACATCGATTGAAGTGATTGTTTTCTCTTTAATATAGACGAAAATTATGATTGTGTACCAATGTATTTTTGTCACCGATGTAGTAGATCGCTATGTTAGCGATTATAACGTTTAACGTTACCCTTGTTTCATACAGTCTATGCGTTTACCTAGCTTGTTTAATACGTAGTATTTCCCTCACACAAAGACACACACACACACACACCCATAGTGTACGCAGACGTGATGTAGTCTTGTACCGTCTTGTATTTTCACGCTTTCACTGTGATTTAGTCGTCGGTTCATATCATTTACTATAGTTAATATAATATAATATCACACGAAGAGTGCAGTTTTTAGATATTAGCATGATAACAAATGTGATTTTGATTTAATAAAAGTTTAATATACAAGAATATTAGCCTAAGTGATGTCAATTTTAGACACCATATATTGGCTGTTTTAGCTCTATTTCACCAACGAAAATAGTTGAAAACAGCCACAGCACTGTAATTGCGTCTCTGAGAAACACACCGAGGTGTTTCCTTCATGGTTTCCTTACTGAATGAATCAGCTTTTTGAACTAATGAATCAAAATGACTCATTAACAGTGGCTTGCTGCCTCCTACTGGCGGTTTTAATTTCACATTTCAAAGTATCTTTTCATGGTTTAAAGCTACACTGTGTGATTTTTACCCCCATCTAGTGGTGAAAAGGCATATAACCATCCAGTGAATATTAGTTTCTGTTCCTCTCAATTCCGATTTCGTTTTAACTCCTACGGTGGCCAATGTAGTCCAAGCTTAACATGGCTTCCAGTTCGACCTCCTCGACACGGTGCCATTGAGTGTTAAAACGCGAAAGGCGAAGCTTGATGTCCCTCTTTGGCTAATGTACTTTCAAGATGGAGGGGCAACATGGCGGCCGACATTAGAACCCCTCACCCGTATGTATTTTCAATGGCATATTATACACTCACGAGAATACTTTATTACTTGAACGAAGTAAATATACATTAATGAGCACATATATTTTTGAAAGAACTAAGTGTTTTTAGCTAAGAATAAACAAAAAAAGATACACAGTGTAGCTTTAAATAATTTGAAATACATTTTATTTTTAAAATATCAAAATATTGATTGTGTAAACAACTTCAAAAACATTGCAATAAAAAAATGAAAGGTTTTGAATAATTTTTTGGTCAATTTAGTCAGCTTTTTCATTGAACCAGAAAGAAACTTCGAGAAGAATGGAACTAATGCTAGCTACACTAATAATAGTAGTAAGGCTTCCCTCTTTGTACACATATCAAAAGGTGTCTTGTTGCCTGGTGTTAAAGTTTAAAATAGAGTGCCGATTCAGAAACGCGCCCGCGCGAGGATGGCATTTTGCGCGCTCGCGGTGCGCAAGGATGGCATTCTGTGCGAGGATACTGTTTTTTGGCCTCGTATCCTGTGCGCGAGTTTTGAGACTAAATAAACGTCATAGCCGCGCTGCAAGCTGTACTTTCAAATACCGCACTTTTGTGGCACGTAGGCCTAAAAGCGTTTTTGCAGGGAAATCCCTCTCGTAGCTCCCGTGTACGGTTTTAAAATGCCGCTCCAGATTTCCTTTCTTTGCCAACGCCACCGTTGCATTGCATATCAAACAAACAGGCTTTAAATGAGAATAAAAAAAAATTCTTCCTCCCATTCAGGGAGAAAATGGTTGGTCTCTTGGCTCATTTCCCCTCAGCCATGTTAACGTTTAGGAGCGTGTAACCACTGTTCGCTACTGTTGACAACTGTCAACCTCCTGTCATGCATGTCACGCGCGCGACCGTAGGTTAAAGATTAGGTTAAGATTTTTTCTTGTGGACATGTTGGCAAGGACTCATGATATAGGCTGTAGTGTACATTTAATACAAAATATATATATTTTTTTATAATTTTATTTTTTATTTTATTTTTTACACTCCTCGCGGTCGACTTGGGATCAGTCCGCGGTCTACCAGACCGCGATCGACTGGTTGGGCACCCCTGATATAGAGGAAACCAAATATAAAAAAAAAATCCACTCACCCTTGACTTTGCAGCCTTTATGAGGATGTCATAGTTGGATGGTGGTGGTGCAGGGTGTTTCCTCAGTAGGGCACATTCTGAGAACTCATCATAGATCTTCTGCGCTACAGAGATATTTGCCAACAACATGAACTCCTCCACCATAGAATTAGTCTCCCTGGGGAAATATGTAAAGGTCATGTAACACTTTATTTCGATGGTCCACTTTAGACAGTAACTTTGCAACTACATGTCAACTACCAGTCATTAGAGTATTAGTAGACTGTCTACTTAATATCTGCAAACTTTTTATTTTGATGGTCCACCCAACAGACATTCTACTGACTATAAGTAACTTTGCAACTATGTCAACTTATTCTACAAGCTCGGACCCTAACCTAGGAGTCTACTAATACACTAATGAGAGTTAGTTGACATGTAATTGCAAAGTTACTTATAGTTAGTAGAATGTCTAAAGTGGACTCGAAATAGTGTAAACAAAGGGCATATAAACATTCAGAATCCAGACAAAGACAGGAAAAAGTAATTATTCTTCATCATAAGAAATATCCAAAAATAACTAAAGAAAACATAGCATATCTTAAAGACTTAAAGGCAGAGAGAGGTATATGGAACTCACATCAGTTCTTTGGTCTGCAGATCTATGGGGTCATGCGTCTCGCTGTCTATATGGAAACGTACTTCGGGAGAGGAGAGTGTCAGCGCTCTGAAAAATGGTAAAATAAGCAACCCTTACAAACTGGGTCAACGCAAACGGTTAAAGTCTGCTTCAGAATCATAGCTGAGTTTCAAAATTACAGATCTAGTTAAATGGAAATACCCTTTGTCAATCCTCTGACCCTTTAAGATCTTGGCCAGTTTGTTAAGGCCCCGCAGGCTCTTTGTGATGTCATCATTCATGGTGGTGTCATCGATCCTCATCTGAGCTTCGGCATATGTAAGGGAGGCCTTACAAGACAAAATTTCCTTGAAGACCAGCATAGAACATAGTTTTAAACACATTTTTTCAAATTAGAGGCAGCATACCTTGGAGTTAATGATGCTCTTTGTGAAGCGAGTTTTGATGATTTCAGCTTTGTGGTTCATCTCCCAAATACAAGAAAATGCTAACCTGAGTGCGAAAGTACATAGTAGACAGTGAAGGTTAAAGCATATTTAATGTGAAATATATAATAAAGAGTTTACAAAGCATAATCACATGAAGGATAATGGTTTCATAGAAAGCACACCTCTCCACATTGGACCGCAGAGAGCACAAGTTGGAACTCAGAAGTTCAGGAACCATGTCAATTCTCTGTGGAAAGGAATGAATATTTATCACAAAAATGAATGAAGAAAAGATGAATCCTACACAACCATTAAAAAGTTTGGGGCTGTATTTATTTGATAAAAATATACAGTAAAACATAGAAATAATATGAATTATTATTACAATTTAAAATTATTTTATTAAATAATAAAATAACTGTTAAAAACAGTTCAGCTGCTTAATATTTTTATGTAAACTGTGATACATTTTTTGCAGAATTCTTTGATGAGTAGAAAGAATGACATTTAAAATATATTTTATGTAACAATATATAATAAAAGTATTCATTTATTAAAGATTATTAAAAATAACACTAGTAATAACCTTATAATTAATCAATAGTTATACTAAACAAAAGGCTAATTTAAAATGAGTATTTCTGGTTATAGCTTTTGACCCAGTCAATCCATAATCAGTTTTTTCCCACAAACAAATACCTTTCCACAAAGGTAGACTGTGGTGCCTCGGCTTGCTGCCTCTTGATCTAGTGCATTTCCTGGCCGAATAAAATGGCTGACATCTGCAATGTGAACACCAACCTAAAGGAAAAGCATGCCATTCAATACAAAACCCCTAAAGGAACAGCACTATCGGCACTATATTCCCTTTACCTTTCAAAATACTTTACACATACCTCCAAGTTTCCATTCTCCAGTTCCCGGCAGTGAAGAGCATCATCAATATCCGTACAGCCAGGAGGATCCACACTACACACAAAGAGGTGTCTGAGATCTGCTCTGACCTTTAACTCCTGCAGGAAATCACAGATAAACATCAAGCCTTGAGCATTTCCAGACTTATAATGAAACATTCTGACACAACAAAGCATGACTGCCCTACCTCCTCAGTAATACTCCAGGGCATCTTGGGAAGGAAGCTAAGAACAGCCTGAGAGAAGGGCTGGTGAGGAACGTCATGTTCTAGGAGAAGCACCTCTGTCTCAGTCTCTTTATCTCCTGCAGTACCCAGGTTTTTAACAAAGTGTCCCTGAGAGACATGGAGAAAAATAATTTAAAGTGATCTTGAAATAATCAGTGGAATTTTAACATCCAGGCTTCCAGACTCAAGCTATCTTCAATCATTCATTTAAAACAGTCTGTGTAAAGATGCATAAAAAGTGGATATCAATACACAATATGCAGAATCGATAATCCTAAATGTAAGCTTGCATCAAAATACTATAAAAATGTTTCTCTGAGGGAAATCTGTTGCCTAAAACTCGAGTCAAATCAGCATGCCATTATTTGTATAAAGTGAAAGTGACTGACACTTACGTTTGGGTATCTGGAGTTTTTAGGCCAGCCATCTATAGCAACCATAATCCTCTGCCCAACCAGAGTTGCGGCTTGTCTAGTCTCGATTCGAATACGTGGGATTCGTCGGTCTGCTGGGGTGAAAAGGTGTCTTGTTGCCTGGTGTTAAAGTTTAAAATCGTTCATGAATGCAATGCATCAGACAAACATCAAAAGATTAAGGAAAAAGAGATTCTTTATTAAAAAAAAAAATAATAAAAAAAATTCCCCTTTGCAAGCAGTCCTGTAATACTGAACAAAATACAGTGATTATGTGAGAAAAAATGTATTATTCTGTATTATTCAATAAGCTATTCTGCCACCACATTTCAAACAGAAACTTCATTAGATCAGTTTACACTAATCACTTAAAAAAAAAAAAAAAAAGTTTAAGAAAGAAGTCTCTTATGCTTACCAATTTATTTGAACAAACACAAAGTAAATAATACCATGAAATATTTTTACAGTTTAAAATAATTGTTTTCCATTTTAATCTATTTCATGTCATTTATTTCTGTAATGGCACAGCTGAGTTTTCAGCATCACATGATCTTTCAGAAATCATTGTAATATGCTGATCACTGTTACCTCCTTGATCTGTGACTGTGAGAGCATCCCACAGAAAGGCCTCCAGTTCCTCTTTATAACGCCCACCACTCGTCCAGTGGGCTTAAGAGCGCTAGACTCCGATGCTTCACTCTTCAACTACAACACAATAGCAAAGAGTCACTACACACATTACAAAAGGTGTCATACAGGTCACAAAAATTAGGGATGCACAATATATCGGCCACCAATTTGGTATCGGCCGATATATGTTCATTTATAATGTTATCGTTATCAGCCCAGTAAGAGAATTTGGCTGATATAGTAAAGCTGATAAACAATGAATTTATTTCCGGTTTATTTTCGGTGACACGCGGCGCATGTGGCAGGGCATTCAGGCCATCACAAATTACAGGACAACACCCATTGCCTGTGACAATGATGCCTCTCTTCCAGATGCGCTGAACGACTTCTACGCTCGGTTTGAAGCACAGAACGACGTGATGGCAAGGAAGTCCACCCCTCCTCCCAACGACCAGGTGCTGTGTCTCAGCATAGCTGATGTGAGGAAAACTCTACGCAGAGTAATCCCACGGAAGGCCGCTGGACCAGGTAACATACCTGGCAGTGTGCTCAGAGGATGTGCAGACCAGCTGGCAGATGTTCTTACAGACATCTTCAACATCTCTCTGAGCAGCGCCGTTGTTCCAGCATGCTTCAAGGCCACCACCATCGTCCCCGTGCCAAAGAAGTCCTCAGTGTCCTGCCTCAATGACTACCGTCCCATCGCACTTACACCTATTATCATGAAGTGCTTCGAGAGGCTCGTCATGAAGCACATCAAGACCCAGTTACCCCCCTCACTAGACCCACTGCAGTTTGCGTATCGTCCAAACCGCTCAACGGACGACGCCATCACCACCAGGGTCCATCTGGCCCTTACCCACCTGGACAAAAAGGACTCATACGTTCGAATGCTATTCCTAGATTTTTAGCTAAGCATTCAACACAATCATTCCCCAGTACCTGATTGAAAAGCTGGACCTGCTGGGCCTCGACACCTCCCTCTGTAACTGGATCCTGGACTTTCTGACTGGGAGACCTCAGTCAGTCCGGATGGGGAACAGCATTTCCACCACCACCACACTGAGCACTGGGGCCCCCCAGGGCTGTGTGCTCAGTCCACTACTGTTCACTCTGCTGACTCATGACTGTGCAGCTATGCACAGCTCGAACCACATCATCAAGTTCGCCGACGACACGACCGTGGTGGGTCTCATCAGCAAGAACGACGAGTCAGCATACAGAGAGGAGGTGCAGCGGTTAACGGACTGGTGCAGAGTCAACAACCTGTCTCTGAATGTTGACAAAACAAAAGAGATGGTTGTTGACTTTAGGAGAGCACTAGGCGAACACACTCCACTGAACATCAACGGCTCATCTGTGGAGATCGTTAAGAGCACCAAATTCCTTGGTGTTCACCTGGCGGAGAACTTCACCTGGTCCCTTAACACCAAGTCCATTACCAAAAAAGCCCAGCAGCGCCTATACTTCCTTCGAAGGATGAGGAAAGCAAATCTTCCATTCCCCATCCTCACTTTATTCTACAGAGGGACTATTGAGAGCATCCTGAGCAGCTGTATCACTGCCTGGTTTGGGTCTTGCACCGGTTCGGACCACAAAGCCCTACATAGGATAGTGAGAACAGCTGAGAAGATCATTGGGGTCTCTCTTCCCTCCATCAAAGACATTTATGTAAAACATTGTATTCGCAAAGCAATCAGCATTGTGGATGACCCCACCCACCCCTCACATAAACTTTTTATCCTCCTGCCGTCTGGCAAGAGGTACCGAAGCATTCGGGCCCACACAACCAGACTGTGTAATAGCTTCTTCCCCCAAGCCATTAGACTCCTAAACACTCAAAAACTGGTATGACACACACACGTGTTCAGAGTCGCACTCTACAAACTGTAAACTGTCACTTTTTAACTGTCTGCTACTTCAGAAACTGCTACGTGCATAGAACACTATCCCATAGTATGTTGTTTATATTTGTAATATTTGTTTGCACTAATCTGTATTGGTCGGCCCTGCACTGTCCCAGTGTCACTTTTTGTTGTGTCCACTGTTTTAAAATGTTTTTGTACTTTCCTCTTGTACTTGAACTCTGCACACGTCTCTGTACGTGCACTTTATATAGGAATTTTTATATTTTATATAATATATTTTTTTTTTTGTCCTATGTGTTCTTATGTAGCACCATGGTCCCGGAGGAACGTTGTCTCGTTCCACTGTGTACTGTACCGTATATGGTTGAAATGACAAATAAAACTCTCTTGACTCTTGACTTGACTTTCAAATATAAAGGTTTATCGGTATCGGCCAAAATGTTCATACTGGTTCATCCCTAACAACAATATATAAACCCATAATACATTATTGAAATAAAGGGTAATTATACATTCTAGTAATTATATCCACTGTTGATCTTATGCAGGGTTTCTACAAGTATCTTCAAATGAAATTTAATGCCTTTTTAATGCCTTTTTAATGCCATTTTAAAAGGTTTTAATGCTATATACGACCCATGACTAACCACGTATATATATATATATATATATATATATAATTTTTTTTTTCTTTTTTTCTGGAACACATAGGTGTAATTTGCGGGTGGGACACGTCGATTGTCCCCACCATTTTTTAAACATCTCGCGGCGTATAGGACGGGTCGCAGGAATGGTGGTGTTTCATTAGTAATATTATTATTAGTGTTTTTGTTGTTGTCATTAATAATTGCTCACACTTGCAAAAGAGAAGATTTGACATGGCACTGACAATTCAACCAAATAAAAAAAGTGTTTATTCTCTTCCGCTTCTACCGGCACCGTCTCCTCCACTAATGGGCCCTTTTCGACACCTTCTCTGGGCCAGCATCCTCTAACATGGCCTTATCAGGGGGCTTTACTCGCAGGGCGAATGAGAGCATGCTTAATTGCTTTTTACCTGACATCTTTGAAAGACAGATGCAATGATTAATGCATCCATGGCCCGGATATAATTATAAAATATGACATGATTTTAAAAGTGACCTATAACATCGACTATGCAATACGCTTTAATTTATTTAGTGCTTATAAATTATTAAGCCTATTTGGAGAGAGAGATGTTTATAATGTGACAATATGTCAGTCATCATGTGATAACGAAAATATGACAAGGCCTAGACTACTTGTTCTGAGCAGGTGTTGTCAGTGAACAGGCTGTAGAACTGTTGTCTAAGTTACAGACACTCGTAAAAAAACTGATGCTAATTATCTGGGAAACGTTTCTCTAACAGCAGTCAAGTTACCATTGTTTGTGTCAAACAAGTTGTGAATTTTTTGTAACATTAAAACAGGAGATCATGACTTATCTTGAATCTTACCCAGATACAATAGTGCTATTTTCTAATTGGCTAATGTGTAGACACTTTCTTTTTTTTGATTGGCTGATAAGTGGCAGGCTCGACTAGTAAGAACTGCAGGGGAGACGCGCTTGATTCCTGTCGGTTCCATAGTGAGAGCGGCGCGGCCAGAGACATTTGGGGCGCTGCGGCATATTCAATATATTATAAAGAGTTTTTCAGCATAAGAAATACAATGTGATCATGACAAAAGACCGAAATGAGTGACTGTCACGCTCAATGCGTGACACTTGAGAGCCCTGCGTCAAAGAGTATAGAAGAACAATATACGTTCTTTGCCTGCGTTCTGTTGTGGCTCGTGCACAACACTTCTCTCGGACGCGCACTTCAATCCGTTGCGGAGAGACTCTTTTTGTTACGGTGAAATCACAAAACATAATGCACACAAACATGTCAGTGCTTGATATACAACCACTAATAAACAATCGGTTTAAAAAATAAATAAAAAAAAACTTCTTTGTTGATTACAACCCAAAACTTCTGACATTCTTGACAAAAGTTCTGCAACTAGACCATTAAAGTACATGCGTGTAACAGTCGGGTCTATTCTCACTACTAGCAACATATATTATATCTCATTAAACGACAAATTAAACACAATGTACTATTTACATCTAACGCCGATTTGTGGCCGTCACGCGGCATATGGGATTTTACGGCGCTGATTCCCATTGTTCCCAACTTTAAATACTCTTTTACAAACGCCGCAAAATCCTTCATCATTTTCACCACTAACAGGCTGCAACCATGCCTTAAAAGTTTTGTTTTCCAGGCACTTTGGCTGGAATTTGCATGTTCCCATTTTTTCAAGGTTCAGACCATGGTTCAGACCTCTCCACCGCTGTACAACAGACCCGCGTCACCTCCGCATCACGGCACTTTTGCTCCGGCCGGAAGCAATTACTAAACTGGTTCCGCGTATTTATCACACGAACGTACATATTTTGCGACAGCAAATACAAATGATTATTTATGAAGGCTATATTCAAATAAATTTATATAAAATTCTCTTCAAAACCATAAAAAAATTTAATGCCTCTAAGAATCAAATTTAATGCTTTTTAATGCCTTTTAAGGCCTTAATTTTCGCAAAATCCATTTAATGACTTTTAATGCTTTTTAATGCCCCGCGGAAACCCTGTTATGGGACTTATCCTACCTTATTCTCAGTCTCATCTTCCTCAGCATCTTCATCATTTGGACTATCGTCCAGCAGCACAACAGATGATGGAGCAACCCAGTGTTCTTTGGGTAGGAGTTCAACAGCCACTACATCCTGATGCACAGCCCGGTTTAAGTTCTGAAAGCCTCGAAGTAGAACCTGCCAGAAAATATAATATTACAAATGTTCTTAAAAATACGACAAAAATGACTAGAAATACATGAATAATTTATTTTATCAAATTAAAATAATCAATAGCTTGTCTTTCTTCATGATAACCTGCCTACCTCATTGATATCCGTCCCCTCTCGATGTATAAAGACTGTACCCTCCAGGTAGTTATCTCTGTTGGCATGGAATGTGCCCTGAAGAAACGTTCCGTTCTTAATGCCAGTCTGAATCCTGGATAAGGGCAGGTGCTCTGGAAAGAGTAACTTACTGCCAGTGTTTTCAGTCTATAGAGAATCATAAAAAAAGAGAAGTCATTATATAAAACAATTAAAATATATATATATATATATATATACAAAAACAAAAAGCTTTCTTGATCATTCTTCAACACATTGTACACACTTGATCATCAGCTGTCAATGCAAGCCTGTCCACAAGCTCAGGATTGCCAGTCAAGCTCTTGATATACTCTTCACCTACATGAGAAAAGAATATAGAAATAAAGTCTGCATTCATTTTTAAATCTTAATTGTAACAATTACGCAAATATCCTAACATGAAGATTGAGGCTTTCAATTAAAATTTGCTAATTATAAATGAATGCGATTTTTACACTACCGGTCAAAAGTTTGGGTTGGCAAGATTTTTGTCACTATGGCTGCATTTATTTAATTAAAATACTGTAAAAACAGACTACTTTAATATATTTTAAAATGTAATTTATTCATGTGATAGCAAAGCTGAATTTTCAGCATTGTTACTTTTAGGTAAAAGAGCCAATCGCTGGTTGGTAAAGTCAAGCGCTTCACTGCAGCTGCCGTTAGAAGCTCCGGTTCCCAGAATAACCTGAGACTCGCGCTTAGGACTGCACATGTGCATTGGCTCGTCTAGCCTGAAAACTTTGCTTTTGTAATGCTGTTTGAGCATAAGAAACAACATTTATGAGACAGTTCATGTCAAATTTTGTTGCTGATTCGAAATATGCTATTTAATTGTGTGTTTGGCAAGCAGTTTTTCAGGATTACCCCATTCAAATAGATAGGATGTCCGAAATAGCTGCCCGGAGGTGTTGCAAATATGGCCGCCGAGTGAACAGACTTTTCTTTAAAGGGACTTTGTTACAAGTCAGAGCTCTGCAAGTTGTTTACATTCATTAACACTGCAATGTTATTATTCTTTGAGACATGAGGTCATTTAACGCCGTCTCTCGTGACGCTTTGCAGACTCTGCTCTGTGCATTCATGTGTTTTTGAGGAGACGTGGCTTTAGAGACACTCTGAAGGGAGGGTGGGATCTTATGTTTTCAAAGCTAGCTGGCTATTGCTAACCTCTCCAAAAATTGCCCACCCTAGCTTTAAAAGCTGCTCAATATTTATGTGGAAAGACTGATACTTTTTTTCAGGATTCTTTGACAAATAGACAGTTCAAAAGAATATAATTTATTTGAGATATAAATCTTTTGTTATACAATAAATTTCTTTACTTTCACAGATCAATTTAATGTACCCTCACAGACTAAAATAAATGTTTCAACTTTTGAAAGGTAGTGGATAAAAAACACAACATCCTCCCAAACCATTAGATTAACATGAACAATTCAATTCAAACTAACCCTAAACTAGCCATAATAAAGACAGTACTTAAAAACTTCCAGTGCCACAATGACATCAAAAACAGTCATAGCTAGTCAAAAAAGAGTGTCTTACATCTGTACACAATCAGACCACACTGCTCTGCCTTTTCTTTATTAGCCCGGTCATTGGTCAGCAGAACCAATTTCAGTGGGCCACCATCGGTCACTTTAGCCAGGTGATCGGAGTACCACTTAGCAGCGACACGGATGGCTCGATCATTACGATCATTAGCACTTTCCCCTTGCTCTCTTTCAACGAATGTCTCCCTTTAATCAAAGAGAATTATGAGACAGATGCATTCAAGAATGTATTCAAGTTAAATCAAAAGCATGTCATGAAGGTACTGTTAAGACAAGCTTCTCAGGATGTGTTACCTTACCTGTGATGCTCATTGGTGAAGGTGTAGAAGTGCTTATCCTTCTCATGAATAGCATCCTTGATTCTTTTGTAGACTGTGGCGCTCCTGTGTCGGACCTCTTGTAAAACGGTCTGAAGAATGACGACGTTCCTGATCAGAGGGTCCACGAGGATGTCAAGCTGTCAGAATTGAATACCAAATCAGATACATCTCATTTAAGGCAAGACACTCCAAGCAAAACCATTGTTTTTTCATGCATTGGTCAATTTTGAGATGTTGGGTTATTTTGCCCCATAAAAGACTGGTGAAAAAAAAAAAAAACCTTCCAAACAAACACACCTTATTCGCCTTATTGATTTCAATTAAAATACACATGCTCAAAGGCTGTTTTCTCAAAATCTCCACTTCAGTAGCACTTAACTACACCAAACTGTTGTATTCCCATCTGTATTGTGAAGGTGTTTACAGAGGGGTTTGTTCATAAATCATTCGCCTGGTTTGTATAACATTTTATTCCTAAAAATGTTTTCTAGTTGTTGTTTAAACTACATTTCAGATTGCAAACTTGCAATGCAATAATGTATCTGTATACTGTGAATAATCAAGTTATAAAATAAGGTGATACATAGTATTTTTTTTCTAATCACCTGCGTTACCTAGTATTGCCTAACCAATTATTTTATCCAAAGTGACAACTTTGCAATTGCAAGATGCTTAGGATTACAGTTATGAAAATAAATTTTAGGGGATCGCCTACTAAGAATGCCTTTAACCTGCCAAGAACCATGTGCAATATTTTCTTTGGTGTTTCGTGTAATGGCACACACTCACACTGACCTAAACAAGAAGTCATCTGATCTTCTAACATGATGATATGACAGTTGATTGATTACAAAAACAAGCAAAAATGTATGTTATTGTTAACAGCGAATTGAAATAAATGAATTGAACTGGGATTAAAATGAGTGACAATTTACCTGATGTAAAACCACATTGGTGTCTGGGATTAAATAGTGAGGATACGAGCACAGGTTACTCTCTATGCACGCGTCCTCTTGTAGCACTGGAGCTTCATCTTTGCACTCCTTACAAACTTCGCTTCCGCACCAGATGTCATCTCGGAGGTAATGTTCGCGCACTATTTTCAACACTCCTCCAGAGCGGGTCTTCTTCACAAATGTTTTGGATTTTAACATGGCACAAACTGTACCGACTGTGGTTTTGAGGAGCTGTTCCACCAAAACACACCACTCAGATAACCCACGTGTGTGTGTACCAGTGCGCCAAATAAAAATTATTCCGGAGTGATTCAGCGAGGCAATGGGTTCTTTACCTAATTATTGAAATGCACTGCACTTAAAATGCACATATAAAACGACACAAATGTATTTGTTAAAACTGTACACTATCGGGAGGCTCCAAGCAGCCAGATTATGTTTTGTAGCTGTTCCCTTACAGTTCCAAACACCCCAAAAGTTACTGGCTGGCCATTTTGATGTTCAGGATGGGGTGGAGTTAGAGTCTTTACCATATTACACCACTAGAGGGAGATACAACACTTATTATCCAAGGCGAGCTCAATGTGTGTGGGAAGTGCGACATAGATAACATGTATCATTTGACTTGTCTTGTCCCGGTGTTTTTTTTTTGTTGTTGTTGTAATAGACACATTTACTTGAGAAAATCTATTATTTCAGGTCACACTGATTTGATTCTCCTGAACGAGGCAAAAGGCAAATTTTGTTTTAGTAAATTTGCAATGGTGCATCGCTGAAAGTGTTTTGTGATTCCACAACCCTCTTAATTGGCTAATTTGAAACAACATTTAGTCCTTATTAATTTTAAAGCTGTTTACAACATTCATTTGATATTTTATTAATTGAATTAATATTATTATTTTAATTAATTATAACCCTATAACCTTAATCTTTTTATTTAAGTCATCATTTTCATTTTATAGGTGAAACAAAGGGAAAATGACCATCATGGTCCAACTATGAAAACTAGCTATCAGAATGTATCATACTGGCGCATGGTTTCTTCAACCTCATTCTATGATTGCTAATTATCATAGACTATCTATCAAAACTATTTTGAAAAAGGTTTTGACATAGGCTATTTGCTCTTTTTCTAAAATATGTTTCATTTAGGGCTCTTAGCTCTATGCATTCTGCATAGTGCTAATAACAAAATCTATGTGTTAAATAAAATGAATAAAATTTGTTGATGAACGATTTGAGACCTCTATATTACCTGCAAACAATTGAAACAAATATGATTATTTTCATAAATTTAAACAATGTGTAATACAATACTGGACATATACATATTTTAAATAACAGCTCTAGTTTTTAATGTAATATATTTGTTTTCAGAGCTTAAATGTGGTTGGTCATGTTAAAGTTTAAAGAGCTATAGCTTTAAAGTTGTTCTGTGTTGTTCCCATAATCAGCATTCATATAATTATATTCAGATACACACATGAGTCAGAGCCCTAGATCAGTAGAGGGCAGAATAAATTCCTAAATGATTCACTGAAATGAACCAAAAGTACCAACCAAACAATCACTAAACATTCGTAGAACTGATCCTTGACTGAAGATTTAGCTGTAGTAACGTTGTGCTTCATTAGACATTTTGCAGTCACCCGTGATTTATGAGCATGAGAAAATGTGTCAGCGTTTCGGTTGGTATGTTTCCTTAGATCACAGACAGATAAGGTCAGAAATTACAGTCTTGTGCATTATGGTCTTACCTAGCCTGTTCCACTGTTGTCCTCTAATAAATCACATAGCAAACAACTGCACTGCTGCCTTTATTCATGACTCAAATAACAGCCGTACTTTGGGGATATGCAGTGTGCTCTACATGAACTGCATTCTATCAGAAGAAGAGAAATGATTTTGCTATTTTTCATTGTGCAATCATACACTCACCTAAAGGATTATTAGGAATACCATACTAATACTGTGTTTGACCCCCTTTCGCCTTCAGAACTGCCTTAATTCTACGTTGATTCAACAAGGTGCTGAAAGCATTCTTTAGAACTGTTGGCCCATATTGATAGGATAGCATCTTGCAGTTGATGGAGATTTGTGGGATGCACATCCAGGGCACGAAGCTCCCGTTCCACCACATCCCAAAGATGCTCTATTGGGTTGAGATCTGGTGACTGTGGGGGCCATTTTAGTACAGTGAACTCATTGTCATGTTCAAGAAACCAATTTGAAATGATGCGAGCTTTGTGACATGGTGCATTATCCTGCTCGAAGTAGCCATCAGATGATGGGTACATGGTGGCCATAAAGGGATGGACATGGTCAGAAACAATGATCAGGTAGGCTGTGGCATTTAAACGATGCCCAGTTGGCACTAAGGGGCTTCAAGTGTGCCAAGAAAACATCCCCCACACCATTACACCACCACCACCAGCCTGCACAGTGGTAACAAGGCATGATGGATCCATGTTCTCGTTCTGTTTATGCCAAATTCTGACTAATTCAGAAATCGAGACTCATCAGAGCAGGCAACATTTTTCCAGTCTTCAACTCTCCAATTTTGTGAGCTCTTGCAAATTGTAGCCTCTTTTTCCTATTTGTAGTGGAGATGAGTGGTACCCGGTGGGGTCTTCTGCTGTTGTAGCCCATCCACCTCAAGGTTGTGCGTGTTGTGGTTTCACAAATGATTTGCTGCATACCTCGGTTGTAACGAGTGGTTATTTCAGTCAAAGTTGCTCTTCTATCAGCTTGAATCAGTCGGCCCATTCTCCTCTGACCTCTAGCATCAACAAGGCATTTTCGCCCACAGGACTGCCGCATACTGGTTGTTTTTCCCTTTTCACACCATTCTTTGTAAACAATAGAAATGGTTGTGCGTGAAAATCCCAGTAACTGAGCAGATTGTGAAATACTCAGACCGGCCCGTCTGGCACCAACAACCATGCCACGCTCAAAATGGCTTAAATCACCTTTCTTTCCCATTCTGACATTCAGTTTGGAGTTCAGGAGATTGTCTTGACCAGGACCACACCCCTAAATCCATTGAAGCAACTGCCATGTGATTGGTTGATTAGATAATTGCATTAATGAGAAATTGAACAGGTGTTCCTAATAATCCTTTAGGTGAGTGTATACGACACTAAAGCATGCTTCTCAGATATCATGAAAATACATGTTACTGGACTATGAAATTACCCACAATCTATGTCAGGGGATTTCATTCTTTAGACCAAATATGATCATCCTCATGAGAGGGACCGCCATCCTAAAGTTTAAAAGGCATACATATTATTATATATTTATGCATTATGTATAAAGACATTAAAGGTACAATATGTTATAATTTTGTATCAAAATATCCAAAAACCACTTGCACAGTGTTATTTATTTCAATTGTGCTTACATTGCCCTAAATGTTTCCAAGAATTTGTCAATTCAGAGAAATTCACAATTTTAAATAGTGCCCGTCCCTGTTCACTAGTTGCATGTCAATGACGTAATATCCGCGTCATCCCTGGTTTCCGCTTGTACTGCCATAGTAACCATGGCGACAGACGTGGACAACTGTGTAACATCTAGCGAAACACTGTTGTTGTTTCGTTCAAATATTATGGAGATGCCGAGAGCTCCACATCCGCGTTTAACTTCGACTTGACAGAGACGCAGCTCTTGCATGTACTTTATTATCAAATGTACATAAAACAAATGTTATATAGCTCAACATGATGAAATGTAAGAATATGATCAGTTATTCTATGTTGATCTACTGTCTAGTTTGGTAGATTTAAATGTCCTCATTCCTTTATATCCTCAGGACTCGCGTGTGTCCTGATATCTGTCTCTCATTAGCAATCGCGACCTGCTTCATACCACATGTTAAAAAGATGTATTCACTCATCCATAAACATTATTTCCCATAAACATTATTAGATCCATCGGCATGACGACAAATTTCATGATTCTGTTTATTCACTGCGTCATCAATATACGCCTGTTTTGTTATTGTAAGAGGTTAGCAAAAATTACATATTGTAGCTTTAATACTGTGAAAAAATATTATTATAAATTATGTAAAATATTATTTGCCATTTTTACATGATTTATTATTTATTTAAAGCAATTTGTATTTATTTTAATCAGTTTAATTATTCAAATGAAGTTAATTATATTTATTTAAATCACATTTCATTCATTTATTATTTTAATCAATTAGTATTTATTTAAATAAAATAAAAATATTGTAATTACATTTATGTAGTATTTGGTTAGTTTAGCATTTTTTTTTTTTTTTTTTTTACAGTTTTTTCAGTGTTTTTCTCTAAACTTTTCCAAGGACCCCCTAGCAGTCCCCTGTGGCCCCTTTGGATCCCAGGACCCCAATTTGTAAAACCCTGATCTATGTGATTCAATCTAGATTTTTATTCATGCATTCTTACTAATTCAAGCTTCGAAAACAGGACAGATCTTACAGTATGGTATTATCGTATAGCATTCAGAGCGGTAATCCTTATATTTAACATCTATGCAGCTGAGAAAATACCATGATATTATGCAATCACAAATGTCTTTCTGTCTTTTGAATCCCAAACGTCCATTATTGTTTCAGCTCTGTCTCAGAAGTGCAGTTCTGAGGTCTGGGGTCTTGCCACCAGCAGGTGCAGAGCTGCTTTGACCTCACACCCATCATTTATGTTCCCTGGGCCTTGGAGCATCAGACCCCCCTTTGTCTTGACTCTTTTCACACACCATATAGGCTACACAATGTACAAGCCCTCCAGATCAAATTGAGGGTTATTACGTATGGAAATAAGGCAAACATGCCTGCTTAACAAGTTAATACAAAGTACTTTTTGTTAAGCATGCTCACTAGGAGTCTGTGTACTAGCATTGATGCAGCTGCTTTAAAAATTAGAATCAATATTTTAGCTAAATGTAGGGATTTTTCCCCTAGTAGTCTACTAAATTCTGGAATATGAGTGATATCGATTTTATAATCAAAATAATTCTGCGTCCACATTAGGTTTTTACATCACTAGTTAATTTTGAATTAATACACATACAAAATAATCTAACGCGAACACGCGCCCCACTGTTTGTTTGGAAGAGCACGTGACTCTCCTCCGTGAAAAACATGGCTGCGCCCTGTGCTGCTCAATGCTTTAACAGATCAGGTAGGTTCTAGGTTAATTTAGGGAGGCGTAGACTTTTCTGTCTAAATTGTAGAACATAAACACTCATTCGGACGACAAGGCAAGTCAATGACTCAAACGAGACAGGTTTCGTCCATGTCTTATTATTTAATCGCTTATCGGCAGTGTACGCGTAATACACGTAACGTTATACACGTAAATATGAAACCCAATGTCGCAATGTTTTACATAACGTTACCACCATAGTGGGCAATTCAGTTTAGTTCTTGATCAAGATGGGGTTTTCAACTGTTATATTTGGTTCCTCCAAGTAAATCTTTAACAAATAAACAAGTTTAACAATTTGCCTACTTATTCATGCACTACTGTTCCAAGACAAGCCATGGAAAGGCTGGACTCATGGCACTGTCTTGGAACTCTTTATTGTTTGCTGGTTTGGCAGAGTCTTTGTGGGAGCAGTAGAAGTAAATAGGGAAAGTAGCATTACAACTCTCGCTGTCTGTTCAGCCGTGGCTTTTTTTTTTTTTTATTGAAATGAATTAGTGCATAACCAAAAAGTGAAATGTTATGACTTATTTCATCCCTATTATTTTCTAAGTGGTTAAACTACCGGTAACAGTGTTACAACTCACCCCGTTTTACAACCATCCACGGTCTCCCCTACAATAGTTTGTTTTCTGAGAAGGAATCTGACCTTAACCTTTTTCAGTAATTCAATCAATAGCAAAATTATGGAAGCCCGTTTCCGCCACGTTGAGTAAAAAAATATAATTCTGTAAGTCATAATAATGAGAAAGTTTCTCATAATAATGACTTAATATCTCATTATATTGAGAAAGTTTCTCATAATAATGACTTAGTATCTCATTATAATGAGAAAGTTTCTCATAATAATGACTTAATATCTCATTATATTGAGAAAGTTTCTCATAATAATGACTTAGTATCTCATTATAATGAGAAAGTTTCTCATAATTATGACCTAATATCTCATTATATCGAGAAACTTTCTCATAATAATGACTTAAGTATCTCATAATAATGAGAAACTTTCTCGTAATTATGACTTAGCATCTCGTAATAATGAGAAACTTTCTCGTAATAATGACTTAACATCTCGTAATAATGAGAAACTTTCTCGTAATTATGACTTAGCATCTCGTAATAATGAGAAACTTTCTCGTAATAATTACTTAACATCTCGTAATAATGAGAAACTTTCTCATAATAATGAGAAACTTTCTCGTAATAATGACTTAACATCTCATAATAATGAGAAACTTTCTCGTAATAATGACTTATTTTTCGCACTTCTACGCATGCGCAAAGCAGTGGAGCAGAAAGGAGTGCCACGCTAGCGACATCCGCTGGTCAAAGCCGTGTAAATGCATGACAGCAAACATGGCACGCTCTGCAGTGAATAACAATAATGATAAATTATCAGTATATGAGATGGGCTTCCATACTAGATAGTCTTTTATTCATTTGTATTATTCATTTGTATTTTTGTGTATGAACATGCAGCAACACAGGGTGATCCGTGGATTTAAAATAGATGGAGGAATGATAAGACCGCACACCTTTCCAAATCTGTTAAAGAACGCTTTATCTGGAAATCTGTGTTCATCATATTTTCAAGCAGTTTTTTTCCCATAAGGGTCCGTTCATACAGAACGCGCTTTTTCATTGCGTTTCTAGGCAAACGCGGACTAGACGGTCGTCGCGCTCGATCGCGTCTCGCGCATGACGGCGTTCTAAAAACGCGGAGCTCAATTGAAAAGAGGTTTAGCTTTTAAAAACACGCCTCTCAAGACCTTGCGTTTCCCCCCCCCCCCCCCCATTCCACTGCCCACTTATGTGTAAATGTCCCAAAAGTTATAAAAGTATTGATATCTTCCAGGTGAACCTGCACATACACGCATCCGCAAATAATAGCCTACGTGTTAACACATAGCCTACCCATATATTTTATGAAGATGTCACACTTAAACTTAACGAATAAATGTAATATTCCAATTTTAATCTGATAGTTTTGTAAGTTAAAGTAACCCAATTTCCATCGGTGTGCACAAGCAGGCGTGCTTTGTAACCGACCTGCTTCTGCATTCCGCTTTCACACCTTTTTGTGCACATGGAAAAGTATGGAAGATATACTGATGATTTCCAATTGATGTTATTTAATGATACTACATATTGCACTTCGTAGATCACAATGACTTTAATGAAAACATCTGTTTCGCAGAGCGTGCCATGTTTGCTGTGATGCATTTACACGGCTTTGACCAGCGGATGTCGCTAGTGTGGCACTCCCTTCTGCTCCACTGCTTTGCGCATGCGTAGAAGTGCGAGAAATAAGTCATTATTACGAGAAAGTTTCTCATTATTACGAGATACTAAGTCATTATTACGATAAAGTTTCTCATTATTATGAGATACTAAGTCATTATTACGAGAAAGTTTCTCATTATTATGAGATGTTAAGTCATTATTTCGAGAAAGTTTCTCATTATTACGAGATACTAAGTCATTATTACGAGAAAGTTTCT
Organism: Semotilus atromaculatus; assembly: GCA_031834385.1. Taxonomy (NCBI): domain Eukaryota; kingdom Metazoa; phylum Chordata; class Actinopteri; order Cypriniformes; family Leuciscidae; genus Semotilus; species Semotilus atromaculatus. The sequence continues at coordinate 17,676,185 of JAULUF010000038.1, read as the reverse complement.
CATTATTATGAGATGTTAAGTCATTATTTCGAGAAAGTTTCTCGTTATTACGAGATGTTAAGTCATTATTTCGAGAAAGTTTCTCATTATTACGAGATGTTAAGTCATTATTACGAGAAAGTTTCTCATTATTACGAGATGTTAAGTCATTATTACGAGAAAGTTTCTCATTATTACGAGATGCTAAGTCATTATTACGAGATACTAAGTCATTATTACGAGAAAGTTTCTCATTATTATGAGATGTTAAGTCATTATTACGAGAAAGTTTCTCATTATTATGAGATGTTAAGTCATTATTACGAGAAAGTTTCTCATTATTACGAGATACTAAGTCATTATTACGAGATACTAAGTCATTATTACGAGAAAGTTTCTCATTATTATGAGATGTTAAGTCATTATTACGAGAAAGTTTCTCATTATTACGAGATGCTAAGTCATTATTACGAGAAAGTTTCTCATTATTATGAGATACTTAAGTCATTATTATGAGAAAGTTTCTCAATATAATGAGATATTAAGTCATAATTATGAGAAACTTTCTCATTATAATGAAATACTAAGTCATTATTATGAGAAACTTTCTCAATATAATGAGATATTAAGTCATTATTATGAGAAACTTTCTCATTATTATGACTTACAGAATTATATTTTTTTTTACTCAACGTGGCGGAAACGGGCTTCCATAGTAACGGGCTTCCATACAAAATAAATAATATCCAAGCAAATACATTTACCTCATATTATTATTTCTGTTTCAGATTTTCCCATTTATTTAATATGTGTTGACACTTATTTTTTTTCAAGATTATTACCAAAAGAATGTTTAGGGCACAATAAGAAATACAATAGAGACACATAAAATGATCCAGTCGACATGATAATAAGCATGAATTGGAGCAACCGCTTTTTCAATCAATAGTAACAAAACAAAGTAGTTTGTCTTTTTTACAGCTTTAATCATTAAACTTACTTGAAGTGAATTATTATCTTAATAACAAATAAAGAACTATTGATTGCTCACATTTCCACCATGTTTGTAATTCTGAAGGTAACCATCACCAATATTAGCCAAAATGCCATTCAGAAAAATTATAATAGACCATCCAGAATTTTTAGCTACGCTAATTCCAATTTAGCATACTGTTTGGGATAGATAGTATGTGAATTGTGAATGGT